>CM031244.1:123968526-124343526 GCA_018340775.1 Taxus wallichiana var. yunnanensis | reverse complement strand
TCATCACCATAAATTTGTTTGCTTTCTTTATTATCTTATTTGTGTGGAATTTTTCCTTCTCTATGTGTGTGGCATTTGGAATTATCCATGTGTGAGATACTTATGTCTTTTTAGCATTATTTTCATTTCTTATGTAGTTATGACACTTTTAATTGTGTGTGTCATATTAATTTGTCTCGTGTATGGGGAATTGGATTTTTATACGACTATATATGTGAAATTTATTGTTATTCTTGTATGATTATAGTATTACATACTTACATTCATGTTAGCTATGGTATCTCTTCGTGATATGGTTTCTACCTTTTCCTCTCTTACAAGGCCCATCTCTATGTGATGGAAACTTACAAACAACTTCTACTTGATACAATGATGAATATATGTTAAACAATACATGAAAACACTTAACTTATAATGAGGTGCAAATTCTACAATATATCTCACTCACCTCCAAATAGGAAACTACATCAGGTTTATCACATGGACATTAAAGAAATTTAGGCACACATACATACTAAATAATATAGACGAATAAAGTACGAAACATAAGAACAAGATTAAATAAAAAAACATTCATAAAATCTTAGTAGGGAAAAAATAAACCAACAAGGATAGATCTATCAGATATTAGTGTCCAAAATTAATGGTACTATCTTGAGAAAAAAATTGGCATCCAAATTAGAATATTTTAGAACATACAAGATGTTATGTGTTTCTAATATACGTTTAGGGAAAAATTTCAGATTTTAAAGTAGATTTTACTATGTTCCTGTATTAAATATGAGAAACATGAATACTTTACTTCCTTTCATTTCCACACATATTAGAATCATAAGCACTTCTACAATGTAGGTTGTGGGGTATGATCATTGCTTCATTTTGGGTCTGTAGACACAAAATCGAGCACTTTCTACTATTTACTATACCGCAGAGTATGTTGTTTTATATGTGGATTTTTATAAGAAAAGTATTCACTAATGACCCATTCTATAGTCCATTTACTTACCTTTTGGGTTTGTATTACTTTTTTCTTTTACACTTTTCACTCATATACCTAGTTCTAGTTAGATCATAGGGATCCCTGGCTATCAGTCCTCACTCATTTATCATCACTTGTCTCTAGACACTAGTACCTAGGAATGGACACTAGTGTCAAATGTTCCTATCCATAATGGGTGCTTGCATCCTATTTTTGTTTGATTTTATTTTTGAAATTTGATGTCAGTTTTTGGTTTTCCTCTCATATCCCAAGGTACTAGTCAACATGTGGGGTCATTAGTGTTAAAATTTAGAGATCCCTATATAAACACAACATACATACCATTATATGGATGGAAAATTCTCATTAAGGGCTAGCTATCTACATAGAGCAAGGGACTGTAGTTGAGCACATTACTCTACATACACACTGCATAGGAAGGGGATTTCATTTTATTCCATCCAACATTTGTATTTTTCTAGATACCTCCCACTATCTTAGCGTCATTGGCATGAGAGAAACCTAGGATAACTATTGTATATACAAGCACACGAAAATACATTGGGTCTAAGATGTAGTGCAATCACCAATCGTAGGTTCACCATTGTGAAAAATGAGGATAATATGACCCTTCATTTTACATCTTTATTTTTTAGGATTTTATGTCTATTTTAAGGGCTTTGTGATTCTATACTTCATTTCAGGTTTATAGGCACCTCGGTGATCCAAGTGTGACATAAATGAGACCAAAGGATAGAAAGTGTGAATCCCTAATGACCATATCGAAATCAGATTCCAAAATTATTTGTAGAGCCGGATGCCTGAAATATGCCTAGGGTACATACGAGCATCCATGTCCCTCTCTAGGCACTCTATTCTAACCATTTTCACCTTTGTTGCATTTTCTTGTGGTTCGTTGTGATGGTATGTGCTTCTGTTTCATCATATTTTCTAATCTAAACTCACTATGTGATAAGAAAAATTCAGATAAGTACCTTACTCCTCTCATTTTATTTCATATTTAAAATTAAATAAATTGTTTAAAATTTATATTCCATTGTATATCATTTACAGTAAGATCTTTGCATTCAAATTTTAATAAAATAACTAGATTTTATTAAATCATTTTGGTGAACCCATAGCTTAGAAATTTTTTCCCTAGGATCCACTAAAACCCTAATGGCTAAGGATAGTTCTTATCCTTAGCAGTCATGCCTCATGTGATTATCAATCCTATCTATGATGAAACAACCATAACTGAGCTTGCTACTTTATATCACAATGTAGTTCTTCCAGATGATACTCAAAGACAACTCTTAGCTAATGAATGCAATGTGCCTACTAGATTTGATCATTCTACCATTAACATCATTTCTAATCTGGAAAGATTTACTCATTGTACACCTTGTTATACAGTTAGCCACACTCCTTTTGTTATTTCTAATGAGAACTTAGATGATGTTATTCTTAGTTTTATGCTTAATCTTGATGATAATTCTTTAGCTAATAAACAAGAAGACAATAAACATGTGCATGATTTTTTAGTTGCATATCATACTCCTTCCAATTCTGAAAATGTTTTCATGATGCATCACATAATATTCCTACTCCTCCTTAACTATATTATTATGATATGCTTAATGACATCCATACATCCAAATCTCTATTTGATTTTGATGAGACACATGATAGTGTTGATTCCACTTCTTTGCATACTGTTGAGTGTGAATCCCCCACTCCACTTTCATACTCTTATGAAATTATCTCTAATAACGTGTGTGATTCATCTCCTTCTATTACATCATCTCCTAATGATGTTTCCAATGCTAGTCCTACCACTTCTATTGATATTCCATGTTCTTCACCACCTATTACTTCTTCAGCACCCATATCTAGTGTGCCCTTAACATCGACATATTTTATGTATCCTTTGGACATTCCTATGATCACTCATAATGGAAAATTACAACCACTCAATACACTATTTACATCCTCTACTATTCCTTCACATTACATCATATCACTCATGCATGTTGTTGTCCACTTACATTATCAAGTCCAATCTCTCACACTAGAAATAAATTCCTATTATGCTTCTATCGATAATAATTATTTGCATGAAAATAATATTTTGAAAAATATTCAAAATTAAGAATTCCCTAAGGCTTTCATTATGCCTAAATTTACATGTTTTTATGGTGCTTGTGATCCTCATCTACATCTCAAACATTACTATCTAGCTATGGCTTCATACTCTAATGATCGATTCTTTCTTAAAGAATTTTGTCATAGTATTACAAACGACTCTCTTCAATGGTACACACATCTACCCTTTGGGTCTATTAGTACCTATTATGAGATGGAAGAAACCTTTCTTTATTGCTTCATACTCAAAAATAGACCTAGAGTCACATATGATCATCTACTTGGCGTACATACAGGAAAAACATAACCTATCAACTATTACATTTTATGATTCGGTTCTCGCATGAATCATTTTGTCTTCCAATCTCATGAATTAGAAAATCAATTCATTTTATGTCATGGTTTTATTTCTTCTTTAAAAATAAAATTGCAATATGACACATGTGAAGCATTCATACTCTTATGTTATAAATTCATTGATCTAGAACAAGATCTCATTGATACACATGTTCTACATCCTTCTCCTATCATTACTACTACTACATAATATATTTATTCTCCACTACCATCTATTGAGTGGCATCTACAGTCTCCATCTCCTTCTCACATGTAATTCCAACATTCTCCATTGCATAAGCCTCCTTCATCTCCACCTCTACATCAGGCTACACCTTAGACTTATACGGGAGACATTACACTTTTCTCATCATTCTAGACCTCATGTGTGTTGTACACTTTACTTGAAAAGTGTTTGATTTTATTACATTTCTAATCAGCATCATCCAACTCATTGCTTGCAATGCTAGCATAATAGACTTTACTACAATTATCATTGTATCAACAACCATCATGAAAATGACTATTTCTCCCTTAATGATTAATTACAAAAGTATAAGATAATGGTGTCATTTCCTTTGGATCTCTCTCTCTCTCTCATGATCATTATATGTCTCAACTCCCACATAGGTGAGCTATTACTTCAGTTGATTTATCTCATTCATCTAGTTCTAAGGTTATTATTCGTCCACCACCATAGGTTGTTGCTCATGCACATTCTCCATCTCATCCATCCACCACTACACCATCTCATCCACTGTGTCATGCTACTACTACACATTGGCTTCCATATCCCTTGGCATCTCCACTTCCTATCGTTACATAACTCATCATCGTCACCATTCCACATGATATTAATCTCACATCATAAACTCACTTTTCTTTCACTCCACATGCTTCCACCACTCCATGCTAGCTTGGTATTTGGTAGGTGATTTCTATCACCTTACCCCCCAATGATGCACTCATGTTATTACAGTTCTTACATGATTGTTGAGGGATCTGTTACAATAAGAATCTCTCTTCACTCTTGCACTACATGCCTTATCAATCAATCTATCTCGCACACACTATCATATCAATTCTTGATGACACACTCTTCCTTTATGGTTCATTTTTTACTCTGAGGGGTCTTATATAAATGAACCTTATCATCTATAAAATAGTGGAATAAAAATTATCCTTTTCGCCCTCTTCATCATACTAACATGCTCTTCATTACACTATTATGATCATATCATATTCTTACACATTGTTCATTTTTACTTTATCATTATTCACAACTTTATTTATGCATAGAGTCACATTACATACATAATCTATCATCACATATGCTATATCATCATTTATCTATCCATAATTACATTGAAAATCAACTCAACAAATACAAACAATATTCAATGCATCACGCATTGCATATAGAAATAATAATCAATGAATCATACATCATCACAACATACAACATCATCACATTAATAAACATCAAATACAATGATCATATGCCAATAAATCCATCTATATATATATCATTCACAATAATAGTTACAAAACATCTCATTGTTAGGGGAAACTCCCCCTACATCGATACATCAATATCCTATCTTGTCATCACTATCAATATCTGCCACTATGAGATATCTCAAACAAGAAGCTTCACTTCTCACTCTACGCCATATATCGCAGCCCTTATATCTCTCCACCTACCTCTGTAATAATTTTATATCAATGATTTCTCTCGTGAAGTGACCTTGTAACTCCACATACCACACAAATACATATTGTGTTAGGGTATTACCACCCATAGCCTCTCTATCTCACTATGTCTCCTCATGCACCTCATTCATCTGAGTCATTAGCATGGTACACGCCATCGTTGTTATCACCACTGGCTTGAACAAATGGGAATTCTCACCTGTAATATCATCTACATGTTCTAGCATACCTCAAACCATGAGAGCATTAGTGGGAACATTCTACATCACTATGTAGATAGATGTGTCCAAAATTAATGATCAACATGCATCACCTATATCCATTCTAAAAAAATTACACAACAATAAAAATAATCAAGAAACCACATAACAAATCATCAAACAACACTATATAAATACTCAATTTCTTCTACCGCTACCAATACACTATTAGGGGCATGTGCTTATTCCTCTACTCCTCCGGCATTACTCCCGCCGCATCTACAAAGACCGAAAACAAAATACCCATCAATGTGATGCCCACCATGTAAAGTTAACCTCTATACACATTGTGTTAGCCACATCTACCATCTCTATTGCCATATCATCCCTCGTCCGGCCCTAGAGATACTAGTTGCACTCCTATGGGCCTTGGTCTAGCTTCAACCATCCTCGGTTCCCTAATGGATCTCAACCATACATATGGATATAGGGGCACATATTGGAACATACCAAACTATCGTGATATGTGATCCACCTAAAATAACTTGGATACCCCTAGAAAGCGAACCTATAGCCACTTATTTTTCAAATACATCCTCACACTACTGCATCCTCTCTGGCCACCCCTCGTAGTCCCAATCTAGACTCTATATCATGGCCTATGAGCCCATATGATCTAACATCACTTTATAGGTGTTTGTATCCATCTTCCTGCCACACACACCTATACATCTCCCCATAAATATATCCATCCTAGCCCACTCTCCTTAGGGTCCACCAACTAGTCTCAATACCACAATATGCTCATAGGCCCATACATGTAGCAATGTGGTAGCTTAAATACCACCCCTGTTGGGCTAATGAATTACAACCTAAGTACTAAAGGTACATAAGGTTAGAGCACATGAGACATGGGGTGTTTAAGTATGCATGGAAATGTAGTAGAAAAGGGTGCACCTAGGAAAAAATGAGGTCAATACTTAGATTTTTTTATTAGAGTGGGCTAAATATAGGTTTAAGTGTGGGGCACATAAAGGCATGAAGACTTGGAGACTAAGAAAAGGCTATTTTGGGATGAGTGGAAGATCAAGCGACATGCAGTGTTTTGAGCTAATAATAGGATTTGAACTAGAGGTTAATTATAGGATATCTATTATTAGAGGAGCTTGCATTATTTCACACTTATCTTATAGTGGTACATGGTTATTCTTAGTATGCAACCTATTTTGAGGATGCTTAGGCGGTGAAGGGAAATTCCCCACCCCTATATATATGTATTGATTTACATGGTTTAGGGATCTCGATTCACATTTTTAGTGATATGTTGTTGGTTTATGAGCGCACATAGGCTATGGAGACATTATGTGTGTGTGTGTGTGTGTGTGTGTGTGTGTGTGTGTGTGTGTGTGTGTGTGTGTGTGTGTGTGTGTGTGTATTCAACTCTGGTTTGTGAAGGATTAATACAATGGATCTTTGTGGATGGATTCTTGTTATTGATATTACTATTGATGGATCTTGTATGGTAAATCTAGTACTAGTTCTTATTTGATACTTTAAGCACTATGGTTAAGATCTAGATATGTTTATGGTTTATCCTTGCATGTTTATTCTGATTTGGATTATATGTCTTTTCATGCTAACTCCTTGACAAAGGTTCCATAAAAGAGGGACCTAGTACCTAGTGTGCTTCGGTGAGCACTCAGATTTATCTAAGTTATGTGTTAGTGTGCCTTAGAATATTTAGTAAAATGAAATACTACCTTTTCATTCTATTTCTAGGACCTCTTTTCATGTTATTGCATGGATGTTGCATGATGAAGACATATTAGTTAACTTTGGCAAGTATTGAGATTTGGGTGGACAATTTAGAGGAATATTTTTCTCACAAATTTAACATTAGACCTGATTTTGATGATGGTGCATGGGTGGATGAAAATTTGTATCATTAACTCTATGAGATGTTCTTTTGTTGTTTCCTTATAGAGTTGTATGAGTGGTTGGTAACATATGCATTGAAGAGAAATTGGAGGTATAGAACAATTGTATGGACTCAAGAAGATTACCAGACTCTACATGATGTTGATTTGGCTTGGACACACATTGTAGATCATTGGTGGAGTGGTGTCTTGAATAGTTATACATTGGAGTATGTTATTTCTACTTATTCCTATCCAAAGGTCACTAAGTTCCAGATCTTTCGCGAACCCTAGCATGCTATCCCTTTAGTGATTAATATCTTGATCTTGACTCTAGATTTGGAAGAGTGACCTATGGTTAGCTAAATCTAACCATGTGCGGGGAACGAGTAGGTGTGGTGAAGGATGACAAACCTAGCGGCAGAAAGGCAAAGAGAAGAAAGGTGGATTAAGTTTAACAAGGAATGTGAGAGGGACTTGGTGAAGCGGTGTGATGTTGTAGAATGAATGGTGTTTCAGAGAGAGATCACTTGTGAAGGATTTAGAGCTCACATGTAAGACATGGATCTATATAATTAGGTACTCCCCCATTTGGGTAAGCATGGTAGAGAACCCTCTTTGGATTTATATGAGAGAACATCTAAGGAAGAATGAATAAGAACCACAAGTGCACATCGATCCCACCTAGTGACCTAGCCCTTGCGCTTGGTGTTCCAGTTCCTAAGATAGTTATTGAGAATCAAGCTAGTGTAGGTACTTCAATAATGACATGTAGATTTAATTTTCCATTAAATTCAAGAGTTAATCAGATATAACATTCATCCATGGCGGTGCGAGGCGTCGTCTTTTTATTTAGGGTGCAGTTAGAGGTGTATTTTTAGTGCATCATCTTCATAGAATGTGAGTGCACAGAACATTGGTAATACTTCTATAAGTAAGATAGCTTCGAGACCATGGGAGTTTATTTTAGCACATTTGTTCGAGACACAAGGTAGCACATCCTTTTTTTCGAGTGCCTACAGACTGGGGGTTAGAAGCATCGGTGGTTTGGGATCTAGTAAATTTGGTGGTTCTATAAGTGGAGGGAATACTAGAGGTAATACAAGATCTGGATCAGTGGGCACAATCTGCACCAACCCTAATAATTTTATTATAATATGTCTCTTCACCTACCAAAATATAGAGGAATTGAAGATGCAGTTGAGCATGTACACATCTATGCAATACTATGGCACTGCTAAGGGAATCACAACTCCTAAGTATAAGGAAAATGGATTTTCTACTACTTTGCAAGGGTGTGTGCATAGTTGGTATAAGAAGTATGATCCAAACTAGAATTCCATATACTATCTTTGTGTTGTAGGATCATTTCATAGTTGAGTTCCATATACGAGTTTGAACTAAAAGTCATCAGCGTCTTTGAAGGACACTAAGTAGGGCATGGATGAGATTGTAAGGGATTATGATGCACACTTTAAAACTTTTTTATCAAAGTTATCTTATGACATTCACCCTAGCTAGCATGCATGGTGGTTTATTGGTGGTATGATCAAACCTTTTATAAGGGAACTATCTCATAAGACATTTATCGATCGTGCAAGGCCTTGGAGATAGATCGTATACTAAGGCATTTAGAAGCATAAATGCTAAGGGTAGCCCATTTTTGGAAGCTCAAATTGCATCTATGGAAAAATATCTAGAAATTGTTTTTAGCTAGTTCATCCCATAAGATGGAAAATAGTATTTGGTGCATGAATTTTGAGGTAGAAGGACATACTAAGGATGTTTTACCTCATAAGTCAATGTGTGTCATGTTTTTAAATTATGAGATCTATCATTTAGATCATGATTTAAGTAGGTTCCCCCTATTGTAGTGCGCGATTAGGAAGAGCATGTCTTGTAAATTGTAAGATTTGTAAGTCTACCACCCATGATAAAAAAATAAATAGATTGATTGATTAGATTCATGAAGCCATTAAAAATTGTTTACGTCACACAATTGTTGCAAATTATCTGAAGGAATAAGGTGAGAGTCATAATCATAATCGTAATAAAGGGTAGTCGTTGGAGGTGGTAGAGGTAGAGGTTACCATGTAGGATTCAGATGTCAAGGTCATGGTGGTGTAAGAGGTGAATATACATGCAGGGCCTATTTCACATGTGGATCCCTTGATCATTTTAAGCATGAATGCCCTCAGAACATTATTTTCTCCCAATGTGGAAAGAATCAAAATTTTGAAGAATGCCTAGATTTGTATGAGCACATGAGCAAGCAACACAAGCATGATAAGGGTGCATGTATGGTTTGAGTACATTGTGTTGTGGAAGATTAATGGATTCCTAAGTTATCACTTGACCTTGAGATAATCTTGATATTGGTTACTACACGTGTTGAAGCTATGTTTGCACGTGAGAATCTGAAGTAGAAACCGGTTATTACAAAATATGAGGTATTGCATGCAAAGTATCTAGATCCTACCCATCAGAAGGAAGTATATCAGGAGACTATGGAAGTTATCAGAAACTTTTAGGGTGAGATATAATGCTCGAAGGAGTAGTCATGGAAGATGGACTAGGAAAACAAAGTTGACATTCCTAAAAAAGATGTTGTGACTTGAAGGAGGTTTGTAAGATGTTGCATCAAGAAAACATCATTCCTCTATTAGGAGAATGGTTAAGGGGAAGATGTCACATGCTAGAGTTGAGCACGAGAGACAAATACTACATGCAAACTTACCTCCTCACAATCTTGATTATGACAAAGATATCACTTTGAATGTAGTTTTTGAAAAATGGTTGTTGAGTAATATATTGGTTGATACATGTGCAGAAGTGAATGTACTCACCTTGGATGCATGGAATCATATGGGGAGGCCAAAATTATAGTCATCTTCAAATCTGTTGTATATGGTGAACATGACTAAATCCATGACCATTGGAGTATTAAAGGATTCCACTATTACTATACAAGGGACCAAGTTTATTAGGGACTTTGAAGTTTTGGTGCTTTGAAGAAAATAGTTTTCTAGCATTGCTTGGGAGCCATTTTTGTGACGCAAACAATGTTGATCTACATTTTAATAAAGTTTATATCAGTTTTAATAACAAAGAGGAGCGTGTGATCATTCCCATGACAGATGGAAAATTTTAGCCTTATGTAGAACCTTTGAGTGAAAAGGATTTTAAAAAATTTATGTGTGCATCATTAGAGATCCTAATGTGCTTGATCCATCAAAGGAAGGATTTATTCAATGGGATGATGCACATTCTATGAGTGATACAACTAGTGTTACTTGTGACAACTGGGTGCATGGGACTTATGAAATGGTTGGATGTGAGATGAAGAGTGCAGTTACTCATGTAAGAAGACCACAGTGCATTAGGTGTTTGGGCAAGTAACCAAGTACCAAGGTACACTAGAAAAGGAAATCCTAATGTATTTCTACATGCCATAGAATCCCAATGGATAGATCAAGTGGAGAGAAGGAATATGTTGGTATATACCTTGTGTGGGATAACAACATGTTGGTGGATTGCACACAAATATAATATTTTAGAGTGGTGAGAGGTGAGAATCACCTTCTCTACTAGATTTCTTAGGAACAATGTGCCTACCAAGATATGTGAATTTCATGGGGGGTGACACCTCACATCATGTTCAAGAGTGTGAGAGACTCTGGATAGAGGGAAAAATGCCTTACCACCTTCACTATGGGTGCACAAGTTTTATTTCACTTTGAGTGGTTGCACACACGTATGGTATGTTTATGCAAATTTGAATAGAGAAATAGGGAATTGGCAAGAACTTATTGTAGGTATGATTCAGACCTTTGACTATATTTCTACTAAACCTCCAGTGAATGAATCATTACAAATTATGAAGCCCTTGAATATGGGAGAAAGTGAAAAGGATGAGGAGATTATAAAGCAATTACTAGGTGAGTTAGATCTAGAGCCACACTTTAAAGAAGAAGATACAAATACAAAATAGGTTGGGTGGCCCTGTTTGGAAAAAGAGAAAGGTAAGTTTATTTACATGATTGATGATGAGGAAGTGGAGAATCTATATTTTATCATATCATAGGTATGCATGAGGTCTTATATAGTACAGATGAGAAGGCACGCATATATCATAAGCCTAAGTAAACAAAGAAGGTAAACATTGGTACAGATGCAGAACCTAAGGAGGCCATCATTGGTGATTATTGGTCTAACTCAGAGGTTGAAAAAATAATTGATTTGTTTCATGATTTTTGAGACTTATTTCCTAGAGGCTATCATGAGTTGAAAGGCATACATCACTCTTTAGGCGAGATGATAATCAAATTAAAGGAAGGTGTGCACCTAGTTAGGAAAATACCTTACAAGATAAATCTTAATATGCACGTCAAGGTAAAGGAAGAGATTGATAAGATATTAAAGTCTAGAATCATTTAACCAATTTAGGTGTTAGAGTGAGTTATCCCTATGGTGATAAGTATGAAGAAAGATGGAAGGATAAGGATCTGTGTGGATTATAGGGAGTTGAATGTTGCTTGTGTTATAGATCCCTTTCCCACACTATTTGCGCAGAGGAGATTCTAGAAGGCGTTACAAGGCGTATCATCATGTGTGGCTTTCTAAAGAATATTAGGAAAATATAACTTTCACCCGAGTGGGAAGTTTTACATACCCAGATTATTCTTTATGGATTGAAGAATGCACACTGTAGCCTTTTCATGCATTTTTGTACAAGTGTTTCAGATTTCATTCATAAATTTTTGTAGGTTTACTTGGATGTTTGGACTATTTATATCACCATGTTAATTTAAGACTTATGTTTTAGAGGTGCTTGGAAGTTAAACATATCCCTAAAAATTAAGAAGTGCATTTTTGCTACACCCTTTAGGATTCTATTGGGACATATTATATGTAAAGAGGGCTTGTTGGTAGATCAAGCTAAGGTTACTTGTTATTTTGGGCTTAAAGGAACCTAATAACAAGAGCGAGGTGCACCAATTCTTGTGGTACATGGGTTATTATAGGATTTTTATCAAATGTTATGCTAGTATTGCCTTAGAGGAATTGTTGAAGAGTAAGGGAAATTTCAATTAGGGTGAGGCGCAACAACATGCATTTGAGACACTAAGGAAAGACCTACTTATGTGCCTATTTTGTGATTTCCTTATTAGATCAAACCATTCCATGTACATGTGGACTCTCTCTAGTATGACCATTGGCATAGTATTATCCCAACGGGAAGGTATTGTTGATCATCCTATTTGCTTTGTAAGAAGGAAATTAACCTTGGTGAACATAATTATACAACTACGGATCACGAAGCATTGTCCATGATTTATGCATTGCAAAAGTTTAGGAAATACTTGCTGATAATTCCTTTTATTTTCTATATAGATCACATGTCACCTAAGTACTTGGGTGACCAATCCCATTTTGTAGGGATGTATATGTCATTGGATTTTTTGTTCCAGGAATTTGACTTTACAATTGTGGTGAAGCCAGGAAAGAGTAACTCAGGACCAAATCATTTATCAAGAATTACCTTAGGTAAGGATATGCAGAGCATTTAGGACATAATGTTGGATGCACAATTATTAATATTGAACCGCGTGCCCTCGACTTGGATGATATTACTATATTCTTACGTACATGTGTGGCGTATGAAGGGATGAATGATTTAGAGAATAAAAACTTGTTATACGTACCTCGCCTTACATGTTAATTGGTGGAGATTTATACGAGTTTGGTCGTGATGAGGTTTTGCATCGATGCGTACTAGAGCATGAGCGTACTGCCATGATGGAGGAATCTCATGGTGGGATTGTAGGTGGCCATTATGCATGAAATCCTACCATGCGTAAGATTTTAATGGCATGCCTTTGGTGAGAAATAATTTACAAAGATTGTGTAGAGTATTGTAAGGCCTATGACCATTTTCAATGCCTTAGAAAGCCTAGGCATAGAGATGAAATGCCTTTAAGGCCTATTTCTAGTGTATAACCTTTTGAAAAGTTGGCAATTGACTTTTTGGGTACCATTTTCCCACACACATGTAGGACTAGATCACACTACATTATAATTTGTATAAATTATCTTACAAGGTGGGTAGAGATAGCACCTACAAAGGATTGCATGAAAACAAGGTTTATGTGGGAAAACATAATTAGCAAGTATGGATGTCCACTGAGTCTAAGAAGTAATAGGGGCACTCATTTTCTTAATGAGACCATTAGGATATTAGTGGCATAATTTATGGTGGTACACCATAAAAAAACACCTTATCACCCTCAAGCCAATGACAACTTTGCTAAGGCTTTCAACAAGATATTGGGACATGCATTGACAAAATTCTATGATGTTGGAAGGAAGCATTGGGATGAAAAAAATTCTATTGTACTTTGAGCATATAGAAAAACCTACAAAATATTGAATAAAGCCACACCCTTTCAATTGGTGTTTGGCGTGGAGGTTGTTTTACCAATGGAATTTAAGTTACCTTCCTTACCTATTACATGCATAAGTGAATTAGATGATGAGAAAGAACTTGAAGAGTGTGTTGATAAACTTATACATTTGGATGAAAGGCATGTTATTGCTAGGTAGAGCCAAAAGATAGAAAAGGCCATGAATAAGCCATGACATGATAAATATATTAAGAGTAAGTAGATTGGAGTTGGACAGATGGTTCTTCTATATGATTCAAATTTTTTCACCATCCTAGAAATTTTCAAGTGCATTGGTTAGGACCGTATATTATTACTTAGATACTTGATTCATGCACTTTCCAGTTATAGGTGTTGGATGGAACAAGGTTTCTGGCTACTTTAACGAGAGTAGGATGAAGCCCTACTATAAATAAGTCTTCTAGGTGTTTGTAATAAGGCAATATTATCATTTAGATTAGATTTCCCTTAATGCATTTCATTTATATGTGTTTCCTTTCAACATTTATATGCTTTGTCAATTTAGTTATTTTTTTATATTAAGCGCTTACACTCCGAGAAGCTTATTACATCTATTGAATTCATGCGTAGAGGACTACACATACTTTTAGTATGGGGTAGAGTATATATAGGATAAATGGGATAAGTTTGAATATTCTACGGAAGATGGTTATGCATAGATAAATATTGTGCAAGTTCTTGAAGTAAGGATACCTCATGAATAAAGACCACGTGTGGATGAATGGATGTATAGTGTAATGCGAGGTAGCCGCAATAGTGGAAACTAATTGGTTTGAGGAACATTGGATAGGAACTTTGGTGCATGAAGGCACGTGTAATGGAATCTGTGGTCGAGAAGTAGTGGGCATGCTAGAAGGTTATGGTGGGTTATAGAATAATCTACCCAAAAAGGAAATAAATGCCATTTAATGTTGAGTACTAGTGGTAGGTGGAGAGAAATAAATGCAGAGGAATTTACAAAATTTATAAAAGGTGGGCTTGCGTTATCATTTTCACCTTGCATTGTGAAATGTTCAAGCGAGTTGAAGAGCGAGTGGTATAGAGAAAGTGTGAGAGAGTTGTGATAGAGATTGAACCAAACATATTTGTGCACAGGATTGGTTGGCGCTCCATTAGAGAGAGTGTTTGAGTGAAGAAAAGGCATGTGGGGAAGCAAATCAGAAAGTTAGGGTTCAAGTTTGAAGCTAGGGCATGCATGTTTTAAGTTACAGAGCTCAATTTGATTGCAAGAACACTCTTTTATTATCGCAATGGCATGAAATCGAGCGCTTGGAGCGAATACAAGGGGTAGGAGGAAAAAGTAAGTAGAAGCGAAGGTGGAAGATACCCTTGAGACTATTTTTATAGAAATACAATACCTACAAGGTGTATTCATGGGCTGATATTGGGAGTCCCATCTCCGAGGCAACAAGTCGAGTGACTATAGCCATCAAACAAAGAATAACAAGGACGAATTGGAAAAAAATATTGTAGTGAAAACAACTCTATGAATAGAAAATGACATTGCCATTTATGATGATGTAGGAGAGAAAATGGTGTCAAATGTGGGAGTCTTGCAGCTCTATGAGCTCCCATATTTTGGCAAGGTGGAAAATTTTTACAAGGGGTTTATTACCCGAGTCCATGAGGACTTATTTTATTTTTTTAGGTGGCTAATGAGACTTATTGTGCCCTTGATTGGGAGATTGATAGGGTTGAGGAGTTTGGGCACCAAGATAAATAGTGATCTTAGTTAAAATGAAGGCATAGAAGCAACCTGAAAAGATTTATCTAATGAGAAAAGAAAATGTAGAATGGATATCTACAAGTTACAAAAATACTCATTGATTCAGGTAGCAATGCACCTCCTTACCAAGTTGAACAATTAAGAATGTTGGTCACAAGTGAACAAAATTTGGTTACATATTTCTAAGAATATGATAGAATGAGTCATCTATGATTTTTCTAACTTCATTGCTGAGACTATCGTTGTAGAGGTTCATAAAGAAGATAAGTTTTGGTGCTATCCTTTTGTCCATGTTTTGTAGAGATTGGAGTGCCCCACAGGAAAAAAGATAATATTTTGCAATACCCTGAAGAAAATAAGTCCCTTGTAGACATATTTACAAAGTATACATGTGATGGATCCATGAGTGGACCCTACAAGCAAAGGATAAAACTATGGTATGATTACCTACACACTACATTTGAATATGAATGGATAATATCAAGGGAGATTCCTTGGTATTAGAGAAACATAATCGGTGTTGTTTTACCAAAAATTCTACATAGGGCACTTTGGAATGAAGGATGGGTAGTGGAGTCTATATTTCAAGTTT
Organism: Taxus wallichiana var. yunnanensis; assembly: GCA_018340775.1. Taxonomy (NCBI): domain Eukaryota; kingdom Viridiplantae; phylum Streptophyta; class Pinopsida; order Cupressales; family Taxaceae; genus Taxus; species Taxus wallichiana. The sequence continues at coordinate 124,327,455 of CM031244.1, read as the reverse complement.
CTATATGCCTTCACACCACACTATTTCTAGGCATCTGTACACAGGTTTTCAAACACATGCAGGTTGAACTTCAATGTAGATAAAGTAGACTATGATTATCATACACTCTAGAAAGACATATGTCTACCTAGGTAAGTCTTCTTACATTGAGAAGTTAATTTCAAATGATATCAATATCAATTCTATGATCTTGGAAATTGGGAAGGATGGAGTGGCTAAGGTATACATCTACCTTAAGCCCAAGTTGGAAAATGGAAAATACATTGAGAATGAATTCAAGCTCCCTGAATTACCCAAGGGGAAACATATTGTGGGCACATTATAGGATGAAGAGTCTACTTTTCCCCTTGATGATGAAGAGGAAGAAGAGGATGAAGGACTAAGGGAAGAAAATGGAAGCCTAGAACATAGAAGAAGATGGAAAAAAACTATAGGAGAGAAGATAATTAGAGATTTGATTCATCCAAGGGAAGAATAAGGGGTTTAAACAGCACTATGGTGATAGGTTTAGAAGAGGATGCTTTGAGGGATAGCAATTTATGAGAGTATTGAGGATAAAAAGGACTCAAGGATCAGGCTCAAGACCATCACAACCACTTAGGAGGTCATATAGAAACTTTCTTGTGAAGACAAAACTAGGAAAGAAAAGGTGCAATTACATCCCCAGTAAGGATAGTGAGGGTGAGAAATCAGAAGACAATGCATAGAATACTCATGTTAACACTATGGATCTAGATGAACCTTGGGGTGAGGATTTGAAAACTAACACAAAGGGATTGGAAGAATGGGAAGTAGGAAGTGACTATGTTGATGTAGAGAAGGGTGAAGATAAGGGTGAACTATTCGGTGTGCCTATTGATACACATCTCTTGGTGAGGGACCAATTCTTGATGTAGGAGTGCATATCCCAAAAGTTAAGAACTTTGGGGGAGAGAAATATGAAGAAATGTATAAAAATCCTACAACAATTTATATCGATGATCCTACCAAGATCATTCACGCTAGGTTTCAAAGTAATTTGTATCTCGAGGAGCTTTATGGTTGGGAGTTGATGCATTCTGAGATGGTAACCACACGCACCTATAAGTAGTTATCTTGGAGTATGTAGACTCACATGGATGAGCCTAATTTTGATTTGTGTGAATAATCATGTGTCTCTTGAAAGATGAAGAAATCCTTGTATTCCTACCATGTAATAATCAAGCCAACTCAGTTTTTAGATGAACAAGTAAGTAGTGCACTGATAAAGGTATCTGTAGACATTGCATGCAAAAATATAGATAAAGTGGAAACTATTCAGAATTTGTTAGAAGATATAAAGGATAAATAAGTAGAGATAAATATATTGACATAGGAAAAAGAGAGAGCTAAGGTGAATTCCGTGCGGTACTTGATATGATGAGCAGGTCGGTGATAAAATATTTAAGGAAAGGCCACATTTGGAAGAGAGAGTTGATGAGAGATTCCCCTCTGTTATGCATTATTTACACACATTATTTCACATGGTGTTGGATGAAGGTACAATGCGTATTTCAAAACCAAAGGATGTTGCATCATAGACAAAAAGGACTAAAGCTATGATAGTACTCAAGATAATAGGTTATGAATCTTTCTCCAGACCTTGAAAGATGAGATGAAGAGGGAAGATTTGGCTTAGAATATGTGTGCGAGATCCTTAGGAAATAATCAAGAAAAGGACTCGGTGTAGGAGAATGTAGTATTTGAAGAAAATAAAAATGAAACACTTGAGCATGAGGAGAGGTTGGTGTTATTAGCATAAAATTGCGATGAGCTCACAACATCCCGGGACCCTCATAAATATAGAATAAAGAATATTGGGAAGCTGATAGTGTGACACATGGATGTGATGGATGGAATGATCTTGAGTTTATAAAATTTCCATATATTTTTGTATAATGAGGTAAAAACCATGAATATGGATGAGACAGAAGGAGTATTTGTAAATATCTCGAAAAAATGAATAAGGTGCTTAGTGATTGGAATGAGTTAGAGGAAGAGATAAAAAGTGAATATCCTAAGTTAATGCTACCTTCAGAGGGGTAGGGCACCCAAATTATTTGTGGTATTTATTCATTCATTATGTACAAAACATTATTTTATTCCTTAGTCATATTTTTGGAGAGGTAAGGCATGGTTACCTATTGATCCGAAAATGGTACTTAAAATTTTCACAAGTACTTAGAAAATTTTCAGATGATTAAACTTATCAGAATCAACATTGATCATGAGTTCAATTTATTCAATTTTGGGTGTCTTGAAAACCCATTTTTAAACTCTTCCAAAAATGATCAATTAATCTGATTTTTCCAACTTAAGTGAATTTATTGATTCTATTTCAAAACCATTTAAATAATTCACAAGTTGAATTCAATTATGCACTCAAACTGAATTTTCAATTCATAAATTTTGAAAGAGCATTCACTAACTGATTGTGGGATATGGATACAAAATTTACTTCAATTCAATTAATCCAGTTTTGTTCTTTTTTATCAATTAATCCAAAAAACAAATTTAATTTCTTTTATTTAATCAAAAGCTTCCAAAAAATGAAATAAATCCACACAAAAACTAGATTGTTAACAAAATTCACCCAAAGGATATGGCTCCAGAACCACGTAATCATGAATCAATCTATTCAATGACAAATGAAGTACAATAACCCTTCAATAATGTCTACAAAAATCATAACCTGCAGATGAGCTGATCAAAGACATTGGAAACTCTGTAATTTACCATAAACTGTTCCCAAAATGATTCATGGCTCCTATAGTGCTTCCACAGTGTGATCCCCTCACAAATGCGACTAAAAAATCATATAACTTGAGATTTATTAACACTTCATGAAAAAAATATATATCTAGAAAGATTATGAAAATATTAACAACTTCCCTTTTTACTCCATGATCTGGTTCAGACTAGAAGTGCTTGTAAAATTTTGATATCTACTAGTTTCTTGTGCGTGTTTCGTGCAACTACGATGGAAAATCACCTACATAGGAAAATATACAGCACTTCATAAGAAACTATGACACCATTGTCTTTGTCTCAAAATTTTGAGAAACGTTTCTTTTTAATCTAATTTTTTATTCTACCTCTAAGTGCCTCAAAACCGAGTTGACCTGCAAACTTCCATGTCTAGTCTCTCCTCAAAACACGAGCACGAGCTCTATATACTAGCGAGCTCTTTTCTAACTCAACCTGAGCTAGGTGATGAGTTGTTTTATAGGTAAACTTAGGGGCATGAGGTTTCGGGTTCAATTCCCATCCCTTGTATTTTGGTGTCACCGCTTTGCATTTGGAAGTGGGCAATCCCACATTGGTCGTAGTGGTGGTGTTTATTTGTTTAAATATAGACTTATAAGCCTATCTAAATGTGGCAATAGCCACATCTTTTCCCTTTTTTTGGGCTTACCAATTCCACCACCAAGTTAAATGTTAAAAATGCCACATGGTTTGTTGATAGGCCCAATTGTTGGGCTAGTAAGTTTGAATGTTGCGCCAAATGTATAGGTGCTGAGCTAGACTATTTAGTTGTTTATATCACCCAAAATGTGGGTTGAGTCATTAGTAAGACAACCCAATGCATTGGGTTCACCATATAATGTGTCGAGCTAATAAATACATCGAAAAGCTAATACAAAATACTACAGAGCCACCGAGCAATGTAGTATTAGCAAAATTGATCTGAACAATAAGGGAATTAACTTGAGCAATGCAAAAATTAACTCAGTGTAAAAATCAAAATTGAAATAAAAAATTCATTGTTGATAGACCAAACTATTTGGATGGAAAGTTTGAATGTTGTGACAAATGTATAAGTGTCAAGCTAGACTATTTAGTTGTTTATATCACCCAAAATGTGGGCCAAGTCATTGGTAAGACCACCCAATGCATTGGGCTCACCATATAATATGCCAAGCTAAGAGATACATCTACTGAGCTAATACAAAATATTGCAGAACTAACTGAGAGCAATGTAGTATTAACAAAACCAATCCTAAAAAATAAGGGAGTTAACTCTAGAAATGCAAAAATCAACTCATAGTGTAAAAATCGAACTCAAAATACAAAATCAAGCTTGGAATGAAAAATTGATGTCCACATGGTGGTTTGAGATCCCACCACATCAGCAAATAAGAATATAGCTCTCACGGAAGTTTGGCTCCCTTTCGTTACAAAATTTGAGCCTCTTGTTCTTTTCCACCATAACGTGAGTTAAAGACCGGAGGCCCGAAACCATATCAAACAACCTTTTCATCTTTTTCTCCTTTCCACATGTCACATCTGGATTGGACTATTGACCAAGGTTGACCCGTTTAAGACCGTAACTTTGACTGGTAATAGAATCTGCATATAGACTCCATTTCTGAAGTTCAACATACTGTCTAAAAGGTCTCAAGAATCCATTCAACATGGTCTAGATTTAGGGAATTTTAGGGAAGATATGCATAGTGAAAAATCCTCTGGATCACTCATTTCGGGGGTAGTAATGAAGCAAGTGTGGGCTAATGATGGCTTGATGACTTACAACCTAAGTACTAAAGGCACATAAAGTTAGGATGTGTGGGCATGGGGTATGTAGGTACGCATGGAAATGTAGTAGAAAAGGGTGCACCTGAGAAAATATGAGGTTGAGACTTAGCCATTTTTCTTATAGTGGGCTAAATATAGGTTTAAGTGTATGGCATGTAAAGGCATGAAGACTTGAAAACTAAGAAAATGATAATTTGGAATGAGTGGAAGATCAAGAAACATGTATTGTTTTGAGCTAATAATAGGGTTTGAACTAGAGGTTACTTATAGGATATCTATTATTACAGGAGCTTACATGCTTTCATACTTATCTTATAGTGGCGCATGGCTATTCTTAGAACGAAACCTATTTTGAGGATGTTTAGGTAGTGAAGGTGTTGGTACCGAAATTTATTCTCCTTAGGTCTTGAGTAGCATCACGAGATCAAACAGGATGCTTAGAGATAGACAAATCATAATATAAGTCATTTTGTAGCTGGGGATGAAATTCAGATGACTCTTTATCACTCAGACGTTAGAAAAAATGGATAGCACCGTAGTAAGGGTTTGATCTACCCTCACTACTTTAGGTTGTACCTTCAACCAAGGTGAGAGGACCCATTCGTAACCTATAATTTTATGAAGGAATATCAATAAATATTTCTTTGCATAGTTTTCAAGATGACCTTGAGAAAATATGATCAATACACCAAAATCTAACTCTCACGAGTTGTCACTTCTAGAGAATGGAGATAATTTCTAGATAAGGTTCAAGTTACTAGAGACATTAATTGAAACCTGATTGTTTCTACATATTTTAGCATTGGAATTTGTTCATTTATGGATACACAACACAAACAGGGGTAGTTCTTGTAGAATTCATTGTTTAAGATGTTTTTGGTGGGACATTAAGCAAGATAAAGTTGATTATATTAGATCTTTGAGAACCTTTAACAAATACCGAGAAATTCACAAAATAGAATGCTTCGAGATAGCCAAAATATTCCTTCAACTAGAAGGTTTGTAACAATGGAAGCCCAGAGGTACACGATTTCATACATTCTTCAAGAATTCAACACAAAGCCTCATGTTAAAGACTTAATTAAACACTAGAAATACATGGTTCACCATGTCTAAGATACACTCATAGACTAACAAACAATATTTTTCAAAATAATGAAATTAAAGTGATTTTCAATTGTTTATTTGCATTATGAGATAAAAGATCTTCTCATAATGAAATTACAAATACCACAATAATAACACATGGATGATATCTTGTGTGACTTATCAAGATTCTAAAGTAAGATTGCAACAGAACAAGAAATACTACTTGAAAACTTTATGAAATGAAGAAAACACAATAATGCCCACAATCAACACACATTAATTCAAGACTTATTAAATTCATCAGCTGGGGATAGTTTTATAAAAATCTCAGAGCTCGTCAATGGTTGTACACTTGCAACCTGCTTGACATGATTAAATTTAAAGGCACAGGAAATAAATGGGTTTCTCTGAAGGCTTCTCAAGAAGATGGTTTTCTCAAACATTTTCATAAAGAAAAAAACCCCACTTTCTCTCATTGATTTTACATGATTTTATATGATCTTTCTCAATTCAAATCTCTTTTCCCCCAAAAACAAGAATATTCGAGGGAATACTTCCTTATTACATGTTCATTATGTTGGTATCCAATTTTTTTCTCCTTTTCAATCGAGTAGCACCATAGTTATGTCATGGAGCTTAAGGACATATTAGACCATGTTTTATTTCATTGGGAAGTGGGGATATGGTCTAACTAGTACTCAGGTTTGTGGAGAAATGGATAGCACTCCAATAGGACTTGATCTTGTCCTAGCTATTTTAGGTTGTGCCTTGTAACCAAGGTAAGAGGACCTATTATGTAACCTTGTAATGGTGAAGGAAATGAAGATGGCTCCTCTTTGCTTGAAATTCTATGATGGATACCTTGATGAAAACATGATCAACACCCCATATCTAAACTCTCACAAGTTGTCACTTCTCAAAACATGGGTATGTTCTCAAAATAAGGCAAAGGTTACTAGAGACATTGGAAATCCTGATATGTTATGCATACTTTGCAAATAGATTTTGATCTTACGTGGGTATACACATGCAAATCGGGGATAGGATCTTTGTTTTTGGATGATTTTTAGTAGGAAATTGATAAGAAAAATTGGGATGGATCAGATCTTTGAAAATATGTACAATACATGAACAACCATAAAATGAAATGCCTAAAGTAATCAAGCTGTTCTTTCAACTAGAAGAGGCAAAAATGGAAGCCCAGGTTGTACTCTTCACAAAATCTTTGAGAACTCACTACAAAATATTGAAGTAAATAACTCAATTAAACAAAAAAAATCCATGATCAAATCATGCCTTAGGTACCCCCAAAGGCTTACAAGTAATATTTGTAGTCAAGGAAGGTAAAGTGATTTTAAATTTGTTTATCTCCTTATCAAATGAAGGCTATTCTAAGTATGAGATTTCAAATACCATGAAATAGGGTTTAAAACCCGCAAGTGAGGATGACGAGGGATGACACACACATTAACGGATGTGAAAATGGCAGCATGAAGAGATCTTGGGAGGAGCGAGCATCAACCGAATGTGCATGCAAAGATTTGAAACATGGGCAAAACCTGGTTAAGCCATAAAACTCTCCTCTATCTCATAGATCAAATGGGGTGTACATATAGGAGGTGTTGAGTAACCCCTAGTGCTGCAATCATGACAACTTGAGTAGAGAGGGGGAGTTACATTCCTAGAATAGAAGTGTAACTCCCAATGATGCATATGATGCACTGATGTCTTTGGACGCACTAACGCTGGTGATGCATTGACGTCTTTGATGCACCGATGCACTTGATACACCGATGCGTAAGGGAATCTCATAATGACCCCTAAATGACATATGGACCTACGATCTCACCTAAGTGAGATGAATCACCTAATGATGTGGAAAATAACACACACCAACACCCCCTTCATCATAACTTAGGATGAGGCGGCAAGTTAGAAATGAGAAATGGGTCTCGGCACAAATCCTGATGAGGTACCCATGTATAAGAAAGAAGTCCCAAGCAGTGAAGGAAAACCTAGTGGGAAAAACATCCACCACAAGAGAACAAAACACTCTCTAATCTAAGAAAGATGCCAAAGATGGGTCCCAGCTATAGACAAGCCTGAAAAGGTACCCATGTACAAAGAGGCAATCTCTTGGAAAGAAGAAGAAGAGAGAAGAAGAGGGAGACGAGAGGAATGCAGAAGATGTCATGGATGGATCTAAACTTTACAACTCTATGAAGTCTCCTAGAAGAATTTTGATGATGAGATCCTCTGCCTCTGGAATAAAGAAGAGCCACCCACAATGAACTATGTGCCTACCCTTAGGAAGGACAAAAATGATGTGCTGGAAGTCTGCCCACTCCACAAAGGAAACTGAAGGCAGCAACACGAAGAACTCTGAGTCTGGTGCATGGAAGTGTGACATAGGTCTAGCGAGTGAGTGCCAAGGAACCGAAGGTAATGCCACGTGCGTAGAACTATCAGAGTGAAAAAGAGGAACACCCATAGAAAGGATGTCCAAGTGATGTGAAGGGAACAAAACATCCTCCACAACAAAAAAGGGATCCACAGCTGAGGGTGGATCAATGAAGGTCTCTAGAAATGTGGAAGTGACATGATTCCGGAAGGGGCACTCCCAACAACAGAGATGATGAACTCCTCTGAAACACCTGTAGATGGATGAGGGACCTATAGTGCATCACAAGTAGACTCTGTGAAAAGATGACTAAGGTCAGGTAGATACTCGTCCCAATGAGGGGGCTCAACAAATAGAAGAGTGATGTCAGATAGGTATGAGTCATCCAATGAAGGTAGAGGAGTGAAGTGGGCCTCACACACTAGAAGTGGAAAGGAGGCTGGTGTAATGATGGTGTGAGACTGAGTATGAGACTACTCGATATCTGATGAGATGTGGGGGTGATAAAAATGTCTAGAATAGTGAGAGAAAGAGGAGAAGAGTCCTCTGTAGTACTCTCTGCATCAGAACTAGGTGCATAATCCTCGTCATCAGAAGTAGAACAAAGTGAGTCTATGTCATAAAAATTTCCATCACATGAAGAAATGGAGGAGATGGTGAATCAAGTAGCAGCAACAACGAATGCAGTATGTGAAGGGTCTCCATAGAGGGACTGAAGAATGCTGTAGACACGGTGAGGTGGATCTGAGTCTACCATGTGAAACCAGAGAGATATGGAGACATGTATCATCATGTGACCAAATACATGGTCACAAGTGTCAAGAAGTCCTCCCTAGATGATGATGATCAGTGGGTGCAGGAACTGGCCCAAGCAAGAAGGGTAAAAGACCCTCGTGGGTAAAGTAACATTCCATGGAAGCACGCCAAGCTGAATAGTTCCCTCTCCTGGTGAGAAGTGGTGGAGGCTATAAAGTGATCCTATGATGCTCAAGTCTAGAAAGAGCACTCTCCATGATGAAAAATGTAAGATGCATGAAAGCAAGACGTCGGACTTGGCCGATAATGCGTCTGCGTGTGAAAGCCCAAGAGTACAATCAACCCCCAGAATGTGGCACTTTATAAAGTAGTGTGTTTACAAAACTAACAATTTCATCACGTAATGTGTGAGAAATCATGCAACTTTGACTAAAGAAGTGCTCAAAATGAGCTGTGAGTCAAAAGTTATGGCATTATTAAGATTCCCGCAACTGATGGAAAAAGTCAATAAACATGCAAACTGATTAAAAAGTGCCCGAAATGGGTGCAAAGGGTGTCATGTGGTTATTCGTTGGAAACGGCACAAAATTTTAGTAGGGGTTTGTTTTTCTTGTGAGGGCGGATTAACCTCCTGTCAATCCTGGACCTTGCCCTCCGTCTTCGACACTCGAAGGAAGGACATAATACAAGCAAAAAATGCCTTAAAAATTAATTGCATGCCATGTATAATGTTTTTATCCTCAAAACATCAAAAACTGATTGTTTTGGCTTGCAAACAATTCTAAAAGGGAGTGAGTGGGCCCACGTTGACTACTCATGTGGTGGCAACGAGCTGTGGAAGCCAACGTGGAGAGAGAACCCACCTGGAGTGTTGTGTTAGGCAGAAAACGTCCAAGCCTGAGTGTGCTAGGCTGTTTGGGTGTTACAGGTGCAAGAGGTCCATGTGTGCAATGCAAATAAAGTTTTGTAATAGTAAAGTAGATTTAAGAGCATGTGTGGAGTCTTTGGAGCACGTTGAAAAATGTAGGTCTGCATTTTTGGCCCTAAGAGCAAGTCGTTGGAGTGAAAGCTAGAGACTGCTAGAGACTCAGTTGGAGATGTGCGTGGATGGTGCAAGAGAGGAGTGCGTGGAGCAGAAGCTAGAGCTGTTGTGTTAGAAGATGTGTCCAAAACAACAAGGGCTAAGCAGAAGTCCAAAAATTGTTTTTCAATGCAAAAAAAAAACGCTAGAGCACGTCCAATAATGCAAAAACGTTCACGCAGAAGCACAACCAGTGCATGGGATTCTATTTTCTTGTCTTGTTTTCCTTCCTACGTAGAGGTCCATACCCAAATGAGGGCCAAGAGAGCAACGCCTCAGGAAGATACCCGAGCAAACCTGAGTGCAACAAGGGCAACAAAGATGTTGGGCGAGCAAAGCAAAAAATGGGGCAGCGGCCAACGTGAACACAGGATGGCGTGTCGAAGGAAAATCAATATATGCTCACAACTTGAGTCAACAAGCTAGGAGTGTGAGTGCAATGAGCCAAGGAAAATTGGTGCCATGAGTTGAGTGTTGTAACCGACGTGCCATGTAGATCCCACGAGCCTGGAGATCCCAACACAGGTAACACACCAACACAAAACCAAGAACCCTTGAAAAAGCAAGCTGAAGCTGCTCCAAAAAACTGCATGCAAACCTCGAAGAAGCCTAAAAAACTGCAAACACCAACATGACCAAACAAACCACAAATTATACCAAACATAGGTATGAGGCCCGAATCAATGCAAGAAGAGCACGGTCAAAATTTCCATTACGACACACGCTGCGAGATCTGGATATCACGTCGGAAGTTGGAAAACACGCATAGAAACACCGATGAGTGCATGGATCCACAAGATCCACTCTGATACCATGAAAGAGGGTTTAAAACCCACAAGCGAGGATCACGAGGGATGACGTGCACATCAACGGATGTGTGAATGATAGCGTGAAGATATCTTGGGAGGAGTGAGCATCAACCGAATGTGTATGCAAAGATTTGAAACATGGGAAGAACCTAGTTAAGGCATTAACCTCGCTCTATCTCATAGATCAAATGGGGTGAACATATAGGAGGTGCTTTAAGTAACCCCAAAGTGCTGCAATCATGAAAACTTGAGTAGAGAGGGGGAGTTACATTCCTAGAATAGAAGTGTAACTCCCAATGATGCATATGACGCACTGACGTGTTGACGCACTAATGCATTGACGCATTGACGTGTAAGGGAATCTCATAATGACCCCTAAATGACACATAAACCTACAATCTCACCTAAGTGAGATGACTCACCTAATGATGTGGAAAATAACACACACCAACATACCACCGAACTATTAACCAGTAAATATAGATCTTGTGTGATTTCTAAAGACTTTCAATGCAAGATTGTAACAAGAACACTAAGATTTATCTACAAGCATTTAAAATTGATAATAGACATCATATTTTCCAAAGAAAAACATAGATTTAATTCAAAGCTTATTAGATTCAATAGCAGGGGAGAGTTACATGAACAATCTCAGAGTTGTGTGGTGGCTATACACTTATAACCAACCCACATTCATGAATTTTCCAACATATGAGACATTAACCTAGTTCTTTGGTGGATTTTACAGAAGATAAGGTTTCTCTCAAAAAAATTCCTATAATTTTCAACTTTCCACCCTTTACAAATTTCTCCAAAATGCATAATATACCTCATGCCATCATGGAGTCCTTCTTCTCAAGCAAAGAATATGTTTATGGGATCAAATTTGTTACAACTCATGATTTGCAGAAAGGGAAAGCAAACAGAAAAATGATTGATGAATGCCAGGTGTGCCAAAAATTTTAAATTATTACACAAATTCGGATCCTTATTCCCCCTGGGGTCACGTTTTTACCATTTAAGTATACAAGCATCTTTTACTAATCATTTTTCACCTTTTCACCTCATCATTTCACCTCTACAACTTTTGATTTTCATCTTTCACATTTTTTTACGGCCCTGAGCAAAAAATGTATCAAAAACACCATAGATCACCGAATTAGGTCATGAAAATAGTGCCATTGCACTCAGAAGGCCAAGACAATGCAAAATCATATAAGGTTTGAAGAAAATTGATGAAGAAATCATGATTCCAAGCTTCTTGGAGCTCCAATGGCGGTAAGAAGGAAGAATGTACAGTTGCCATCAATTTTGTATCGACGTTAAATGTCCACCCTCCACGTGGTAGATGAGATCCACGAATAAGCTCAAAAATACCCTTTTTGACTCTGGATAAGGTGGAACATGTGTCAAAACACGATTGGATTGGGTCCCCATCTTTAAAAATGCATTTGCGACCCTTTTGAATTTTGGAAAATTTTGCAAAATTTCCCCGCTTCTCCCTGGACCCGCCACGTGTCCATATGTGGGCCCCATTGAAAATGCGGGCCAATTCTATCAATTTTGACACTTTTTTGAAAAAGGAAATTTTGCTCAAAATTCTCCGCGGGCCCAAACACCCACTCTCTTCCTTGCCACGTGGCGTCTCCCATTTCGTTGTGGGTCTAGGCCTCCAATTCTTCCTTCAAACCTCCCTGCCAAATTTGCAAAATTTCAAAATTCTCCCGGCCCGCGCTCCCCATTTCTACCTTTTGGGACACGTGTTGGCTCCTCATTGGTCAGTGGGACCATCTTTCATTTTTTACCTTGCAACACAAAGGCAAAAATTCATAAAACTTTCCTTCGGCCCTCTTTTCCACTTTTTGTATTTCTGGACACGTGTCCTTTTCTTATTGGTCCTAGAGCTTCGCCCAAAATTTGACATTATACCATTTGAAGTTAAAAACTTCAAAATCATCACAAAACCCACTGCCCCATTTTGGCTCTCTTGGACACGTGTCGCCTCGTGATTTGTTGTGGAGCTTCGGCTCAAATTTTAACTTTAAAGTTTTGAAGTTAAAAAAATTCAAATTCATCAAAACCTCCGCCCTCCCATGCTGACTTTTCCTGGACACGTGTCCACCTGCTATTGGATGAGGGCCTTCGGGTCAAAAATTTCCCTTTAGCCAAAATTTCAAAAATGACAAGTTAGAAAACATTTCCCGACCACCCCGGCCAATAGGAACCCGCCACATTGTAATAATGTTGTGATGATGAATTTGACAGAAGATGACACCCGTATGACCGTCAAAACGTCAAAAATACAGAGGATGCCCTAGAAATCAAATTTTTAACAAGGATGGCAAATTTCTTGGTTTTAAATCAATTGAAACATGATTTGACATTGTTTTCAACCTGGGGATTGGGATTTTAATTACAAACAACTCGGATTCGATCAATTTCAACTTTTTGCATGATTTGGCATGGGAAAATGATACACCCAAAAATATGGAAAAATTAGGGCACGAAAAGGGGAAAACTTGTAGAATTGTTTCAAATTAGGGAAAAACAACACATTCTTGGGCACCTTTGAAGCATTCAACTGGGAAAAATGAATTGTAGATCACCAAATCGAACAATAAAACATTTCTGAGAAAAATTGGACATGAAAAATTAGGGCACATTATGAAAACTCAATAATTTGCACTAACACATTATAAAAATGGTACTCATGCACTTCATCTTATCTTTTGTCGGTGTTCGAAATATGAGTCATTTTTGACGGGCTCTACTTATGTCGACTAGGATGTTTGGTTATTGTTTTTAACGAGTTACTTGAACTGTCCCTCTCAAATCTTGATTAAGAAATCATTTCAAATGATCACTAAGCATTTCCAGATGTTTGATGACATGACACATACCTACACTCATCTCTTGAAAACTTTCGAGATCAGTGCACTTCACTTCTCGTATTACTAACTTAAATACTATACAAGATGTATATCAAATCACCATGATTTACGATTACGCTTGTTCATAATTTCCTTGCTTTTAAATTTCCCTTATGCAAACTGAGCAAAATCCTTCTTACCTTAGGGAAAATATTTTTCCAAATTGAAATATGTGTCTCCTTTGGGCTATAAAACTTAGTTCTATTCCTTTGCGGTTATGTATTTCTTTCATAACTCTAAGTATAGAATATTCTACTAGGAGGTATGGTAAAGAAACTCGTGGCACACAACCTGAAGTATATTTCCTTGGAATATTTGAATCATATTTTCAATTTGAGTGGCCCCGGATGAAGCGTTTTTAGAGCCTTGTTCAAAGTGGAATGTGCGGGGAGACACCAAAGGTCTATTGATCTATAAATAGGTCTATATAACACTTCTAACCAGGTTGATCAGAATCAATCCTATGTTTGCCTCCTTCTAAGTCATGTATTTCCATATTTTTAGATGGGAGCACATGAAAACACCTAAGGATTTGAAGAGATACTAGTTTTAAAGGAGTCCTTAGGTCTCTCAAGCAGACCAATTTTCAATGTCCCTTTTTATGTAATGAAGATTTTGTTTCAAAAGAAATCCCTAAGGATTCATACATATTGTATGACAAAACCTCCATTGATACAGTGCCTACCATCTCCAACAAAGTGAGTGAATTGGAGAAGAGGGTTCAATTCCTAGAAAAGAAACAGGAAGAAAATGCACCCTTTCCATCATGTCCATTATTAGTACCATCCTCGAGTAAGAGGAAGGGTGAAACACACACTCACTCTCCTATCATCATCTCAGATGAAGAAGAGGACCAATCTATCTCTGCTCATCATTTGAGGGATGCACTTTCTTTAGCTCAGGATAGCATGGGGTAGTTTGTAACTCGGCTTTCGCACATTTGATGCATTGTGCCCCTCATTCTGAATGGGAACTTGAGGACCTTAACCAATTCCTTCTCCAAGGGAAAATCCACCCTTTTCCAGGAAGTGGGAAACATGAACCAGTTCAAAACGTCACATTTTTCCCAGTCACCAACCTACAACATTTGCCCCTCTCAACACTTCAAACACCCCTCTTCAAAGTAATCTGGCACGCCAACCGTTCACAAGGGAAAGGGGAAAACAACTTTCTTTTCAATTTTTCTAGACCTCATGGATTAGGTGTCATCCCATCAAAATAAAGTCAAGCTTGAGGAGATTATAGGTCACCCTAGGATGACCTTGGAGTCATTAATGGGTGTGGGGATGTCCAGGGGACCTAGCGAGGTCAATTATCTTTATACAATTAGCACAGGATCTCGATGAGTTTATACCTAGGAAGAACAAACTTTTTAATAAACTTCCCCTGTTGAGGGGAAACTATGAAGTATGATTAAAAGATGTTTGAGTACTATTCTCTTTCCACCATTTTTACCTCTAATGTATGTATGTCTCTTTTTTTCATGGGAAAGGGCCCCTATAGAACCCTATCTTGTTTTTTTGTTCAAATTACAATCAATACAAGTATGTCAATAGTTCACATATCTTTTCCAAATGTATGTGATATTTTAATCAAATCTATTATGAACTACTACATTTTTTACTTTCAATTGAAACAAAGAAACAATAAAAAATTCAAAGAGATGACTACATTTAATGTAGCAAAAACATCAATTCATAGTATCAGTTCAATGAAGTATGAAAAGAGAAAATAAAATGAGGAAGAGAGTGTTCAAGAATTTTCTTTTTCTTTTGTATCTATATCCTCCTTCTCTTCATCCTTTTCCTCTGCATCCAACTCCTCTGGAAATCTGGCCACATAAGCATCATATCTTTTGAACAATTCATTCATTTCATCTTCATCCAGTCCTAGGTGGTGATGGAAAATCAATGTTTGTCTTGATAATACATCCAAACATTGAGCCATTTTATACTTGTATTCCAATGGCCTTGCTTTCAATTCCTCAATCCTATTTTCAATTTTCATCATTTTTTCAATAGTTTCATAGGAGAAGTCATCTGCCTAGATATTACTTTCAAATGAAATAAGTAAGAAATCCAATTTTAAATCCCCATAACTCTTTTTAAATTTATCCATCACCATGTCTTCTAGCCTTCTATCGGTGGCATAAATTAAATCATTAACCCAATCCTTCTTGAATTTAAGTTTTTCTTGATTTCTTTTAGGGCATCCAATCGATCTTTGTAAGCTATTCAAGAGCATCTTGGCTCCCCTTGTGCTCTATTGGTAAAATTTATTCCTTCTCAACCAATTCCTCACTGAGCCTTGTTATACGATAAAGATTGGGGAGAATTCATTCCAAGTAAAAGATATCATTTTCACAGTCTTCAATTACTCCATCAATTTCATATCTTTTGAGATCTTCATATCTTGTCCTTTCTTCAATGATAACTTATTTTCCCTTCTTATTTAATTACACAACCCAAGTGTACACTGCTTGGAACTTTTTAACAACACTATTCAATTTGTCCATACCTTCAAGGGTGTTCATAGAGGCACTTGTTGGCTCCTGACTGGTTTTCCCTGTCAGCTGTTGAAAACATGAATTTAAGGCTCTTACTTGCTCCTTAAGTTGTTTCTTTGTTATTCCATCCTCATCTACCTTTTGTAGAAGACCTCTTACAGCTTCAGACACTCCCTGCTTTAGTTGTTCCCTTGATGGTTTACCCAAGGGAATAATTTGAATACTGTAGTCATCATTGGTTATATCTTTTCTTGACTTACCCTCGCAAGGAGTTGCTATTTCCAAAATTCTTTCCCCAAATTAATTGATAAAGGTTATTGTGATAGTTTTGGCTTTATTTGGGGCTCTTATTGCCTTTGGAAAAGACAAGGTAGTGAGATCAATTTATTGTATAGGAGGGGTTATTTCTTCACTTAACATTAATTCAATAATCAAACCCTTCCTCAAACTTGTTTCAGCCTTTGTTTCTTGCAATCCTTGCTAGATTTTGTCAGGTATAACTATCATATGCATGGATACTTATTGCTCCTTTTGTGTTAATATTTCTATCTTCTCTGGAGCACTTATCTCAATCTAGACTATTGATTCCTCTGTATGCTTCTTCTCTTACTCTGGTACTTCATATTGATCATTCCTAACTTGATCTGCATCCAACTTTAAAATGGATTCTTTTTTTTTTTTTCTTCAGTTGAAACTGTGGTGGCATGAACTTCTTCCCCTTCACCCTTTTGTATTGAAGTTTGGGCAATGGGATCCTTTTCTCCCAAGAATGGATGAGTTTCAAACTACTATCTTCTTTTCCAAATGATATCTTAGGAAATGTTGTAGTAGGTTGTTCTACTAGAAATGAATCCACATTTCCCACTGAAAGTTGTGGTTCTTCACCAACCCTAATTTCCTCATTATTGACTATATCTTGTGCCATTTTCAATCTTTCTTCAAAAGACACTTTTTCATCTTGGTGAATGTCACCACTCTCGTAACCTCAATAGGAATGGGCATAACATTTTCTACCATCAACTCAGTATCGACACCCTTTTCTACCAATAGTTTTGGTTTATTTGATCCTAACAATAATTATTCTGTGAAAGAGATTCCTTGGACTTGAAATTTTTCTTCACTAATATGCACATGAGTATCTCTTTCTGGTCCCTTATCTATGTGAACGTTACCTACTGGTGTCAGCAATGGTTCTTCCATAGATAACTTAAGTGCATCCAACATAGATAATCCCTCATTAGCATCTACATCAATTACCTCAGTTTTTTCATTTGCAAATTCATGCCTTGTTTCAATTGGAGGTGTATTGACATCCTTAACAAGTAGAGCTTCAGGAATATTCATACCTGGAGTAACAAATTGATTACCCACTGGATTGACTACAGTATTCCCCTAGGGAAATGGGGTCTGAGTGCATCCCACTTCTTTCCTCATGAAAAATGAATGAGGGATTAAAGGAATTGATTGCTCCATACTTGGCAATGATACATCCTGCTACTTCGGATATTAAAAATTTTGTCCACCTCTAGGGATCAATTACCCCATCTTTATATTTGAATTGTTACGATACGTATTTACCTTAGCTCATGTTCACCTAGGTACTTTATTTACCTTTATTGTATTTATCCTCACCCACTTATGTGTGTGGATATTTCTTTTATCTTATTTAGATATTAGGAGATATTATCTAGTTGTTAGGTATAGTTCTTTCCTTGATCTATGGTATTGACTAGATCCTTGATGTCTAGTTCTCTCCTAAATATATGGTCTTGACTAGTTCTTTGATGACTATTTATTTCCTTGATTTATGGCTTGATCTACGACCTTGACTAGTTCTTAGATTGTTATTTCTTGCCTATTTAAGCAAGGCCCATTCTCAATGTATTGCATTGAGTTCCATAATAATATATGATATTGTTTCTCATTTGTTTGCAAAGGTTTTATGTAAAGTTATTCTAGTGAATTGCTTTCATCTTATTGATCATGGTGTTTGATTAGCATCTATGTTCTTGGCTTGGTATAATCTGGTTATTGTTCCTTTCATGGTATCAGAGTAGGAGATTGTTGTTGACATCTGTCTGTAAGTTTTATTTTACAAATAAAATCTTTGTATATTCATATATTTGGGATTTGGTCATATTTTGTTGTTGCATGCATTTTTATTCAAAATAGAGGCTTCCATTAGATCTGGAAGGCATGAAAACCCTAATATCGGCTGTAAACTTGGCCATTTCTAGGCAGTCAATTTTTATGGTTTTTGTGGTCGTAGTGAAATACATAGGTTTGCCTTGGGATTCGTGCCACATGGTTAACAAATGGAGGAAGCATTTTATTGGGTTTTTTTGGATTTCGTGAGATCATCTATAGCCCTTGGTCATATGAGAGATTAAAACTTGTGATTCCTACTAGTATGTGCTTAACTTGAGCCCCCTTTAATTTTATTTGTGTGGTGAAGGCAACAACAATTTATTTTGTTTTAGTGGCAACTAAAATAAATAACAGAGCAAAATATTAAAAAGCTTGTAACTTTTGATTGGTAACTCGGTTTTGAGTGTCGTTTTTTGCAAAAGTTCTTGTTTTTTCATGCTCTTTCCATTGGAGTTATTTATTTTGAGACTTGCACTATAATTATAAAGTGCCAAATATGGAGGAGTGTTGTAATCAATTGTGGATGCAATTTCAGCTGAGCCCGACGTCCTAAATTTTTGGGAGTTGCAATTTGTACCTAGTTCTTTCCTTGATCTATGGTATTGACTAGATCCTTGATGTCTAGTTCTCTCCTAAATCTATGGTCTTGACAAATTATTTGATGACTAGTTATTTCCTTGATTTATGGCTTGATCTATGACCTTGGTGATTCTTATATTGTTATTCCTTTCCTATTTAAGCAAGGCCCATTCTCAATGTATTACATTGAGTTCCATAATAATATATGATATTGTTTCTCATTTGTTTGCAAAGGTTTTATGTAAACTTATTCTAGCGAATTGCTTTCATCTTATTGATCGTGGTGTTTGATTAGCATTTGTGTTCTTGGACAGTACAATTTGTTTATCATTCCTTTCATGAATTTATTTGGTGTATGGGCACCTACCATTACCAAGAATGGATGGTGAGTAATCTTAGGCTTCTTTGGTTCCTGCTCAAATGTTATTAACTCTGGTGCTGCCCTCTTTTCATCTTTGTGCTTCCTGGGGTGAATGTGACCACTTGCAATGGCTACACTCATTAGCTTTTTAGTGTTATGTGGCTCTGGCACAACATTTAGGAGGTCCATATGTGATGCTAGACCTTTTCCCTTTTCCTGGAGTGGCACTACAGGAGTAATAGGGGCACCTTCCATGGATTTTAAGAGCATTTTTTCAGTTTTATGCTTGAGGGAAGACATGGAAGTACCAGTCTCACTTGCGGTTGTTGTCCATTCATTGATAAGCCAAACAGTAGGCCTTCTAGAGGGAAATAAAGGATCTTTTCCTCCTAATGGGTCAAATTTATCAAGCACCCTCCCTTAGATGTGAGAGATCATCATCCAAGTTTCCCAGACTTTTGAAGTGATTTAGAATCTTTGTATTCTATATTGATAGGTCAATGTTTATCTGGGTCAACAAAATCACCATTCTCCTCATGACATCTGTTATCCTTATATAAGGATCATCAAATTCTTCCTCATCCCAACTTGGGGGAGCTATAGGTTGCCCTTCTACCTTCTAATCAATATAGAATTTACTCACTGTGTTTAAATCATCCACAACTCCTTCTGGGATGACTGCAACCTTGAAGTCCACCACTTGTGATAAAGTCATCCTTGAAAAATCCCTCAACCGGACTTCTTCTTCATCTCTGCAATTCATCCTAGTAATCCTCAAAGTGAGGCTCATGCTCAAAAGTATTAGCAACATTGTTAAACACCCACCAAATGTCATAATTAGGCCTAGCTACAAATGTCTCCATGGCCAAGCTCTTCATTTCTTCCCCAATCAATCTGGCCTTTATAATGGAAGGACAAGAAAACCTTCCAATTTTGATAGGGAATTTGACATTTGTTTCTCCCAACAATTAATTTATGCACAGGTACCAATTGCCTTGCCAACTCACATAAACACAACTTATCATCAACATACCTAGGCAGTTTAAAAGGTTTTCCCTCAAAACCACTAATCCTGATATAAGTGAATTTCTTGTACTAAATGAAATAACATCCATACTCCAAAATTACTTGCCTTGCATGCTCAAAATTCTATACTGTCCCCATTCTGGTTTGAATAGGAAGATGATTGGTGCAAGGAAAGCATCACTTACCAATCTGAAATTTCCACTCAAGTTGGTCAGCTGTAATTGGGGGAAATTTTCATGCATTGGGCACTTTTAGCATCAGCCTATGGTGAAAATGCAGGGAAACACCTGTGTGCTGCAACATTATAAATTAGATATGTCATCATATAAAACTCTAAATCTGTAGTATCCCCCATCACAATCTTCACTTCCAGAGTAATCATTTGATCATGAATTGCTTCTGAAACAAAATTGGCCCAACAAATATTTCCCTTTCTTTCAAGGATAATCCATATATAAGTGGTCATCCACTCTTTAAATTCATTTGTAGTCTCTAAACCTACCATCCAACTCAAAAGCACAATGATATCCTCAACTTCTTCAAAAAATTGAGCCCTAACCAACCTTTTGGGGATTTTAGTTGATGCCTTTCTCTCTGTAAGGAGCCACTTTGTGTTTATCATTTTTGCATAATCCTTCTTCTTTGCTTCATAATCCTCCAAGGAAATTTTAATATCAATAGTAATGGGATTTGTAATTACAGGTAATTTCATAATTACCCTTATGGCTACCGGTGTTAATGTAAACACCATATCCTCGCTCTCGTCTAATACTTCTCGTTTCTCATAGTTATGATTCATCATGCAATACCACACTAACTTTGGGCATTGGACGAGAAAGTGGAATAGCACTGCCAAGGTAATATGAATTGACTTCAAGGATTCACTCATGTGGGAACTACTAAATCTTTGATGAAAATCATTTAAGTCAACATTCATCAAGTCTGTATTTGTTATCCTGTCGAGATCACTTGTGACCCCCGACATACCAAAGGAATAAAACGACATAGTCTTCATTCTAAAAACCTTAACTTTTCTTCAATGGATTTTTCAATGTAACAAACACAATTCACAGGAATTTCAAGCTCTTACCAGGTTTTTCTACAGTGCCCAAGCGATTCATTTTGATTCAAAACAACAACTTTCGCACCTCTCTGGTCTATAAATTGAGCTCTACAATAGTTCCAAAAGCACCTCACAGATAAAAATGATGAAATATCATCAAATTAGCAATAAAATATGAATGCATTCACATCCCACAAGGTCTTTTGTTTGCATGGGAGCATTAATGGTGGTAGAAATAAAAGCATTGTATCATAGCCGTTAACTTTGCCCTTTTGCAACTTTGAATTTGAGTCATCCACATCAAACAGGTTTTAGTTAAGGTGGGCCTGGGGATGCTTTTTGCATTTTATACCACTCAGAGGAATTGTGTGCTTTTAAACATTATGGACCACCCACCCACTTTCAATATTGGTTTAACACGTGGCTTTCCTTAGGCGCCATGAGTTGCGGCTCATTTTTACACCTTTTTACCTTTTCAAAACAAATTCAAAATTTCCAAAATACTTCTAGAAACCCACCCTCCCATCTTTGATGTAGACTCAACACGTGGCTTTATCCGAGCACTTGTGGGGTCGCACTTCACTTTTATACCTTACTCTTTTTTTCAAAACAAGGCTAAAAGTTCCAAAATCCTCCGGTGACCCGCCTCCCCACTTTTAACTTAAAAATGACCACAATGAAGTTCCAAAGTCTCACTATAAAGAGGAGCCAACAAAAGCCTCCACGTTTCCCTTTTGTGATTCTTAGCTATTTGTAGGGCCGAATTAAAGGTCAGGAGCGCCCTAGGCAATAGTTTGAGTGGGCGCCCTCCTCAAAAATTTATTTAATATTTTTTTCCATAAAGTAAATAAATAAAATATGTCTATATTTTTGTATTTTTAAATTTACATCATGGTCATAATAAAATAATAATAAAAATATATTATTAAATTATCACGGAAGGATGAAAAATATACTGTGGATGGAAAAATTTAATCGTAGGAGATGCTCAGAATGTAAAAATACAATATTTTATACAAGGCTTCTTACAAGTCTAATTTAGCCTTATCAAGTAGGTGACATGA
Source organism: Taxus wallichiana var. yunnanensis (assembly GCA_018340775.1). Taxonomy (NCBI): domain Eukaryota; kingdom Viridiplantae; phylum Streptophyta; class Pinopsida; order Cupressales; family Taxaceae; genus Taxus; species Taxus wallichiana. The sequence continues at coordinate 124,305,088 of CM031244.1, read as the reverse complement.
ACTCTATCCTGAAATAAAGCACCATTTTTTTCCAAAGAAACAAAAACGTTTATGTAGCTCCCATGGTTTTGTGAAGAGTCATATTTGGACTAGGCCTACGGATTCCTCCATAAAAAAAAATAGAAAATTTCCCCACAAAATTAAGAATAGAAAATTAAATACTTTTTCCTTAATTATACTCACCTCTACTAGATACACCAACAACATTATAAAAAATACATTAACCTTTTTCTAGAACAAATTACACACCTACATAATTTGGAGCTACATCAGAGAATGGGTAACAATACCAAAAAAATCATATGTGCTTATAAATATGTGATATTTTCTTTTACTTGGAAAAATATTACAAAACTTTTTTATGTGTATGCGTGAAATTTATGTTACTATACAATAATATCTATAAATGGGTTGATCAATATTAAGTCTTCAGATAAATTATTTTAAAGTTAAGTTCTAAAATTAATAGACAAAAAGATTTTTTTAGATTCAGACGCCCCCTAACTGCTGGCGCCCTAGGCAACTGCCTAGTTTGCCTAAGGCTTAATCCCCCTTTGGCTATTTGCATTATAATTTCACACCCTTCACCATAATGCATCATAATACAAAAAGGTTCCACCTTCTCGCAACCACTCATCTTATGACATGTGTACATATTCAGGGTCAAAGTAAGAAATTTACTTCGTCGCTTCATATTGTTGAATATCCAATTAGAAATTATTGGAGACAACTGGACCAATTTGGAACTCTTTACAAATTTAATAAAAGTGACAAGTTCACCAAATAGACCTATTGTGCCACATCCAAATAAAGACAACCACATTTTTCATGGATGCTAGGACAAAATTAACAAATAAGGCACAATCATGGAAAATAAAAGAAGGGGAAAACCTATCATCTATAACCAAACAACCAACAGTACGCACGTAAAGAGAAAGCTCAGAATCGACACCGATCTCAACATGATTTATGCCTGTAGAGAAGGGTTTGATGACAACCACCGATAAATATAAAACTTCATGCATCCACACATGAAGACAAAGATTATTTTAAACCACTCGGACTAAAAAAATAGCTGGTCTAAAAGGGGAGATTAAAACCAAGCACCAACAGAAGGTAAAGTCCCCACCCCTATATATATATATATATATATATATATATATATATATATATATATATATATATTGATTTATATGGTTCATGGTTGGGATCTTGATTCGCATTATTTTAGTGATATGTTGCTGGTTTATGAGAGCACATAGGTTATGGAGACATTATATGTATATATTCAAGTCTACTTTGTGAAGGATTAATAAAATGTATATTTGAGGATGGATTCTTGTTATTGATATTGTTGTTGATGGATATTGTATGGTAAATCTGGTACTAGTTCTTATTTGATACTTTAAGCACTATGGTTAAGATCTAGATCTGTTTATGGTTTATCCTTGAATGTTTGTTATGGATCTAGATTATATGTCTATTCATGCTAACTCCTTAAAAAAATGCAATCAAGAGGGCTCAAGTACCCTAACATGCTTCGATTGAGTGCTCATATCTATCTTATTGGTGTGCTCGCATGCCTTAGGCTATTTAGTAAAATAAAAGACTACAACCCCCATGTTCCACCTTTGTAAATTTTTATACATCCCTATACAATAGGGCGAGTACATAGTGTGACCAAGCATACCTCATACTCTCCTCCTCTATCCAATGATATATGGCATGCATCATATATAAGATGCCCACACCACCACCCTCCACTAGAATCAACGACGCAATCACAACGACAATAAAATTTCACAATCGAGGAACCCCGATCTCAAAATAACATCTAGACTAATATGTACCTCGATATGAACTCAAGTTTCTTTAAAATACTACCTAACAACCCTTATATTCCTTTGTGTATCATCCATAGCCATGACTGAACCCTCTCACCAATGATAGGAAATGGAAGTATGTGATACATGTCCTCTAGACTAACTATCATCTCCCCTATAGGTAACCAAAAGGTGCAAGTATCCACACACCACTACTTACACAAATTTGTGATCATAGGCATATTATGGGGCACATCCCTTGTCCTTTCTATGTACCATAGACAAACATGGTCTAGAACATCCCATTCATATTTTGAAAACCCCAATCCTAGAAATGTTCTCAAATGAAAGCCACCATAGAAATATCTTGAGTGGATTTCACTTGCACACCAAAAATGACAACAAATGTAGAGTTAAGCCCTCGGAGTATGCGTTAACATCCCGCATGCCCCGCTTAGCCCCCGCGCCCTTTGTTTTCCCCTTTTCCCTCTTTCCTTGGCCTCTTGACCTTTGCAGTGACGAAACCACCGCCCGCATGGCGGTAGTCTCATGACCGCCCCCCGAAGCAGCAGGCGAGGTCTCTAACCGCCGCCCTGCTCAGAGCGGCGGTCCTGTGCGCATTTTCCAGAACACTCTTTTGACGCGACTCGCGTGAAATATCATGTTTCACCAGCTTTTCTTTGCCGACTTGAGCATGCATTAATGTTTTTGGTCCCCTGGAACAGTGTTTTTCCTTTGTTTATTGTTTAGGAGTTCAATTTGGTTTTGGTTTTTGAGAGTTGGAATTCCTATAAATGCATGGTTTGTGTACATGCAAATGGTCTGATTTTGGTCTGGAGTTTTTGGTCTGAATTTGGGTGAAGAATTTGAGCTGGAGCTTTTGGTCACCATTTTTCCTTGTTAGAGTCTTCTGATTTTTAGTGTTTTGGTTAGCTTGCTTAGGATTGATAGCATAGCTTATTTCATACTTGGTCAGTATTGCTCAGCTGTTAGTAAGCCACAGACCCATCTTGTGCAGGCAGTGCTGTTATTCCATCCAATCCGGTTAGAAGCTTGCCTCTGAATTCCTCTTTGCTGTAGATTTGTTTTTACTGTGTCTTGGAGTTCTTAGTTCAATCCATTATATGCCTGGTTAGCTTTATTCAGCTGTTGGTAAGCCACATACCCAACTTGTGCAAGCAGTGTCTTTATTTTGGAATAGAGTAGCTTGGGAAGCCATTAAAGTTGCAGGTTTTGCTCTTCGTATAGGATAGTCAAAGGTTCTGGTCGCTTCACGTTGCATGACTCGCAGTAAAATCCCGCTAGGAATCGCATAAGCCAAGCTCTATACTCTTGCGCTATCCCTCTCCTACTCGCATTCTCGGTCTGCATTCTGAGCTGTCCTTGTCCCAAAATCTACTCCTATCGGTGCTAGCATTACACGCTTTTCTGGATCCAAGTGAACACGAAAGAACGAGAAGATCATACTGAGGGGACGAGATCATACACACACCATCGGATTCGCCACTGTTCTGCGGAATCCAGGTTTTACATTTCAAAGTTCTAGTCAGATTCATATCAAATAGAGTAGTTAATCACTTTATTTCATTTCATTCTATTCTCGACATTGCCAGGGAAGCTGTGGGGATTGATAGTTTCTGAGAAACTATGATTCACTCCTCACTTCTGAGGTAGGATCGAGAATCTTGTAGTAGATTTGACAAACTGTTTTATTTAGAATAATTCTATAAATCACACAGGAAATAACCACACTCGGTTATCTTGTCATTTTTTTTTAATTATTTGTTTAGCTATTATTTCTAGATACGCATAAAATAGTTTGCTTTCCTTAAAATTGTTAGAATATTTCATAGAAAAATAAAAGTTATATGTAGTTAGATTTATTTCACTTAGTTAGAATTTGTTTCATCATAGTTAGATTGCATTTTGTTTCGTATATGACAATCACGGACCTAGAGCCCAGTGGAATACATATGACCTGTACGTACTTTGGAGGGAAATACACGAAACAATCCCTAGGTCACTTTCTGGACACGAAAATTCCATAGAATCGATTGTATTCATCATCCCTATATGACCTTATCGGGGATATACACGACAATCCCAGTCACTTTCCACATATTTAGTAACCCATAGATCGAATCACGCCAGAGCTCGATATTGATTGGAGCCTTCGAGCAGTCATCCTCGCTGATCGATCTATTACACCAGTCCAAGTTAGAAGGGCCTTCTTTGCCTTAGATTCACAAATTCCACTAGTGCGTGTCGAAGACATTAGACTGCCTAACTAGTTTTTCTGCATATTCTACCCCCACCGGCTGTCTCGGCACGACCTCGGGAGGTCGGGTACGCAGAAGAGTTACTTGTTGATTCTCACGCTCGCCTGTCGCTTTTCCGACGTACAAAATTGGTGAACCCGACGTGAAACAAACAATTGTTTCACCTTCTCTTTGAGAAGTTTCATCTTCTCTCATCCACCTTCGCTCCTTCCCATTATTCTGCGGGTATTCATATACCCCCCGAATATGTCGGGATTCGACGCATATGGCAGACCCCTCCTGGGTCTTGAGGCATACTACGCCCAACAGAATAGGGAATCATCACCCTCGCTCTCAGTATGGGGTGACAACTATTCAACTAATCAGTTGTCAACACAAACCCCAAGAATCAGATATAGTTCGTCTTTTCAAACTGAGGAGTTAGATCAACCCCCTCGAACCCAACAAACAGAACCTTCAGGTTCCAACAATATGACGTTTACAGGAGAATCTGGTTCATCTCCTCAAATGTTACTCAGACCACAAATTAGTAGGCAATCAGATCCATACCTAGTCTTAGATGATGGACAGTCAACACGTTATCCTAGGAGTGAACAACGCTCCCGGGGAATGTACCCATCTATAGGAGGTTTACAAATACAACCGAAATCTCTTTTCAAGAAAATACCTCTATGCCACTGCATACAGGAAATATTCTGGGAGAAACTTGGCAAAATAGCGATCAGTTTATGACAGGATATCACGTACCTTTACAACACCAAGGTATACAACAAACGCCGCTCAGGAAAAGTACCGTGGCTTCACCAAATGAAGTCATTTCAACGTTAGTAGAAAGAGTGAGAGGGTTAGAACTGGCTCAAGCAAGTCAAAATTCTCCGTTCATACAAACAGGAAGTTCCAATCCTCCATACCACTCTAGTCAGGTAGATCTCCTTACGGGAGTAGGCACGTTAGGCATGCCTCCTCAATATCCACAGCAAACGCCAACAAGGCCTATCATCTCTAACACTATTCCTCCCGGTCTAGTGTCGAACAGTCCGTTCCTCGATAATACCCCGTCCTATTTAAACATGTACTCTAAATCACCACAAGGAGATATGTTCTCCTCTCCCAGCATGTTTGCTCAAACGCAGGGACCTCCCTATGCCCCTGCCAACGCGTACGCTGCACCGTATCAACAACCTATCCCACCACCACTCCCTCACCAAACACCATCAATGGTCGAAAGCTATGCAATAGGGACATATTCAGAATATCTAAAGGAACCCTTAGATTTCACCATACGAAGCGTCATGCTTCCAAGACCTCTCCCTGATTTGCCTAAGTTCAAGGGTGAGGGAGATCCGAATGCGCATATCAAAGCTTACGCTATAGCCATACGAGAATTACTCCCTTGGGATGGAGTTGTTGCTAAAATATTTCCCAAAACCTTGGAAGGCATCGCTCTCGATTGGTATTATAGAATACCTGAAGCTTCCATACATTCATTCAAACAACTTGTGTCTGAGTTCATCAAGGCCTTCGACATGAACAAACTATTAAGAACAGGAATCAGGGAATTCTTGCATATCAAACAAGAACACAATGAATCTGTCGCTCATTTCATCCAGAGGTGGCGTACAGTTCTTTATTCATCAGCAAGTGCTCCAAATATGGATCAGATGGAACTATGTGATTTATTCCTTCATTCTCTCAGCAGAGAAGTGAAGGAAGAAGTCAGAAGTTCCCACTAAGGACTTATGATGAAGTACTTGAGAGCGCTCTGTGAATAGATCAAGCAGCAATAGATAGTGGTCGTAAGACGTATGGAGCAAACGGGAGGTTAATCACCTCCACTCAAAATACTACAACTACCACAAATGTCAATCAAGGACCCAAAATCCTTAACAAAAATCGTGGGGTAACAACGGATGGGGTAACCGACCAGCCCAAGAGGGTAAATGTCATTAATACTCCGTCACAAACAAACAACCAGCGAAACAACAACTTTACCCCGATCGTCAATACAGTGGATTTTAACCATCCACAACAACAACAACAACAACGGTGAAATCCCATACAAGGGCCAAGCCAAAACTCATTTGGTTACCAAAACCAAAGTCAAAACCAAAAACAACAATTCCAAAACTTTGGTCCTAATAGGCAACAGTTTGATCGGAATTTTAGGCCACAATACACACCAAACCAACAAAACGGGAATTATAATCCCAATTCTTATTGTGGTTTCCATAAAATTCATGGTCACGACACTAGAACATGTCGTGACTACAATAAATTTATGCAACGTTTGCCAGAAGAACAAAGACAGTTCTTCATAGACCTGTTCTTGGCAGATCCCGTCTCATCATCACCAAATACTCTCGCAGGGGCAGTTTCCCCAGAATGCTCCCCTCAAGATCTTTAATGATCCACTCCCAAATCATGACAGCAATAGGCTGAATCCAACTAGAACAAACAAAGGTGCAATAACGGGAAACAATGATCATGAAGCTTCGACTTCATTAAATCCATCAGTTGCGCCACAGTTGGGAGCTCAACCAAGACCTAAGATAGTTAGTTTGGTAGAATTAGATGTTGAACTACCTATCGAAGCTATAACAAGAACACGAGAGTATTTCTCTCAACCGAGCCCAAGTCATCTGCCAGAGACAGATAAGAGTCAGCAAATAGTTGAAAAACCCATCGGTGCCTATGATTTAATTAGTGACCTAACAAAGACCTTTTCACACATTTCATTTTTGGACTTACTAAAGAACTCTCCCCCTCACAGAGCTGCTCTTTTAGAAGCATTAGGTCTAGGCCATCTAATTAACATCACTCCACCTCCCGAAACACAAGTAAATCACGTAGATTTTGATATCCACCCTCCGGGCAGCCGGACAAGGATGTCGAATTCATCTTCGAAATAAGTAAAATGCCCACAGATGCTGAGATCACACGCCGAGGTGACCCAGCCTTACACTTACAAGTGTGGGTTTATAATAACTATGTAAAACGGGCAATGGTTGATGATGGGGCTGCAGTTAACATAGTCCCTTTCTCTTTCCTCCAAAAACTTGGATATGGAGAAACAAACTGTTCCACTACACGAAATACCTTGAGAGGCTATGATAGCCTTAAAGCCACTTCGATAGGAACTATAATACTGCCAGTCACCTTAGGGCCCAAAACCATCTTGACTGAGTTTTATATTATAGATCGGGAAACTAACTATAATATGATCCTCGGCTGACCTTGGATACATCGAATGAAGGCAATCCCTTCCACGCTATTTCAAGAAGTAAGATTCTTACATCTGGGAAAGGTATTTGTAGCCAAAGGCGATCCAAAACCTTTCGATTTGCACCTAGCTGATTTAAAGAAAAGACCAGGGGTGCACTCAGAATTTGAGCTGCCAACAAACCAACTTAATAAACCCTCTGACCCAAAGCTAGAGGAAAAGTTGATACCTACAACGGATCTTGAAACTACCAGCATAGCCAAAACAACTCCAACCCCTAAAGGTAAAACTAAAGAAACAGTATCGTTAGGGACTACTGCGAAAATCGTTGAATTGATAGAACAAGATTCACCAATGTTCTTACCATTCGATTCAGTAGGCATAGGATTTTCCCTAGGTGTTGGTTCCTTACCGGCAGAGGATCTCTGTATGATAGAAGTAGAGTGTGTAAACGCGGCAGATGCCCCAACATCTACACTCCCGGCTAAATATTGGACTCTCCATTTCGATGGAGCTAAATGTCATTATGGAGCGGGGGCAGGTATAATTCTTACTTCGCCCGAGGAGAAGGTCCTCCCATTCTCATTTAAGTTAAACTTTGAATGCACAAACAATGGCGCTGAGTACGAAGCCCTCCTTCTTGGCCTCACCTTAGCCAGAAGGATTGGTATTGATAACATCAGAGTCTTGGGAGACTCGCAATTAGTAACAAACCAAGTTTTGAAGTATATGAAACTAAAGCCGAACATTTACAACTCTACAAAAATGCTGTATTAGATTTAAGCAAGGCGTTTAACTTCATATCCATTGAAGCGATCCCGCGAGAGAAAAATCTTCTCGCCGATTCAATAGCAACCTCAGCATCACGTTTTACTCCAAGCAATGAGCTAGAAGATACTCACTTCACAGTATCCATTCGTGACGAACCATTAATAAAAACAATGACAAATCCTCTTTTAAGCGGAAGTGAATCTACCATCCTAGACCATGTTGGAAATGATGTGGCTACTTTGGATTATTTAAATGCCTATGCAAAGCATTACATCTCTCCTATCACATGCTAGATTTATCCCTGATCCCACATTCGTCCTCCTACTTTGGAAATCCGTAACGGATCTTCCGTCACAAAGGAACCTAACATATACGCAATAGAAAATGGGGATGATTTAGATTTACCTCCAAAGCACCACCTGAGTTCGAAGAGGGTAACGCCTCTTTAATCGAAGAAACAATCGATGTCAACATTGGGACAGAAGATGAACCAAGAATATTGAAACTAGGTTCTTCGTTGACACCAGAAGAAGTGGAAATACATACTCAGGTTCTCAAAGAACATCAGAAGGCATTTGCATTTAATTACAAGGAGATGACGGGAGTCGCACCCCACATTGCGGTACACAACCTCGTCACTAGATCGGATGCAAAGCCAATTAAACAAAAATCAAGGCCCATGAAACCCAAAGTAGCTCTCATGGTAAAAGAGGAAGTAATAAAACTCCTTCAGGTAGGATTTATCAAGCCAGTTGACTACTCCCAATGGGTATCTAATATCGTTCCCGTTCTCAAGAAGAACGGAAAGATACGCATTTGCATAGATTTCCGAGACATCAACAAAACACGTCCTAAGGACGACTTCCCATTACCATCCATAGATGAAGACGCTTACAGAGAAGCACGTCTTTCCCAATTAGAAAGCCTAGATGAAACTAGGTTAGATGCTGAACAGCGGCATAGGGCTTATGCTGACCGAATGTGCCGGCAGTATAACAAGAAGGTTTATGAACGCGATATATACGAAGGTGATCTAGTTCTAAGACTAGACAGCCGGATCGACAAGAAGACCGGCGAAGGAAGGAAATTCCGGCCCAAATGGTTGGGCCCATACCGAGTCACGAAGGACTATGGAAATGGTGCATACCTCTTATGCACGCTAGAAGGTGAGGAGTTTGGCGAAACAGTCAATTCCCTCCACCTCAAACATTTTATGCGTAAGCTAAGTAGCCTAACGCTACTTATATAACTATCTACATTGCATTTTCATATAGATTTAGATCATTTTGTCCACTTGTTCTTACACAAATTGTGATCAAGGAATCTATTCTCAAAGTAATTCATTACAAACTCATGATGTTGTTGGCACAAAACTTTCTAATCATATCTCTCCATTTTCGTGATATCATCAATCACTTCAGAATCTTTTATCAAATAAAATCAAACATGACGAAGTCTTAACGGTAACCATACCAAGATCTGCAAGTTTGTTCTCGCTTTGATTTCTTCTTAGGATTGGTGTCTTGCCTATGGTCTATTCTAGAAGCTTCATGGTGTCACATCTATCCCATATATACATCTCTTTGGAAACAAGCATATACTGACATTTTACTCAAAAAGACAAGTCAAAAAGTGGTTAAACAGAAAATTTTATTTTTACACATTTCCTTGCCCTACCAACCTTCGGTGATGAGCTTGCGTCTCTTACTAGTGACGTAGGGTTGGGAAAGGATGGAAATGCCCTTACTCGCCTATGCCTTGCCCACGGTGATAAACCCACGCTTCTTACTAGTAGCATGGGGCAAAGTGTAGGGGGTCCTCTAGACAATGCAAACATTAAAAGGTCATAAACAAACTATTCAAACTTTGAGTCAAAAACGAATGAATCAGATGCTCAAAATTCCAAGAGAGTTAAAAATCCTAAAAACCAGATTTTGTCTACTATGTGGCCATCTACGGGTCTAAGTCTGGATAAACCGCAAAGCAAGTTGCACCCAAAACTATGAAGTCATTCGGGTGGAGTAAGCTTGTAGTTTTCAATTTGGTTCCACCAAAGCTTCGTCTATCTTTCATCACTATCGTTTCACCATATTTCATAACTTGCGCCCTTCTTGGCTCTTGGTGATGAGCCCTCGCATCCTACTGGTTGCGTGGAGTTAGGAGTGGGGCAAGTTAATCTATTCATCATACTGGTTATTTTCATCACTTTGCCAAAACAAACATGAGGTATCCAAATTGCTCACAGAAGCTAAGATTTAAGATCACAGTATATCTACAATATCATGCATCAGCATCATGAAACACAAAAAGAAAGCAAGCATTTGCATCATCTGTTCTCCATTGCATACATTCTAAAAAGCATATAAAACATACATCGTAGTATACACAAGAGCATTTGGAAAGACAGGGGAAAACACGAGTGGCAAAGTTTTGATTAAAATCAATGCATATATATAAATAATCAATGTTTATATACAATGCCATCATGCTCTAGGCATGGTCAAAACGCTCAAAGAGCCCGTGATATACAAAAGAATCCATGATACAAAATATACAAGGGCCAAGTCGCCTCTCAACCCCTACGCGACCCCTCCGAGGGTGCGCGCCCTCGCCTAGGACTCCGGCTACGCCGGCGCTCTGAATGCACGGAGGGCTCAGGGTCTCGAGGAGCAGCCGCGGTCTCGCCACGAGAATGGCTCCTCATAAGACGCTCGGCTGTCCTATAGCCTGCCAACTCTGTACGGAGGGTCGACACCATCCTGGCCACATGCCAAACAGGAGCGAAGACGTCAGTATGCCTACCGGCTGCTGAAGGCTCCCCGGCATCTACAGATAGCTCCGCACGGGTCCTATCCATCGGGATCATCAGAGAATCAGTACATACCCTACGGATTAGATCCCGCCACTCGTCGACGGTCTCTGCAAAACAAAGAAGAAAGACGAATTAGAAACTAGGCAAGAGGCTAAAATATACAAGATACAAATATAAGGAGAGATAGCAGTTAAAACAAGTCCTAAATCAAACAAACATTGAAAGAGGAGAGGATAACTTACTCGGGTCACCGGGCCTCCAAGATGGGTCACTAGGGCCAGCGCCCGCTGCAGATGCCGCTGCCGACTGAGGGGCTGCTCCTGTAGTAGGGGCAACATGACGTCCCGCAACGGACTCGTCCTCTCCACCACGGCCCTGAGAGAGTGGCTCCTCTGAAACTAGAGTCTCTCTCTCTGCACTCTGCTCCTCCCTCTCTGCCTGCATAATATCCTGAGTGTCATGCCACTCAGGATCGCTATCATCCGTCTGCTCCTCCGACCCTCCCTCTGTGGACTCCTCAGAATCGGAGTCAATATCTATAGGGTCATCGCTACTATGAGCAGGACCCGCAGTAATCCAAAGTAAAGGTGCCCGAGGCGCACCAGCTCTCCCTCTGGCCCGAACAATCCCCCTGGCTGCAATAGGAATACCAGGAGTGACCACTGTCCAACCACGGCCTCTAGGCCCCCCTCTAGCCTCCCGGACTGATCTATAGATTGGTGCCACTGGAGGAAGCATGCCCACATATGGGAGGCCGAACTGGCTACTGAGGAACCCTACCGAAAGGATGTACCTCCACCCGTCCCACACGGTCAATAAGCTGCCCTGTGGTGGAGCAAGAGATCAATGTGAGAGCCTCCTCTCCCCAAATGCCGGCCATGAGTGAGTGCACGGTATGGCCTCCATATCTCTGTGTGGTGAGGGAAGCTATCTGGCTGGTGAGGTGCTCTAAGCACCGACATCTCGACCATCGGCTGCCCTCACGGCCCGGGATCTGCCACCTCCACGCCCGCATGTAGGGAATGAAGCGCTCATACACCCAACTCATAACTAGAGTAGGGTGGCTCAAAGACTGTCCCTGTAAATGGACCACCCTGTATAAGTCGTGATAAGTGGTCCCCAAAATATCTGCGCCCTAGGCGTATATCCGACCATGCCCCTCTATCTGTGCAATGATGGGGGCCCAGCAGTATAATAAGGTATCCCCTCCCTTGTCCCCGATCAGTCTCGAGGCAAGGATCCCCATGATAGCCTGTCGAAATATGGGGATGGGCAAAGAAGGAATGGATCTGACTCTCACTCCCTTCTTCGGCCCCGTGGAGATATTGCATCCCCATGTAGCCTCGCCCTTTGTGCAATCTATGCTCTGGACTGCTTTGTCTCAGTGTGAGCCTCCTCCCGATGATCGGGACCCCCAGGATACGGTAAACATCCTCCAAAGTAATCGTCCACTCACCGTGGACCCTGGTCAGTCGGAAAGTGTTCCGATCTGCATCCCAATAAGAAAATAAGTCACAAAGGATGTGACTAGATGGCGTGACATGGGGCACGCGCGATATACGCAATATGCCGGCCCTCTGTAATGTATCCTCCTCATCCTGAGAAAGGGCATCCAACACCCCGGGCAACCAATCACACTCCCTCTCTCGACTCCATCTAATGTACTCCTCCCTCGCCTGCATACACCCAAAAACACACAAAACAGAGCAAGTTAGTATCTAATCAATGCCGAGGGAGTCATAAAAACGTACAGAAGTGATAAAAATACAAGAACAAACTCAAAAGCAAGTCCCTTTTGCTTTCTGTGCAAAACCGCCCGCCGAGCAGAGGGGCGGTTTTGTAACCGCCGCCTTAAGGGCGGCGGTCGTGTAACCGCCGCCCTGAACAGGGCGGCGGTCATGTAACCGCCGCCCTGGCCAGGGCGGCGGTCGCGGTCCGAAAACCCGCGCGGGTTTTTAAACCTAAAAAGCCAAAAAAATGCAAAAATTGACCATTTTGACTAAAAACAAAGCCTACCCAGTAGGCGCCCCCCCTAGGTGGACCTTTTGAACCTAGCATTTTCAAAAATACCCCCCCCATTGCAAAGAATTTACCATTTCAAATTTGAAGGGGGAAAAATGCAAAATTAAAGAAAACCAACCTGTGATCTCGCGGGGTGGCGTTCCGCACGTGGGGGCATGATCGCTATCTCACTCCGGACGTTTCGACTCTATTCACGCAAGAAACCGTCACCGTGGGTCCCAGAGCTCAAAATCAATCAAATCAACTCGCGCAAATGAATAGGAAAATGGGCCCACTTTCATATATATATCGTTCTGTTTCGTTTTAAAATGGCTTTTTCACAGGTTCGGAGCGCCGACGGAGGTAAGTCCCTATCCCCGCACAAATGGTACGTCCTCTTTCCCTGTTATTTTAGTGTTTGTTTTCCAAATTATTGTATCTATCTGCACTTGAGTTCTCTTTTCATTTTGCAGGTAGCGGGAATTTTGGATGGCGTCATTTCGACACACGGACGTGTAAGGTATAACTTCTAACTCCCCATTTCGGGACTGCCATACTCGGACCCACTGTTTTATGCCTCTTCATGGCTAAAACGCTTCTCCGAGGGGGCAATATGTATGTACCCAAAATTGTAAGGTACTGTACCGCCAGAACAGTGTAACAAGTGCCCCAATGATGATACAGGTCTCCTCGCAAGGTGTTCGGGATCCGGAAAAGCCCTCGGAGTATGCGTTAACATCCCGCATGCCCCGCTTAGCCCCGCGCCCTTTGTTTTCCCCTTTTTCCCTCTTTCCTTGGCCTCTTGACCTTCAGTGACGAAACCGCCGCCCGCATGGCGGGGCGGTGACGTGCTTTAACAGTGGCGCAGTCCTCTTCTCGCCCCTGCTTCAAAGGCGGCGGTCTGTGTGCATTTTCCGAACGCTCTTTTGACGCGACTCGCGTGAAATATCACATTTCACCAGCTTTTCTTTGCCGACTTGAGCATGCATTAATGTTTTTGGTCCCCTGGAACAGTGTTTTTCCTTTGTTTATTGTTTAGGAGTTCAATTTGGTTTTGGTTTTGAGAGTTGGAATTCCTATAAATGCATGGAGTTTTGTGTACATGCAAATGGTCTGATTTTGGTCTGGAGTTTTGGTCTGAATTTGGGTGAAGAATTTGAGCTGGAGCTTTTGGTCACCATTTTTCCTTGTTAGAGTCTTCTGATTTTTAGTGTTTTGGTTAGCTTGCTTAGGATTGATAGCATAGCTTATTTCATACTTGGTAGTATTGCTCAGGTTTGTTAGTAAGCCAAAGACCCATCTTGTGCAGCAGTGTTGTTGTTCCATCCAATCCGGTTAGAAGCTTGCCTCTGAATTCCTCTTTGCTGTAGATTTGTTTTTACTGTGTCTTGGAGTTCTTAGTTCAATCCATTATATGCGTGGTTAGCTTTATTCAGTATTTGTTGGTAAGCCACATACCCAACTTGTGCAAGCAAAGTGTCTTTATTTTGGAATAGAGTAGCTTGGGAAGCCATTAAAGTTGCAGGTTTTGCTCTTCGTATAGGATAGTCAAAGGTTCTGGTCGCTTCACGTTGCATGACTCGCAGTAAAATCCCGCTAGGAATCGCATAAGCCAAGCTCTGTACTCTTGCGCTATCCCTCTCCTACTCGCATTCTCGGTCTGCATTCTGAGCTGTCCTTGTCCCAAAATCTACTCCTATCGGTGCTAGCATTACACGCTTTTTTGGATCCAAGTGAACACGAAAGAACGAGAAGATCATACTGAGGGGACGAGATCATACACACACCATCGGATTCGCCACTATTCTGCGGAATCCAGGTTTTACATTTCAAAGTTCTAGTCAGATTCATATCAAATAGAGTAGTTAATCACTTTATTTCATTTCATTCTATTCTCGACATTGCCAAGGAAGCTGTGGGGATTGATAGTTTCTGAGAAACTATGATTCACTCCTCACTTCTGAGGTAGGATCGAGAATCTTGGGTAGATTTGACAAACTATTTTATTTAGAATAATTCTATAAATCGCACAGGAAATAACCACACTCGGTTATCTGTCTTGTCATTTTTAATTATTGTTTAGCTATTATTTCTAGATACGCATAAAATAGTTTGCTTTCCTTAAAATTGTTAGAATATTTCATAGAAAAATAAAAGTTATATGTAGTTAGATTTATTTCACTTAGTTAGAATTTGTTTCATATCTATTACACCGATCCGGAGTTAGAAGGGCCTTCTTTGCCTTAGATTCACAAATTCCACTAGTGCGTGTCGAAGACATTAGACTACCTAACTAGTTTGTCTCGCATATTCTACCCCCCACTGCATTTGTCTCGGCACGACCTCGGGGAGGTTGGAGTGCACGGACGAGTTACTTGTTGATTCTCACGCTACTTTGTCGCTTTTCGACGTGTACGATCACTAGCACCCATTCCTAAGTGCTAGTGTCCCAAGGGTCATTAGTGCCTTCACTTCTCTTTTTCGGGTCCAAAACGCCGAGAAATTCAAAAATAATTTTTTACAAAAATTCATCAATAATTACTAATATCAACACATTTTTCAAAAACATCACACTTACTAGCTCCATTGTCCTACGTGATGCCACAATTACTACCACCATCTTGAATTAACTCAATCATGGTGCTCTCACTTCATGTATCTTTTTCACACCCAAAGATCACAATCACACTAGCACAATAATTAAATGAATATTTTATTCACCTTTTACATTACTATTTATACAAATTCTCCATTACCTACCCTATTATAGTCATTATTTGTGACCATTTTCTTCATTAATACACTTTGCATGATTTTGATCATATATTGAGTATCCTTAAGTCAATTTCTATCCCATTCACTTAATTATTTTTAGAATTCTACCTTCTACCATATCATATGCATCTCACATAGAATATTTCTCCTTCATATTGTTTCCATTCTATATACCAACACTTTTGTGATATATCACACTTTATCCATTACATCATTTCATGATTACTTTCGGCTCAAATTATGTTCTCATCATCACTCGCCCTTTCACCAAAAGGGGGAATACAATAAGGGTGTAGTCATTTTTATACCCTTAGAACAATGGTCTAATCCCTTACACGCTAGCCTATCACTCGGCGGGTGTTGGGCACTCACCCAAGGCACGCATGGGTGTCGATCCCCTCCTTTATGTGATTTGTGTGAAAATACATCATTTATGACAGATTTATATGTAGGAAAGAAAAGAACTATGCGTTCATTCTAAGATCTTAGGATGAGTTATCATATCAATGCATCCATTCAGATAACAAAAGATAAGTATCAAACATAAGATAGAACTGATTTATAACACAAAGGAAATGCACTAGGGTTATGCTCATGAACAATATTTATTCTTTAGAATAGAACCTTGTATTCATGTTAACCAGATTCAATAGCCACATTACATTCATTAAGGCTATAACATACCAAAATAACAATGCGTATTAGATTCATGCATCACCGACCTAAGCTATGTTTTCCACATTACAAAAACCCATTACAGAGCCATCCCCCTAAACATGCCATTTTTCCTATAGTCCTCCTAACGAGGACCTTAACCCATAGAACCCACTATTATCTCTACAAAGCTTTGCCTATAAAATTATATATGATGCCTCTCGATCCTCTTTCTTCTACCCGAGAATCTCTATATATAGCTTTAGTCTCCACCACCATGCCTTCTTAAGATAACAAATCGGTTGCCAAGTGTCCATGTGGTCCTCCAATGGAGCATGCTTCCTTTGATCTCGAGCTCTCCACTCTTTGCAATGATGTATTTCTAGATCCTTCCATCACATGCATGGAATATTCCTTTCTTGACCATATTTTTGGAAGGGAATGAAACAAAAATATTTTGTAACACATTTCCTTGAGTGTCAACGTGTTAAAGTGGAACGTATGCACCCATCCATTTTATTGTATCCTCATAGTATACCAAAGACAAGTGATAAGCATGGACTTTGTACAAGGGTTTCCTATGTCAAGAAATAAACATGATGTTATTTTAGTGGTTGTGGATAAACTAAAAAAGGTAGCACATTTTACATGCAGTAATCAAGGATGATTCTCTGTGTTAGCCAAAATATTTGTACATGAAATTTTTAGATTACATGGAGTACCCGAATTAATCATATCGAGATAGAGATCCTAGAATGACATCAATATTTTGACAAACACTTAATTCAACACTAGGAACTAAGTTGAACTTCAATTCTACGTATCATCGGAAATGGATGGAAAGAATGAAAGAATTAATCAATTTTTAGAGGATATGTTACGCATGTATTGTATGGACTAGTAGTATAAGTGGGAGGGTACCTTCCACTAGTTGAGTTTGCATATAATAACATATATCATGCCTCTCTTAAGATGGCACATTTTGAAGCATTATACGGAAGAAAATGCAAAACCCTGTTAGTTTGGATAGCATTCGGGATAGAGAGGTAATTGGACCTAAAATTCTTACAAAAATGTAACAAGTTAAAATGATTCATGAATGCTTGAAGGAAACAGCTGATAGGTAAAAGAGTTATGTTGATTTACAGTGGGTAGACAGGAAATTTGAACTTGGTGAAAATGTCTTTCTTGGGTCAAACTGAAAAAGAGCTCTATAACTTTTGGCAAGCTGCTAAGTTATCACCTCATTATGTGGGACCTTTTGAGATAGTTGAAGTAATCAACCTTATAGCTTACCACTTGGCATTATCTCTTGCTTTATCACAAATGCATGATGTTTTCCATATTTCTTTGCTTAAGAAATACATTTTAGATTTATCACTGTTAAATTGGAATTCTTTGTAGAGCCAAGACCCGGGAATAATCATGGTTAAACCCATACAAGTGCTTGAAACTCACCAGTTGCATTTGAGAAATCATGAGATAAGACAATGTAAGGTCCAGTGGGACCAGTTTAACGAAGAAAATTCAACTTGGGAAAACCTTGAGGATATGAAAACTACTTTTCCATATCTATTTGAAAATAATTGATTCTGTTGACTGATAAAAAAATAGTGATTTTATCTTTATAATACAATAAGTATGCCAGTTTTGGGTAGATATTTATTTGTTTTGAATAAACATCTATGTAATGCTGATTTCTGGAACTTAAAATTTCTTATATGTTTTTGACATATGATAAGAAAATTGAATAAGTTGATTATACTAGATGCAAACTGTGAAAGTGAGGTAATCATCGGGATGATGATTCTTTCAGAGCGGAAGCATGTAACACCCTTGACAATTTTTATATTCCTCCTTTGCATTTGAAGTGTTGACATGTGATTTTCTTGATAAAGATGTGTTCTTTTGACTGTTGAAGATCATGTTTGATATGGATAAATAATTTCTACTCTTTGATCATAGGGCTAGTATGTTATTGCTTGCAATAATCTATTTCACTTCTTATGAGTAAGTTGTAATCTGGTTTTAAGAGTTACAAATTTATCTCTCACATTGACTCATCCTTGGATCAATTCCATTGATCCAAGGTATGTTTTAAATCTTATTATCTAAATTGAATGAGAAACTGACATTCATTGATTAAGAGACTTAATGGACTGAACTTGTGTTTGTTGCAAATTCTTTATTATCTTAAAAGACCATGCCTGCATTTTGTTTTGTGTTGTGCTCGGCTCTTCTTGATTGACCTTTTACATAGCACTTAATGGTGTTAAAGGGAAAAAGAAACCTACTTCAGGATTCTTGAGAAAGAGATATTTTAATGTGTCATATATCTATAAGGTCTATCCTAATAGATTCGAGACTCAGGTAAATTCTACCTAACTCTTCCTACACCACTCTACATGGGATGACAACCTAATCTAAGTTGTAATACTAAGTTAGCATGAAGGGAAATAGCCTAAGGGATTTTAAGTTATTTCTAACCTATTGTATTTGGTTAAACTAAGGCCTAACCTAAGGTGATAATCTATTGTTTGAAGGTTATATCCTAAGGTTATATATTGTAAATTAACATAAGATATAACCTAAGAAAATTCTATCTATCCTAAACTAATGGGATATGAAAGGGAACCTATGGGTTATTGGCAAGTGGGAGCTAAGCAACAATTCCTAAGCTATTAATGAGATGTGATTTTTGTATTTAAAAAAGGCAGAGTTTTGCCAGACTTGGTAATTACATGGAAATTTTGGGGAACCTACGTGGAAGCATCACTAAGTTTGGAAATGCAAGTCGAAGTTAAACTTAGTCTCGCCAACTTTGGATGGTGGTGGCAAGGAGAGATAGGTAGGAATATGCAAATTAATGGCATTAATTCACCTCGGTTTTGGCAAGCAAGTTATCTTGGAAGGCATCTTTGGCATGGATTTGTTGGGGGTTGTTTTGCTTTGCATGCTTCATGATTTTTACTCTACATAGAGCTAGCTGGTTTTTGAACCAGTAGTTTGATCTACACTTAGTGGCTATTTTTGAATTCTCTGATCTATTTTCGGTTCGAGGAATGTATAAGAGGCATTGTGGAAAAATATTATGGTTGTTTGATCTTTCTTGGAGAAGAAGGGGTGTTGGAAACTTGGTGGAAGTCTTCTTCGAATCGGTAGAGGAACTATCAGGCATGATAGGCTCTACCCATTAAGATTTCTTGCTTTCTTCTAAATGATTCATTAAAACAATTTTGCTCACTGAAAATTTATATTTACATGATGTATCTAGTTATTTACTTGCATGTATTCATGAAATCTATGTGGGTTTTGGAATGTGAATCCTTTGTTGTTAATGGTAGTTTTTGGGAACTTTCTGTATTGGTTGTTAGAGGTTTTCATGTGAATTTGTATTGAAACTCTGTGACTTGTACTTGAAGCTCTGAAATTTGCATTTGAAGCTCTATAGCTTGTAGTCAAATATTTATTTCTATATTTTGAGACTAATATTGAGTGGCGGCTTGTTTCTTGTTTGCTTCTGAATCTCTGTTTAGTCTTGTGTTTCGTGAGCTTGAATTAGAGCTCCGTAGTTGTTCTAAGCTTATATTGAAGCTTCAGAATTTGTTATGAGTTTTTATTATGACCTTGTGTTTGTTTTGGATTGTGTTGGAGCTAAGTGTAGTTCTGAACCTTTGGTTGAATCTTTGTATTCAACAAATATACTCGTATACTGATTATTACAAATCTTGAACTTAATTCATGTGGTTTATTTTTATTCTATACTTGCATTCTGAACTAGAATTTCTATTCTAATTTAAGGATTTGAGAATAATAGGACTCATATTGGAGCATTGGTGATTTGGTTTTGAGCTCATATTTAGGGCTTCATGTTTCTCTTAGGCTCGTATTTGATCTTGTGTTTGTCTGAGCCGGTGTTGGAGCCTTGTAAAGTTTGAACTTATGTTCGAAGCTCATAATCAACACTGTATAGGTATTCCATGATTGTGTGTTTTGGATTTATGTTGGAATCGAAGTGATTACCTATATTGTGAGTTGGGTTTGGTTGGTATTTGGTTTTGAAAAGCTTTATTCTCTTTATATACTGTCTTCTTGATAGGATCTTGAGAGTTTAGTTTCGGTTTGAAGCCGATCTGGTAATCTCCTTGTAATATCCTTCATGCCACTCCTTGAGTGTGATTAGTTTTTATGCTTCTGTCCCTTTGGACTGTATAACCTTCTTGAACTAGACAAGGAGAGAGAAATTGAAGTTTAACCTATCCTTCTCTGTTCTGAGTGAACCCGTGTCGTGCGGAAAGCTTGACTATTTTTAATATTATAAGGGGATGGGAATTATGTCCTGTAATGGGTCTGGTTGGTCCTTTGATCGTGGTAATAGTCAAATAAAGTTTGATGTTACGGGAAGTAGTATTACTCTCTTCAGACCTTCTTAATTGGTTTATTGGGTTTTGTTGGAAGTTGAATTTAAAACTAGAATACTAAATCTTGTTTAAAGTATATATATGTATAATATATCTGTTCGGATAATTTTTTATATATGTTCTTTTTTGGGACATGAACTTCATACTTCTTGTATCGAGCTGTTAAAGCCATGTAATATGAATTCAATTCTTGAGTTCACAATTCCTTCGTACTTGTATATCTTCTCTATTTGTGGACTCTTATTCCTTGAGGGGAACATAGAATGAACCTCCGGGTTTTAGGAAGAGAAATGAATATGAACCATGGGGACAATATAAATTTAGGAACTATATTGTGTATTTCCTTTTGATATTTGAATTTGTACTTGATCTCGAGTTAATGGAAATAACAAACCACTTGTTAGTTTTGATTGGAAAGTTGAAGCGTGCATTCTTTGACTGTGCATTCGGTTTGTGTTCTCTTTTGGGAAACTAGTTAATGAATTTCTAAGTTTGAAATAGATGAAGGAATTCATTTCATAGGATAAATGAAATGAATTAGGGATTGGGTACTTTTCTATTTGAGATCCTTTTTATGTTGACTGTATAAGTTCATAGACCGAACTTCTCTTTAATTGACTCTCTTCTGAGATGGAAATTTCTTATGGATTGGTTAAGAGATTTAGTTGCTAATGTATAGCTTGGATTTGTGGGAAGTCTAGTTTCAGATCCTTGCATTATATCTACTAACAGATAGAAATTAATAAGGCCTTATGTTAGACTGTTTAAATATGATTGGATTAAATTGGGACCTTGGTTGGATGTTTCCTCTTTATTTGTGGACTCCTTATATTGATATCTTTAACTGAGGTAGTGTTGTGTGTGTACTAAACCTGATTCTTTCCTTCAGATGAATTGTTTCTAAGGAATAGGTATGTATTGATTCTCTTCTTTGGTTTATATGGAAAGATGAAGCATACTAATAGGAGCTATGTTGTAACTAACTTCTTTTGCTACTTGGTAAAGATATATGTGTATTTCTATTCTTATGGGTTTATGAAATAATTGAATGCCAAGACTTGTTGACTGTTTAAAGTAATTGATAGGATCAATTAAGTCTTGTGTTATAATTATGATGTTGCATATTATTTTATGCTTTTTTCTTAAAAATTGAATTTTAGATTCTCTTAAATGTACTTCTTCTAGATGTTATTACTTATGATTATTGGTATGATGTATATTAATTGTTTCATTAAAGCAGATTTGTTTAATGAAACAATTAGTGGAATGCACTTTACTTTAATTCTTAGTGCTTATCATGCTCATTTCATCAAATTGACTCATGCTAGAAATTTTGAAGATGGACATTGTAAGTGATAAAAGAAGACAAGAACGTTCATGTTGTATTGGCTTATTTAACTCGGGATCTTCTGTAAAGAGTTTCGATTCATTCTTGAGTTGTATTGAAAAAGAAAAGTTGTATTATTTTTGGAATGGAGGTTGTTTGTTATACAATATGCTGAAATACATAGTCTTGTAAATGTATAAATTTATAACGATGAATTGAAAGTTGGAAGATTTACTTGCATTGGTTGTGTAAATTATCTTGTGTTTATGAAAAAGATGGAAATCCTATCTTGATGATATTCTTCATATATGTTATATGCTTAATTCGGATAAAATTGATAAGTTAGATAAAGGGAATTAGTTTAATTTCCCTTAATAAGATGCAGCTTGTTAAGTTACATAAGATAATGATTTTTATCTAAACAATTCTAACATAGTATTGGAATGTGTGTTCTAAATAATGCTTTATTTAGAGCAGAGAACATTATGTTAAAAAAATCACTTGTTTCTAAAGTCTTAAAATGGGAATGTTCTGGAAGAAGCTATAATTTTTATAGACATTGAATAACATTAAGAAAATCCATGCAAAGTGGATTAAATAATATAACTATGGAAAATATTAAAAAATAACAAATTTCCCCTAACTAATCACATACAAGAACAATAAACTAATAATAGAATAGCGCCCACTAATCTAGGGATGTGACAACTATATACTAACTAACTAATAACTAAGTAAAAGTAAAAAAAATAACTATTTTAACATTACAACTTTGTAAATGATGAACTAACATAAGTTTACTCCTAACATTTTCTCCCTTAATTCATTATCATCTCAAATGAATAGGAGAGAAAAAACTTTGAAAAAAATATATTTACTTGAGGTAAACATTTAGTAACACACACATGCTAAAATAAACGTATTTTAAGGTGAAAAAATGTTTATCATTCCCCTTAATTCAGTATCGTCTCTTTGTATCGCATCTAAATAGGAGTAGCTAAATGAAGGTGTTTCTATGAATGGCTTACAAGAGATGGAATAGGCTCAGGAACTATCTCTGGATGTTTGGAAACTCTTTTGGGTTAGCACATGTGCTCAAAAAACAAATGAGTAGCTCTAAAAAAATTTAAATCCTCAGTTAGGTTGGCTCTTGGCTCAATAAAACCTTTGTTGGTTTGGCTCATAGCTTGAAATTGGCACTGACACAAAAAACTACCCTTCATTCACTTTTCTCTAATCCATAAGGAATACCACTATTTGACAAATCAATGAATAATTTCAAGTATTTAATATTTTCCCCTAAATTCCGAGTGAAAATTAAAGACAACTATCTCTATGAGAATGATTTTTGGAACTTTATAATTATAGTGTGTTTACAATTTTGTCTCTTATTTTGTGGAAATATTCATTTTGGGATACATTTTGAGTACAAATTGAAATTTTTATATACCTTTTTACACCTTATTTCATCCTTTTATTTTTTTTAAAAAATATATCCACCGAAATCTCCTTAACTAGCTCTATCAGTTTTGTATTGAAATAAAATAAATTTACAAAAAGGTTTAATAAGTTTTTG
The DNA here is from genome assembly GCA_018340775.1 of Taxus wallichiana var. yunnanensis. Lineage (NCBI taxonomy): Eukaryota > Viridiplantae > Streptophyta > Pinopsida > Cupressales > Taxaceae > Taxus > Taxus wallichiana. Next base: position 124,281,429 of record CM031244.1, on the reverse strand, counting down.
CTGATTGGAAAGAAAGTTATGGTAGTTTGAATGAGGGCCACATTTTGTGCAAAAATGGACTCTGACGAGGTAAATTTTTGGGCTCTTTGGCCTCTTTACCTATAAAAAGTGTCTCTAAATGAGATTTCAAATAACTTGGGAGAAAGAATTTTTATTTTTTCCACCCAATTTGGTGATTTCTCTTTAAATTTAGCATAGGATTTGGTGATGAGTAAGAAACTTAGTGGGGTTTTGGAATGCTAAATTTGACATTTTTGCTAGAATTTCCTCCAAATGTTTAAATATCAAAATGGTGCTTTATAGGGAGTCAAACTTGTGAAATTCCCTCTCTAAAACCTAGCATCTATCCACTTAAGAGCTATATGTGCTTGGAATATGAAATGTGACAAATGATATTTAAACATCAAAAAAATTCTAATCTTTTGAAAAGGGTGACCTCTCCACTTCTAGTGCGTCCACATGTCACTTCTTGATCAATTTAGAGAGGATACACCTTTTTATTTTATTTTTTGTTATGTCATTTTTAGGTCGATGGCTTTGGGAGGTTTATTTAGAAAGTCTACATTTTATGTTTGGTTAGTAGTTATTCACCTTTGCTCTCCTTTTCTTATGTTTTTAAGATCTGTATATTTTGTCATTGGTTTCTTATCATAGGTCTATAGGATAAAGAGTGGAAGGATATATGGTCACTTGTTTGGAGGCTTATATAGGGTTGATCTGATCTTGGCTCTACCAAAGAATATCCTACACATTGATTTTTTTCTTCACTCACACTTTAAGGACTCAACATGTCATTTTATACCAAATGACCCAAAAATATTTGTTTCAACACTCATGTGTAGGATCACAATTAGATCTTTGTTTATGTATCAAATTTTACACCATATGTTTAAACAAAAATTAAAGGAGTCTAAAACTTTGGCCATGTAGGGGTATGTGGATCTATGCATGTAGAAGGAGCTTGGCATGGATGAGCTTGCTATGAGATCGTCTTAGCCGACTGAGCTCACTTTTGAAACTCAAAGCAATAAAATAATACAAAACCTTCTTAGCTCTTTCTTCTACCAAACTATTCAATGTTATAACCTATTCATATTATAATACACCAAAGTAACTCTACCCATCTCAAGTAAAGATATCTATATACAACATTTTGTTTGTCAAGAGTTAGACATTATAGGAAATTGGTTAATGAATCAGTCCTTCAAGACTCTCCTAGCTATTTATAATTTTAATTTAGCTTATTCTATAAGGGTTTAAACCTGATCTACTTTACAAACAACTTCGTGGGGAGTTCTATACCCCAAATCAGTCTTTAATACAAATCCTAACTTGATGATGAGCCAACTCATTTAAAAACTCAATGTAAAAATTCACAACTCGCTAGATGAAACTCTGTACAAGTCGGTGTGTAGCTTAGTGACCAATGTAATGCACACTCCTCAAAATAAAATAGTATGCTAAATGTAGTAGTAGAGACACTTTAAACTATGAATATTAGCACCTCTAGATTAAGAGGAAAAACTCCTTGTGATATTTTTTGATTTTTATCTACATTTTTTGCTTCGCAAATAAATCTATAAAATCTCCAACTATGTGTAGAACTCTATGAGTGTTGAATTAATATAGGTGTTTCTAAGAGGTTGGGGATAGCTATGGTTCCTCTAAGCTCAAACTTGCATCACTTTGAACAATTAACCTTCTACAACACACTCTTATTAGAGGTTTAGGGATCCTCACAAAGAAGAAAAGTTAGGATTAACCAAAGATTTGATACCAACGTTAATAACTCAATTTTTGGAAACCCTCCATTCATTATCAAATGAAAAAGTTGTTTATAAACATTGAACAACAATAAAAATATCCATGTTAAGTGGATCAAATAATCTAACTATGGAAAATATGTAGAGATAACATATTACCCCAACTAATCATATATAGGAACATCGATAACAATAGAATAACCCCACTAATCTAGGGATGTAAAACTATGTAATAGTTAACTAAGTTAAAGTAATAAAATTTATTTACTTTAACTTTACAACTTTGTAAAACACATTTACACTTGTTCAATGCATTATGGGGCATGAATACTTCATTTCATTATAACTTTACACTACTTTACACATTAGGACCTAAATTTATCTACAACCATCTAATAAACCGGGTGGAAAATTTAAGGGGTGATGAGTTGATTAAAATCCTTGTATAAATAACTCATCCCTTTGTACTTTTGTTGATCCATTGAGACTATTTCATTGCATTTCCTAGTCATAAATGTTTAACATCATCACCATACTTGAACATTATGGCATGAATACTTATTAATATAGTTATTACTAATTAACTTTATTTTGTGGTATTGTGAGTACGCATTTATTCTCTTGATTACAATAAGGTATTTAAATGATGCTTTGTATCATGCCAACCTTGTTTGCAAGAATTTTTTTATACATAGTAACTAACATGCAACCAAAGGATCCATATGCAGTAACCCATCCATGACCAAAAGGAATCATCCATAACTAAGGGGTCATTCAGTAGCAACTTTCCTATAGCCAAAGGATTTTTCTATAGTAAGGTAATAAAGTAGCCAAAGGAGGTCACACATGAAAATGAATTTGTGACCCGAGGAGCTCATGGAATGTGGACATCACACTTTAGTTTGAATGAGTCAATAGAAGAATTAATTATGAGAACTAAGAGATGAATCAAATCCAAGAGGGTTCATTTTAAGAGGCCTGGGAAATTAGAGGTGGAATATTCTTGAAAAATATCCTTGGAACCACTTTCACAACACGTGAATTTATTGGGGTTTTTGTGTAAAAATTTCACCCAATAGATGCTTTTATTTTCGAGTCATGCAATAGGATATTTTCATACTACGGTCTTGTTATCACATGACAAAAACTTTTTATCAATAGCAAGTTTTTGGTCACGCGACAACAAGTTTGTTGTCGGGTGACAACAAGTTTGTTTTCGTGTGACAAAATTTGTGTTGTCATGCAACAAAAAAATTTCTATCACATGACTAAAAATATCATGTCGTGTATCTCGCAACCTCTGTCGTGCATCAAAAACTTCTTTTTGTGCATCAACAACCTCCTATCAAGCATCAACAAACTATCATGCAAGTTCACGATACTTTATATGTCGATACCTCAATAAGCTAGTAAAAAGTTACTAGTATACTACCAGCGAATCACTTAGGATTATATAGGAGTAGTTTTCAATGGTAGAAGGTGACCCTAAAAAAATTTATACTGGAAATTTTAGGTGAACAAGACACTGAACTATTCTGAAAATTTGCCATTTAAAATTTTCCTAAAATGGAATTTTTGTCAAATTATGAATATTTTCCATTAAAAAAATCCATGAACTCTAACATTTGATTATGTATTGCAACTTAACAAGGAATTAACTAATTTAATTCATGATTTAGGAATGGGTTGATCAAACTGGTCGATAACTTAAGTTATGTGATTGATATGTAAACATCTAATGACTTTTTTTTGTTGCATCCGTTATATCTCTAGATTATGTGTTGAGATATTTTACTTGATATAATTCTAACTCCTAGTAGAACTTTATTTCTTCACTTCTGTTGTAATGAGATGTATAAAAGGAAAGATTAATGTTGTAAGGGGGATCAATCAATAGATAGAGGAATTTTTGTATTTCCAATTGTAATCTTCATGCCAATGCAATAAAAATTATAAGTTATGTTCATTAGTTGTAGTCATAGGCCTTAGGAGGGATTAACACCCAAGGTAGGGCCCACTTGTGGTTTTCTAACCCTCTCCTTTGTTTGTTGATTTGATTTATTGCATGATTAGATTAGTGAAAAATCATTCCTTTATTTGTATTCTAATTTCACGTGTTTTGTCTTAGACTTAGTATTTACTTCCATTCTAAATTTAGTTTGTTTCCAAGCATTGTTATTTCTAGAATTGTAGTGACAAAAATTTATCTTCTTATCTCTTAAATATATATAACAGTACATACACCAATGACATTATTTAAAGTCTACATCCCTTGGTTTGATAACTAAATGAATGTAGATTAATGAACAATGTATTAATTGATGCAAGTTAATTTGCACCACCATTTTGGTTCATTGCTTTAGAGATAATGCCAAGTTATAAGGTTTTTGAGAGGTTTTTCATTTCTTAGAAGCAATTTAGGTTTTAGGAAAATTACCTCCATACCCCCCGCTAATTTTAGTTCATTGATTTGAGTTAATTTTATGCATACCCCAAACAATATATATCCACAGTATATTTTTACCCAATCCACAAGTAGAACATGTTTCCATAATTGATTCTGAACAAGATATATCTTCCTATGTACAAGATTTGATAGTAGAAAAAAAACCTTCAAGTGAAAGTTCAGAAGCTTCTTCTAAGAAACCAAATATGGTGGAAGAAGTAAACCAGAATACTAAAAATGGGGCAAATACTTTTGAGTTTCCCATTACCGAAAATGATGAAGCTGCCTTTATGAACAATATCTCTCCCTCAGCCTTTTACTTACTTTCATGGATCCATAACTAAAGACCTAGACACATTTCTATTTGAGTTTGATTTTTATGTAGGAGCTATGATTATACCACATATGCACACAAATTGAAGCTATTTCCTGCTACACTCAAGGATGTAGCCTTGAGATGGTTCATGGGTTTAGGAAGAAATGTTGTAACCACTTGGGCATAGATGAAGGAGAAGTTCCTCAATAAGTATCAGGACTATTATAAGCCAAGTAGCAGAGGAGGTGATGAAATCTACAAAATGGCACAAAAGGAGGATGAACCATTGGAAGACTATCTAGAAAGATTCTTGTTTTGCATTTGAAGACAAGGCACACAAGACTACCTCCTAAATCTCTCAAATTACTCTTTTTGAAGGGAATCAATGAGGAGGACATGGATGCTCTGGATCTGATTAGAGAAGGATACATTTCAAAAGCTACCTTTGAATAAATATGTGAAGCCTATAAGAATTACTCAAGAGATAATATGAAGAGGATAAGAAATGTAAGATCAAGAGGTGGATCAGCTACCAAAAAAATTGGGGACATATCCAAGTCAAATATTATCAAAATGTTCAAGAACATGAAGCATGATATTTTCAATGACATGGATAGTCAATTATATGCTCTACACACCAAGAAAAAAGGGAAAATGTAGAGGCATCACTCATAGAGTTCTACCATGCATGTAGAAGAAAGAAATATGACCTGCAGATGGATTAGCCAACATTGCAGAAGAAAACGAGGATTCACCTAAATCTAAGATGATAGAAACAAAGGATAGATAAGTCTTCTATGTTGCTCAAATAAAACTCTAGTCATAAATACAAGGAGGTATGTCACAATACCCTATGTCAGAATTTTAAAATTGGCCTAATAATCAATATATGGAATCCCCACCTTGGGATAATCCACAGAAAGGTTGGGATCCATACCCTATCCAATACCAACAATAATGGCGACCTTGATTTGTAGGCCAGCCACAATGGAAACAACCCTCTCAATCATGGAATAATCCTTGGACAAGAGGTCACACATGGAAAAATCGACCTCCTCATTACCAATAATCTTACCAGTAACCTCCTTATCCACAACAACAAGTTCTAATTCCAAATACCCAACCTAGATCTCAACCAAAAGAAAATCAACTACCAGCTCAACCAATGCCTAACCCCAACAATAAATTTTCTCATCCGGCCTACACCATTAAACCATCTCAATACCCTACCTATTTGGTTGATGTTGATAATATCCCTCTACACTCAAAAAGATAACTTCCTCCATCAAGTAGACCCACCATCAATGAGATCACGGATGAACCACAATTGTTGCAGCAGCCGCTCCACATCAAAGTTAGAAGATGTTATAAGTTGATCCACAACAACCTCGATAAAAATTATGGAAAGGGTAAAGCGTAGGATAATGATCCATTATTTCCTAAAATATTATAAGAAAAGAAAAGTGACCTCAAATTAGAATCGATTCTAATTTTTTCAACTTGATTGAGAGATATTTGTGTCAAAATTCCATTTATTCAATCCAACAAGGATGTGTCAATTTATAAAAAGTTAAGGATATACACATAAATAAAATAGGAAGAAAGATAAAGGATCCATCTAAAGTGAAATTTATTAGACAACTAGTGATATTCGATTAGAAATTAAGTTATACCAAAGTATATAGATCCGGGTAGTCCACTACTAAACCTCACAATTAATGACACAATAATAAAGAACACTCTGATTGACTTGGGGAAGCCATAAAATTCATGACTAATAAAATCATGGATTATTTGAATTTGGAAGGCTAAGGCTAACACCTATAGTCTTACAACTTACAGATAGATCAACAGTGAAACTGAAGGAGTCCTTGAGGACATAGTTGTAGTGGTAGACTCTTGGAAGTAACCTGTTGACTTTATTATTCTTCAACAAAAATAAAGTTTAGGAGGATATCATATCATCCTAGGAATGCCATGTTTTTCCACCTGGTAATGCATTCATAGGTTATAGGTCTAGTAATATGATTATTTCTAATGGAAGTGGTACTAAAAAGATTATGCTTTATCCTCCTACACAACCATTCAATGAATAAGACCAAACCATTTGGGTTAAGGAGATAGAAGAATACAAAATATATTTTTAGTATCTCATGATTATAGAAAAATCATGCACAATTGAGGGACAAGAAGAGGATGTTGTTCTTTCCAACATCCGTAGAATAACTATGGAAGGAGTGAAGAAGTAGATGACAAAAATTATGGTGTCTAAGTTGTCCTGTGAACCAAATTCTACCACAAAAATCACTATGGATGTTCCAGGTAAGAATTTCATCCTTCATCAAATTCTCCCACATGATTTCATACTGAATTATATTAGCAACAATGTATGTTCCATGATTTATCTCTCTAAGCAAGTGGAAATCACTCTAGGAAGGCCACTTAATGTGAATAAGATGTTGAGCATGCAATAAGAGAAATTGTTGATTTCTCTTCTACAAAAACATAAAACAAAATTTACATGGGACTATGGTGACATGCATGGGATCCATCCTAATCTCTGCACACACAAGATATCTATTAAACACAATTCTACAAGCCAATAAGGCAACCACAAAGAAGAATGAACCTAGCAATAAGAGACATTGGGAGAGAAGAATGAAAAATATTAGATTCTAGATTCATATATCCAATTTTAAACACCCAATGGGTTTCACCCCTTGAATTTTTGATCAAGAAGAATAAAAAATGGAGGATCTTCATAGATTATAGAAAGCTAAATGCAACAACAAATAAGGATCATTTTCCACTACCTTTTATTGATCAAGTACTTGACAATTTGGCTGGTAAGAAATATTTTTCTTTTATTGATGGGTATAATGGATATAGTAAAATTTTAATTGCACCAAAGGATCAAGACAAGACCACCTTCACATGCCCATGGGGAACATTTGCATATTTTTTTCTCCTATTTGGCTTGTCTAATGCACCTGCTACATTTCAAAGGTCAGTTTTAAGCATTTTCTCATATCTGAAAAATGATTGCATGGAGGTATACATGGATGATTTCATAGTTCATGGTAGTACCTTTGAAGAGGCCATGCAGAATCTAGAAAAATTATTGAAGAGATGCAAGGAACACAACTTGTCTTTGAGTAATGAAAAATGCTACATGATGATGTCTGAAGGTATAGTTCTTGGACACTACCTTTCTTCTAATGGAATTCAAGTTGATCCAGAAAAGGTATTTTTATAATAAATCTACCAACACCAAAGAAGAAAAAGGATGTTAGGATTTTCCTAGGCCATGTTGGTTATTATAGGAGATTCATACAAGATTTCAGCAAGGTGAAAACTCCATTGTTTGCATTATTAGGAAAGGACGTTGCATTTGAGTGGACTAAAAAATATGAAACTGCATTTCAAACTTTAAAGAAAGTGTTAACTATAAACATTCTATTAAGAGGACCTGATTATAACCTACCTTTCCACATTCATAATGATGTTTTAGACCATGCCATTGGAGTTGTGTTAGGATAGAAGGATGGAATTCTAAACTATACAATTTATTATGTTAGCAAGAACTTGTATCATGTTGAACTCAATTACATAGTAATAGAGAAGGAGTTATTAGCAGTTGTTTATGCTATCACTAAGTTTAGGCACTACATAACAGGTTATCCAGTATTCATTCATATTGATCATGCAACAATTAAATACCTGATCAACAAACAAGTTGTAAGCAACAAAATATTTATGTGGTGGCTACTCTTGCAAGATTTTTATGTCACCATTATGGATAAGTCTGGTAAGGACAATGTTGTAGCATATTTTCTTTCAAGAATGGAGAATAATAATGAAGAACAGGTAGTTGATGACTCTTTCCCAGATGAGCACCTATTTTCCATTTCTACCAGAACACCTTGGTATGCTGATATAGCCAAATTAGATGAGATTCCATTATAGCCTCAGTTGGTCTTGCATCCATTTAAAAATGAGGCTTAGACTTCATCAGTCATATAGATCCTAAATCTTAACAAAAGGAGTACATATTGGTTTACATATATTACCTCACTAAATGGACAAAAGTGAAATAATTTCCAAATCATAAGAGTGAGAAAGTTTCCAAATTATTATATGACCACATCTTCACAAGGCATGGAGTCCTAAGAGAAATTATTGTTGATCAATTTATAAACTTTCTTTGTTGAAGTTATTTTTGATCTAGCTAAGGAGTGTGAAACTAGACATAGGAATTCTACACCATATCATCCCCAGTCTAATGGCCAATTTTAGGTAACAAAAAGAGAACTAAGAGTTATCTTAATAAAGACTATTGCACTTCACATAAGAGATTGGGTAGATAGGCTTCCAGAGGTAGTATGGGCATTCAACACAACATGGAAGACAACAACATGATTCACACCATTAGATATTTTGTATGGTACGACTATTTTTTCCTATTGAATTTGAGTACAAGACATTAAAGACTACACTTAAACTAGGCATGGACTTATCTAAATCACATAGACAAAATATTCTCTAACTCAATGAGTTGTATGAAATAAGAAGACAGGATATGCATGATATAGACGTAGTGCAAAAGAAAAGGATCAAATGATATGATAGGTTCATAAAGACAAAGTAATTTTAAGAAGTTGACTCAGCCTTATTGTTTGACTCAATGTACATAATATCACCGGGAAACTTGGGACAAGGTGGTTAAGTCCATTTGAGATTGAGAAAATATTTCCCAATGGAGTCAGTAAAACTCAACACCATAGATTCTATGAGGTTTAAGCTACTAGTCAATGGTCATAGATTAAGGTTATAAAAGAGGCCATTTGACAAAAGCACCTTCATGCAGTAGTTCAAAGGAAGTCAAAACATGATGGAGATGAGGACATCAAATTTGAGATCGAGACGTTGAGCATACTAGTGCATCTTTAGAAATTGTTGAAGATTGAGATGTTTAAGTGGCCTTGGCATATTCAGCTTGTTGAATACTCCAAGGGTGAATATAAGTGTTTTGATCATACCTCTTGGTGATAAAAACACTTAGCTAACATTTTTCTTAACATTTATGTTTTGATGTATATGTTGCAAGAGTGCATAGTATCTAACACAGGAGACAATGCAAATACTATATGTTACACTTGCAATATCATAAAACAAATCTATGGTTTTTTTATGTTTGGCGAGAACTCATGATTCCATGAATAAAATAAAGAATATCTACATGTCTGAGTGATGAGAGAGACAACTGGTACCCTAACAGTCAAAGCATTCCCTCTCCAGGAATTATCTAATTTAAATAAAGAGCCTACAGTGTAAATGTTTCATACACTTGTAGCATCACAAAAGTATCTGTGACATCATAAAAAAATCAACATGCAACAAGGGCACAATTACCATGATGCATGTGCAATCATCATCCTAAATATACCTTGAGATAAGTGCACTCATACCACTTTATTAAAGTATTATTAGTATGATTATTTTTAATTAGTGTATAGGCCATGCCATAATGTATTTAATTACGATTATACACTACCACCTTTAATCTTTGAGTTATCACTCCACATCATACCACTTTATCTCACATGATTTTTGCAATCAAATCAATTAAATTCATTCCCCTTTATTATGTTACATGTGATTCGGTCTCGGAATTCAAAAACAAGGTACTCAAATAATCCCCCACAATTAAATTTTTGCATCATTCCTCCAAAAATGTGTGATTTCATTACTGTGAGCCAAGAAATCTATGAAATTGAGAATGGGGGAGATTTAATCCACCATCATCTAACTAAAAATTCTTAGATTTGTAACCAACCACAAATCTTGTAATATTTTTAGAACAGTGGGTGGATGGACTACATTAGCAAATTCCAGGGTTTTAATGAGTCTATGGTTGAAGAATTGTTTGCCATATTTAAATATGGAGAAGCTACAGTCAAGGGCTTAATAGTGATGGTGAATGAGGATATTTTGGCTATAGTTATTGAGCTTCCCACATAGAGAGAGCCCTTCCTTGAGAAATCCAATCTATAGTTAGCTAGATGAGACTTCGCTGATGAGGATGATACCTTCATAAATGATTACCAAGGTACATATAGAACCTCTCTCAAACCACTTTGGGATGAAATTTCCAACTACATTATCAATTATTTTACTTGCAAGGGTAGATATTCTAGACTAAATACAATCCACTTCAAATTACTCAATCATCTGAAGAATGATAGGAATGTTAATGTACCTAACTTATTAAATGAGAGCTTGAAAAAGATGAGTAAAGAATCACACAAAGGGAGGTAAACACTTTCACACCACTATCTTGTTACCCTAGTTATAAAACACACATTGGAGAAACAACATCTTGAATTGAAATGGGAGGATTTTTCAAGAGAAAAAAAAACATTTATGAATTATTGAGGCATAGAAAGAAAAAAATAAGAGGTTTCGGAAGTTCTTCCACTCATGTGTTTGAACCCAAAGCTTCCACTTCTCAGCCCACATAAACCCCTATTTATGAAAATACACCATCTTCTAAACCAAACCCCGTTCATGTATCCCTAAAAGGATTCTCATTATTGAGACCCTACTTGGATTTTCTACTCATAAATCATTCACCTTAAAGGGTAAGAGAAAATATTCTAATCCCACTCCTATGTCTTCCATATCCAAATCCACTCCTAAACCACCTAGCTGCTCTCATAGACTAAAAACTAAAAGGCCAAGCATCTCTAAGATAACAAATCCCCACACCATATCATTTGACAATGATATAGAAGCCATAGAGGATAATATTAAGGCCACACTAATGGACATAGAGAAGGGAGGTGTTGATATTACAATTGATGAGAAACAAGGTCCTAGGGAGCCCATAGAGGGTATGGAAGATAATAAGGGAGAAGAAGGTGGTAGATAAATTGCACATAAATACCATTAGGAGTTCATAGAATAACATATAGAGGAATTTCATGTTGGGGTAAGTCATGAAGATCATAAAGAAGAAGAAGTTGAACAAGGAACCGAGGAAATAGTTCATGTAGCCAAGGGTGATGAGGATAAGATAGTATAAGAAATTAATTAAATGGTACTGGAAACACAAGATAATGAAGGAGAAATTGGTGAAGATATGCCTCAAGTTATTGAACAAATTTTCCATGGAATTTCTAAGGAAAAATGTATGAGAAGACTAAAACACTACATGAGAATATTCACGTAGTTACTAATGAAATAGTTGAGATAGTAATGGAGCCCAATCCTCCATTGTTACCACATGATAGCATACTACAATATTATATGACCCCATTGCAGCCATAGATTTTCATTAGAGAAGTTTCCAAAGATCTTGTCGAACTAGTTTACAGGAATATGGAAACACAAACAACGTTGTTGGATTACTGTTTTCATTAGTTTGAAACCTATATTAATAGTGTTACAATGAAAATTGAGAGAGAAAGGGAATAAATTATCTTCCAGCACCAACAAGACATAGAGGAAAAATATAGGAAATGAAGGAAAAATATAAAGATATTGAAATGATGAAGAAGAAGTAGGATGAGACACTTAAAGTGGCCTATGAGATAATCAGACATAGGCCTCCTTCCAATGTCTATGCCATTTTCTTAAAAGAACAGATGTTACATCTCAAGCTTACATGTATCAACTTTGATATGCCATTTGACATCAATGGGTTAAGAAAATTCTTTAGGTTGTATCTAAATATCCCTCATGAAACTCAACTTCTACTTTGTGAACTCTACATGTATAATTATTCTCTTGAATATGATAATTACTGGATTTCAGTCCTATATGTTGGGATGTTCCATTTAAATAACTTTTTTCCTATTTTCTCAATGAATTGGATGGGGAGAAAAAATGGAACAAGATAGGAACTAGGAAAAGGTACAACCTTTGACATTCATGGAAGAAGCTTCCAACCCAAAGGAAGTTATAGAAGAATATAACAATTATATTGATTATAGGGACAACAAAAAGAGGGTATGGAAAATGAGAAAAGATGCACATGAGAAAGTAAGGAACATGATTACCCATAGTGGAAGGGAAATAGTAAAATCATGTCAGATGCATTGGAATGAAATGACCCCTGAAATGCAAAGGAAGGAGATGCACTCCTATCCTAATATCATACCAACTTTGCAAAGGGTAAATGTTTACATTGATCTCCTATTAAATATGCAAATACTTGGCTTCCAATTGGTTATCACCCACCAATATTCCACTTCCCTATACCACATTGGTATGGTGATATACCATTGGATGAAATGATTCAAGATAGGGTTTAGGATAAGTATAGGTTGAACATAGCACACTTCTCCACATAGCCAATAGGGATAGATGTTCCAATTTATTTCATATGTTTATGCAACACCATTCAGGTGGACCCTAAACCAACTGAGGAACCTAAATAATCTTGAATGAGGATTCAAGAAGTTAAGCCTAGGGTTATGATGAGTTGATAAAATTCCTTGTATAAACAACTCATCATTTGTACTTTTTTCGAGCCATTGAGACTATGTCATTATATTTCCTAGTCATAACTATTGAACATCATCACCATACTTGAACATTATGGTATGAATACTTAGTAATATAGTTATTACTAATTAGCTTTATTTTGTGGTACTTTGAGTATGCATTTATTCTCTTGATTATGATAAGGTGTTTAAATGATGCTTTGTATCATGCTAACCTTGTTTGCAAGAAATTGGTTATATGATGTAACCGACATGAAACTAAAGGATCCATAGTTAGCAACCCATCTATAGAAAAAGGAATCATCCAAAGCTAAGGGGTTATCGGCAGTAGCTCACATGCAGCCAAAGGACTTATCTTCGAAAGGAGTCTATAGCCAAAGGAGGTCACACACGTAAATGAAGTCATGATCTTGAGGATCTCGTGGAATGTGGACATCACACATGAATTTGAATTAGTCAAACATGACGAAGAATAAATTATGAGAACTAAGAGATGACTCAACTCCAACATTTGATTATGCATTGCAACTTAACAAGGAACTAACTGATTTAATTCATGATTTAGGAACTGGTTGATCAAAATGATTGGTTACTTAAGTTATGTGATTTCTATATAAACACTTCTGATTATTTTTGTTGCATGCATTAGATCTTTGGATTATGTGTTGAGATATTTTACTTGATCTAATTCAAACTCCTTATAGAACTTTGTTTATTCGTGCTTCTTCTATAATGATATATATAAAAAGAAAATATTAATGTTGTGAGGATGATCAATCAATAAATAAAGAATTTTCATATCTCCAATTGTAATCTTCACTCTAATGGAATAAAAATTATGATTTATGTTCATTAGCTATAGTCACAAGCCTTATGAGGGATTAACACCCAAAGTAGGCTCCACTTCTCGGTTTGCTAACCCTCTCCTTTGTTTGTTGATTTTATTTATTGCATGAAAATATTATCATAAATTCATTCCTTTTGTTGTATTATGCTTTCAAATGTTTTGTATTAAACTTAGTATTTACTTCCAGTCTGAATTTAGTTTGTTTCCAAGCATTGTTATTTCCAAAATTGTAGTGATAACAATTTATCTTCTTACCTCTTAAATATATGTAACTATGCATACAACACTGGAATTATTGAAATTCTATGTCCCTTGGTTTGATAATTAAATGACTATAGATTAATGAACAACATATTAATTGTTACAAGTTAATTTGCACCACCAAGTGGTAAACTAAATTCCTTGTGACTCTTCCTCTTACTCTCATTGGAATATTTATGGGGTGACTAGACACCTTGTGAAACTCTTACTCTCTCTCTCTATAGAATGATTTAAAAGGAAACTAGATTCCCTATGAAACCCTTCCTTTCATTCATTGTGATTCCTAATAACCTTCACGGTTTTAGTTACTTCTCTAAATTAGGTACTCGATCACCCATTATTGGGGGCATGAATACTTTGTTGGCATGTTTTTGTTTAGATGTTTTCATTGATGCAAAAACTCATTAATGAAAAATTGGATGATGGAGTAGGGCCAAAGCATGCTAAGGATGATGATGACATGATGATTCAAAGGTATTCATGGTGATATCAGTTGATTCGATGAGTATTGTTTGTTCTTACCAGCCCAATCACATGACCTAACCAATGTAGGTGATAGTGCATAATGGTATGAGATTCTTGGAAGCTTGATAATCATGTTAGCATGATGTAGAGAATTATTGGAGAGTTATTTGGCACTAACATGAGTTTTAAGGTGTAGATACAGGTTGGTGGCCATGTTTTAGGTGTTCATTTGGACCAAGTATGGTTGTTAGAATGCATGAGATTGAGTTGAGGAGATATATGATCTCATGGATGAATTTAGGCAGTGGTTATATGATGTACCAGGTATTTTATGACCTTTTGGAGTGTTTTCATGATGATTTATGAGGTTGTTTCCATTAACCCTAGATAATATAGTGTAAAATACTAAGGGGTAGCTATGTAAATGAGATAGGATAGAAATACTAAGAGATATTTGTGAAATGATGATGATTGGAGATGTTATTAAGGTGTTTCATGATGTTATGGTAAAAATTTCATGTTTCCATGATGATAATTTTGCAAGATATGATGTTTTTTGTGAAATAGGGTATAGAACAAGACCATTTCCATCTCAAATTGGGTCTTCTGATGCTCACCCTAAATTGTGTTCTTTACATGGGACCTTTTTTATTTTAGGGATGTTTATAAATTAAGTTTATAAGATTTCAAAAAAAAATTAGGTCATTCCATCATTAGGTTTTTATAAATGAATGTTAAGAAGGTAAACAACTCATTATGTGTTTAAGACCCTATCTTGAAAGTGATTTGATTCCTAAGTGGCCAAAATTTCTTGATAGTACATGGATTATTATTGGAACATGTATAGTAATCCTTGAAATTTCCAAAAATTATGATATTGCTTATGGTGATTAGTGAACCCCACTCAAACAGGTCAATTTCTACAAAAGATTAGTTTGGGACAAGGTTGTCTAAAGGAGCTACAAACTAAATGACCATTATATTATGTATGTGAGTTTTTATTAATTTCCATGATATATTTATATCATGGTGATTCCAATAAATGGTCAAGTATGATTCGTTTATGTTGATATGTCTAAGGGCGTTTTGAGATAGTTATAAGCATTATTCAAGAAAGTTGACATTACAGGAGCTATAAGAGGAGTTAGGATGTGATTCAAGTGTTTTTGGAAATATAATTCAGATATATTTACAATTATAATTTTTTCTCATGATGATGATTTTTGGTATGGTTTCTAGGTCAGTTTATGGACAAGAATATTTTTGGATTTTTAGGACAGTAACTATTTTTATTGAAAGAGTGAGTTGGTTAGTGCATAAAATGGATTGGGTGATACATGATATCACCTAGAATTTTAATAGGGTTGAATTTGGATTAAAAATAATCTGTTTTTAGTTCTTGAAATTGTCAGAAAGGGTGTTAACTAGTTGCATTAGTAAAATTTCTTTTTAGGAAGCTTATTTTGGTGAAGGAAAAAGTTGATGTGGTTTGTACCAATGATTGTTTCATGATTTATAACTTATAATTGTTATACATGTCCTAAGGTTTTCATTTATTTGTCACATTCCATATTTGAGGTGTTCTGGGATATCTTGAGGCCAAAAAGTGAAGACACGAAAGTGCTGAAACATGTGTTTTATGAAGGCAATGAGCTAGTGGGCCCATTAAATGAAATAATTTGATTGGTTGATTATAATTGTGACCAAGGATGATGTTTAAATGTAATTTTAAATTTTTTTGATGATTTTTAGGGAATGAATAAAAATATTTTTGGTGTTAGAAGATTATTCTCATTCCAATGATTGGATTGTGAGGATTTTTGGTGCATGGATGAAAGGTTTTGGCTAGGACGGCCTAATTAGGTCACTTGTGACTGTTGTGATAAATTTTATGGAATGTTTTAAAGTTTTAATGGTCATTATAAAGGAGGGAAACTGGCTGCTTTTGAATTTGAATGAAAGATATCTTATAAAAGCATACTTTTGGCTGATTTTGTGAGCTAGTGGCAGGGTTCATTTTAAGAGACCTCTTGTAAATCGGAGGTGGAAAATACCACGGTGAATATCCACAGGAACTGGTTTCGCAGGAAGGAAATTTTTTTGGGGGTGGTATGAAAAAATTTCACCGATTTTCAAGTGGTCGACAAAAGGTTGTAGACACACGATGGGAGATTTACTGTTGCGCATCAAAAAAATGCAATAACGCACGTCAATAGACCTCATTGACACGTGTCAACAACCTTGTTGGCGTGTCAGTCAAATAGGTATGTTGACACATGTCAATGAGGGTGTTTTCCGATAGCATCCTCATTGGCGTGTGTCAACAGACCTCTTTGACACGCGCGCAACAAGGTTGTTGACACATGTCAATGAGGTTCTGCCTGATGCGCATTAATGCATTTTTTAACGCGTGACAACAAATCTCTGTCGCACATCAACAAACTCTTTATCATGCATCTGCTATGCGTCAATATCTACAGTACCTCCTTGTTACATGTCAACTATCTATCAATGTCGCGCATCAACAAATAACCCCATTGTCACACTCTCGCAAATCCTCCTTGTCGACAAAGGCACCCTCATCGACGCATGTCAACAAACCTCTTTGACACGTGTCAACAAGGTTGTTGATGCATGTCAATGAGGTCTATTGATGCACTTCAATGCATTTTTGATGTACGATATCAAATCTCCGTCCACGCGTCTCGCAACCTCCGCCCTCTTCTTACGCATCACAAAAATCTCTGTGTCACGCGTCAACAAAATCTTTGTAATGCGTATGCTATGTGTCAATATCTCTGCAATACCTCCTTGTCACGCATCAACTATCGTCACAGTGTTATGCATCAATAAATAACCCCATTGTCACGCATTTGCAAACCCCCTTATCACGCATCAATAACTTACCCCCTTGTCGCATGTCTGCAATACGAGATATATCATATTGTTGACAAAATGTGAAGTAGAAGTGTTCTACTTGGAGAATAATCTAGGATTATATAGGGGATATTTTTCAAGGGTAGGCGAATCGACCCCTAAAAAAATTAAAGTGTAATTTTTAGGCGAACAGGTCACTGAACCGTGCCAGAAAATTTACCTTTTCAAAATTTTCAAAAATCGAGTATTTGCCATATTACGAATATTCGCCACTAAAA
This sequence comes from Taxus wallichiana var. yunnanensis, assembly GCA_018340775.1. Classification (NCBI taxonomy): domain Eukaryota; kingdom Viridiplantae; phylum Streptophyta; class Pinopsida; order Cupressales; family Taxaceae; genus Taxus; species Taxus wallichiana. Next base: position 124,263,669 of record CM031244.1, on the reverse strand, counting down.
TTTTCCCTAGCTAGTGGTGTGTGTGCAAGAAGTGTGACCTAGGTGAGATTAATTTACAGGTATGTGAGAATTATTTGAGATCTGATAGAGTGTGTGATATGTTTAGGAATGAAACCAAGAATTTGTGTAATATTTTTATGCTTTGATAAGTGAAGAAAGTGTTAGTTTGAGACAGATTAAAGACCTAGGGTTTGAACAAGGGTTTGAAGGTGTTTTGAGCTGAATTTGTGATATATATCAGTTTTGGTAGTAGAAATACATCAGATATATTCTTAATAAGGTGTTTTATTGGGTTCTTGATCATCTTTTGGGGTTGTATCATCCTTTATGGAGTTGGTTCTTCACAAAATTAGGGGTTGGTACTTCTTGTAGGGTTGTAGCTCTACTAAACCGGGGTTGGTGCTCCTTGTGGGGTTGGTGCCTCACTAAATTCAAAACATATCAATATAAATATTTTTTTTTCAGTGGTTTTTATTCCCTTTAGGGTTTCCCACTTATATTTTGTTTCTTTGTGTTGATTCTCTTGTTCATGGTTTATAACATATATGATATTTGATGTTGTGCACACATTAATGATTGGATAAGTGAATTTGTGGTTTGGTTGAGTAATATGAAATCTGATTTAAATTTTGTAAGGACTAATTCACACCCCCTCTCAGTCCATTGTGCTTCCAGCATACTTCATTTCCTTATGACTTTACACTACTTTAAACATTAAGACCTAGATCTATCTACACAGTTTGGTTCCCAAGGTAGAATATTTAAGGGGTAACTATATGCCTTGTGATACTCTTCCTCTCAATCTCATTTCAAGATTTATGGGGTGACTAGACACCTTATGAAACTCTTCCTCTCTCTCTCTCTCAATAAGTCTTTAAGGGGAACTAGATGTCTTATGACACCCTTCCTTTTATTCATTGGAGTGACTTATAACCTCCATGGTTCTATTTGTTTCATTGATTAGATTGGGGTTCCACCACCAATATAATAAATGGAACAATTTTTATCTCTCTCTAATTTATTCAATGAGGGATCTCCTCCTTTGGCAAGTAAAACATGTGAATACATTCCATTATTTTTCTCTTTCAATTTGTAAAAGTTTAATTTAAATTTAAATATAGTATTAAAGTTAAATTATTTATCTATGTACATTGAATACACTTTATGTTGTAAGTTTTCACATGTGGGATCTCATATCCACCTCAAACATCTCAATTAATCAAGAAAACAATTGAGAAAATAGAAAGTTTGTTTAAAAACTCAATAATGTTTTCTTTTAAACAAAAAAATTCCATTTCCTAGGTTAAATGAGTGACATATATAACACCTACATTTGACAATTAATTATTTCATAATGTCAATATTGTATTGATCCCAAAAACGTGACTTATGCCCTTGTTTTAAACCAAATTTTTTTCCTTATTCCTATTGCAATACTTTATCCCCTCATTAAACCATCCAATCACTCATAGAAATTTTCACAAAAATCCAAAGTTTTCTATCAATAACAATTTCCATGCATAGAACTTCACAACACCCCATCTACCTCTTGGAAAAAATCACCAAACATGGACCAAAGCACCAAATGGTTTGGTCCAAAACTAGTGATTTCATCTAGAGCCTTCCAATAGTATTTTTTTCAATTTGACATCACTTTATGGGTTGTCACTTTCCACATGGGTCAAACTTAATATTAAATTATACCTACATAACCCCTGTATATATAATTCACATGCACTCACTCACTCACTTGAAACTTTCAAACAATCCTCAAGAAAATATATCCTAAAATAAATTAAAATCTTTGCTAAATATCTCTAAATCAACAACACACATAAGAACAATCCCTAAAAAGGTATTAAGCACTCCAAACTAGGTTCTAGAGTCAAGATTCCCAAGCCAAATAACATTAAAGAGAATTCAAATACCAAGCAAACAATCCATCACAAATATTATCAGGTGATATGATTATCAAATGTATTTTCAGCCATACAAATATCACATCTCTAGATGGAAAAGTATGTGTGGTTTAAGTCCACTTTAAATTAATTCGAACATAGGTGGTGTATGTATTGAATTTCAACCTAAATACTAACTTTTTGTAGGGTTTTCACCCATGGTTATGGTTTTGGGTCATTTTGGTTGATTATAGAGGGTTTCATACATTTGTGAGACTCAATATCTTATAATGAATCACATCATAGTCAATCACAAGGTTATACATTTTTTAGAGTGCTATCATGGTTCGGTCTAAGTTTGATGTTTTTCTATGAGTTTGATGGTTTGGCCCATGTGCACTTTGAAATAAAAAAATTAGAAATGAAGCATGTGAAGGAAATATTATAGTTTATTCATAACTTTGTCATACTTAGATTAAATCTAAATGATAACAATAAGTACGCTTGATTTCTCATGTCTTACTTTATTTATCACGTGTTCTATTTGATTTATTGTGTAAATTAACCTATATGTATATTTTGATCTACATAATTAAGTAATAATTCGAATATAATCCTATTTCTAACCTTAATACATAATTTAAATGAGAATCCCATATCTTATCTTATTAATTTCTTCTTTTTGGGTTAGATTAATGTCAAGTCTTCACAATCAATATTTCCAATAGTTATTTTTTCCTTATCTAATGTAATGATTTATGATTTACATGTTTTTGATGATTTACTCACGTGATTGGAGGAGTTGGAAAATACAGGTGACCATATTGATTTTTAAACTTTATAAAAACATATATGGTCAAAAAGGGAGGATTTTCATCTTGGTTTGTCAACAATGTGAACCAGCTTTTCCTAAAAATCCATTTACTAACCTTTCCTTAACCCACATATAATATGTTGACATAATTTTAGATCCTTTACAAAACAATATTGTATTTTCCAATTGAATTTCATTCAAGTTAGGTGAAGTATTTTTCCCTGCCTATCCTACCTTGTTTATTACAATTAGAATGTTTAACTCTTTAAGCATTTCTTTATTATATGATTTAATTGTCACATGCAAATGGGATGAGAATATAATGAGTAGTTACTCTTCTTTTCATGAAGGATTTCTATATTAACAAATAAAGAGTCTAACTCATTATTTGGCTATGAATTTATGGTATTGCTTGGAAAATTCATAATAGTAGTTAGTGGTAGTTACACTTCTTTTGTAAAATTTAGGTCTAATGTTATAAGCGTGTCAAAATTTTCCCCAATATATGGCCAAATTATTTTATAGCATATGTTAGTTTGTTATTTATGGGAGGTAACTTCCTATGTTGCTAATAAGTATAATTGAGAAACCAAAAACATATTTTATTTTATTTTATGGGAACACCTTCCATAAGTATACATCTATATTACTGAGTATTTTTTAGAAAATGAATCTCATATCAATAATGAAAATGTTGGGACATATGACATGTTAAGGGGAAACCCTTGGTTTCATAAGATTTGAGATATTACATTTACTATGTATAATTGTGTCAAATAAATTCATTGTAATGATGTTTTCACAATTAAAGGCCTCCCTAATGAGTCTCCTCTATTACATATGGATTCTATTCATAATTTCACTCCTTGTGTAGAAATGGTCACATAAAATATTATTTCCCCATCTATTCAAACCCTTCCTAATCCTGTAGTGAAAACTTTTATAATATCAACTCTTTGAAATAATCCAAAATAAATCTCAAATAAATCTAATTCAATGGATTCTACTAGAATTTTTCTATTAAATCAGCATGTTCTACATTTCAAGCTTAAAGTAAAAAAATTCCTATTTCACGCAATACTCCATTGAGACATATGCCCTCTTTATTGGCCCCTTCTTCACACTCCCCTATACAACACATTATTATTTTCATTATTACACACACACACACACACACACACACACACACACACACACACACACACACACACACACACACACACACACACACACACAAAACATATTTATTTTTATTTAGGTATTGTTCCTAATTCCCCCATATATTTGATTTAATCATTATATAGCACACCTTCAAACATTTTCACATAATACAAAATATAAAACAAAATAATCCAAGAAATAGAATGCTATTTCAAAATACAAAATAAGGACTTGAAAATTACATGATTTCCTATATTATACTTTTGATGTGTCATTTATCGGATATTACAGTAGATATAATATTCTATTTCTAAGAACACATGTTTTTGAGGTATATGAGTATGATTTAAGACACAAAGGAGTTTGCATGTTTTTAGATGTTGGACTTTCCCTTTTCTAATTGGTCTTGCTAATATGGGGTATATTGCATTACTCGTCAATTTCTATTATTTTATTTATCACACAATTATTTTCATTTCTACTTCTCATATCTTGGGTATGTTCATATTATACATTGTGATGTATGTTGTTATTAGGGATTATGGCATTGACACATTAGGATTTTGGCATTGACACATTAGGACTTTCAAGACTAATATATCTTGTTATATGTTCTGTTGATTACTATCCAATTTTTCTTTATACATTGAATTGCTTATTTCTTGTATTGTGTGTGAAACCATTGGCCTAATGAGTGCATGTAAAATTTTAGTGCTTATTTTTTATGGCCTTAATAGCATTTTATTGTGTGACCTTTGGCCTATTTTTTGGTGCAATACCTTTGTGTTCTTTATATGAAATTATTTGGCCTTTCTTTGTAACATCATGTGTGATATTGTGCATGATTTTTTGTGTGAGATTGTGTGATTAGTACCTCTATGTTGCATGATCCATATCATGGCTTGTCTTTCTAGGGTTGGTTCTACAATGTGACTACATATATTTGAACTCTATATATTCCAACGATGACTATCTATTATATTTGACATATACAAAATTCAATTTATTTGAACCAAAAAATGTATAGTCCATCTCCTCTCCTCAAAAGAGGCAACATTAAGTGGGGTTAATATAGAAATCTCAATGCAAATTAGGTAGAAGGACATTATTGTATAATACAATAATATTTTATTGGAAACAACTATAGGTTCAAACAAAAACATGTGAAACTTCTAGATAGGAATGGTACTTATACATTTAGACAAAAAAATATTATGGTAGTTTCCACAATATAGATGGGTTTTTCCTACTAGTTTATATACAATAAAATCTATAATTATTAAAAAAGATAAATTTTACTAATGGTTTAGATAGGAAATAATAAACACAAACACATGTTATAATACATACTAACTACATTTATTACAAAATGCATGGTCCATAATTACTATTTGAAATACATGTTACAAATTTTCTAATTACATATGCATGTTTCTATTTTTAAGTTCAACATGTGCAAGAATTTATTGTAACTAAATCCATCTATATCATTATGGTTCGTGTATGTTATTTATAGTGACTCCTAAAAAACCTTGGCAGATTGGGTTTAGTGGCACCTAGCGAGCTCCGCGTTGGTTCTAGTGGCACATAATTTTTGGAAAAATTAGGTCTAGAGACACCCAGCCGTCTTAGCATGATTCAATTCCAAACTCATTTAGTTTCATCCATGTTTCAATTTTTTGACTTATTAGTCCCAAGATCTAGGTTTAATTTACTATTTCTGTTTTATCTTCAAGTTTTGGGGTTTCTACATCCCCCAACTTTCTTATTTTTACATCGATTTGGGTCTATTGCACTCTGACTTTACTTATTACTTATAATTATTTAAACACCCCCAATTATTCATTTATTGTACAATATACTTTGTAGTCAATTTTACTCCCATTATAAGAGGAAAGAATCCCATGCGCACGCCGACCTATCACCCGAGAAGCTAAGTGCTCACCCAAGGAACGCACACGGTGTTGAGTCTCTCTTTTATGTGAGTTTTTAGTGGGAAGCATTCATCAATGATTAGTATAGGAGTATTCAGGAAATAATTTTAGACATACAAAGATTACAGGGCTCAGGACGACCTTCAGATCCTTGTAGTTTCTTCATACTGTGTGTTTTAAAAGACTCCATAACACATAATATAACAGAAAGAAAGCTACAACCATTCATTCATAGTATGAAAAGAAAGAGAACTTATATGAATGAAATATACATGAAACCCACTGATATTCATATCTAATTGTAATAAGTAACCTCATTGTATTCATTAGTTCATTACAAAGAGCCATAGAGGGAAAACTACAGTCATGCACATCACTAGGCTTGTATAACTACGTAAAAACAGAAAAGAAATTACAATGCTGAGCTCAATACATCAGAGCCCCACTCGTAGTAATCCTATAGAGCTCTACCCATGTTATCTCTCTTTATGTGTATCTCTCCTATCTTCTCCTCTTAGGTCTCTATCTCTCTTTCTTGGTCCATAGGCACTTGTATTTATCACCTTCCCGCACTACCAACTCGCCTTGCTGCACCCTTAGATTTGTCACCAAGTGTTGAATGTGGTCCTTCAGTGAGCATGTTTCCTAAGGCCTGAGCTCTCCACTCCATCTCATGATGGTCTTCTAGAAGATTCCTTTGTTGGCATGCTCTTTCTTGGGCCACCTGTTGCCAGGCTGGCATGTTATCCACACACAACCAATCACACTTTTCATGTGTTCTATCTTTGTTGCTTGAATTAGCTAAGTCCTGAACCTCCTTTCACGTGCCACGAGCTATGTGTTTCCTTGACCCTTTTCTCTTGTGTGCTTTTTCCTTGCACACCATCCTATAACTGGGGTCCCACACACCCACGCACTGTTGTTGCGAGACTCACAAAGCACCCTAGATGCAGATCAGGCTTCTAGGTTGATCACTCTAGCATCCAGTGTGATTACACAACATGGAAACCTCTCTCCAAGAGTGGGGACTTGTAAAAATGAGAGAGGAATCTCCAGATTAGAGGCTGGTTCCTCAAACTCCTCTGATTCAGATCTATATTTTGCAAAACTACAGAGGTTCAGATCCTAATCCTACTCTAAACTGCAAGGAGACAGGGATAGAAATGCAAAAAATATGAAACTAACTAAAGGTGGTGATGCACCAAAAGGAGTGGTGAAACATATTTGTCATGCAAATAGACACAGATCAAAGTTCACAGCATAAAACATACACAGACTGATAAGGTATAATTTAGGATCTGAAATGAAGCAAATAATACAAACAGAGGACTGAAACCCATTCACAGAGCTTGCATTATCTTTTCAGTGTCAAAAACACACATTACACCCTCAGAGAGGTAAAAGAAAACTATTACAATCTTTGGAGAGGTCTGATCCTTGTTTGATCAGCCACTTGCTGGAGGTGAAAGAAGAAGTCTGCTATGCCCAAAAATGTTCCCTCCTTCAAAAATGAGCCAAATTTGGCTTTTACATTGCATGGGTCGAGTCCAGGGGACAGAAAACGTATAAAAACATGAGAGCCCGTCCCTTTCTTGATTTGTAGGTGCATTAAAATGGCATGGGGACCTTACAAACCCATACCCTATCATTTTGACCGAGAATACGGAGAATGCGACCCATTTACGCATTAAATCTAGTCGCTGAAATGTCACTTCTGGCCATGAACACGTGTCAGATCCATTTCTCAATTTTATCTCTCTAGACTACACCAAAATTCAAGATTGACCCCAGAATCATGTAGATAATTTCATAAGATTTCTGTTGATATAAAGAACGTGCGAATCCGAGCTCTGGATCAAAGATATGGAGATCTCGAAGATCTAGGGCACAAAGCAGTGAAGCTGCGTTTTGAAATTTTCCGCGCTCGCCACCACTGGATGACACGTGTCAGCGCTGATTGGATGTGTAATTCTCTCTCCTTCCCTATCCCGTGGGTTTTCCTACTTCATTGGACATGTGTCCTTTTTTTTTGGCTCGGGTCCATGCTTGAAACCTCACCCTTTGACTTTTGGACCTTTTTCCCCGTGACACATGTCATGATTTGATTGTCTGCATGGTCCGCCGGTTTTCGCGCCCTTTGCATCTTTTTGTCCCGAGATGTCCCTGGTGTTGTTTGGGATAGAAACCTCCAATCCACCGAAATGGGCTTCCTTGTCCCTTATCCGGCCGATGGCACGTGGCGTTGCTTGATTGGCTTTTGGCTCCTTCGGCTATCCACGTCCCACGCGTCCCTTTGTCCCAACTGTCCCAATACAAAATTTCTCTGTTTCGGGCGAACCGGCTGGTTCGCATCCTCCGCGTACTCACGGCCTAGATGTCCCAGTGTGAAAGTTCCCCATTTATTTGAACCGGCCGGTTCACGTCCCTTCGCGTACCTTTGTCCACATGTCCCTTTGCTGGGTTAGTCGATTCTCTTTCTCCTTTGGTGGCCGGCTTTCGCGTCCGCCGCGTTCCGCCCGATCGACTTTGTCCCGGGTATCTGTTTCTCTATTTCGGCCGATCCGGGTGGTTCGCGTCCTCTCGGCCGAATGTCCCAAACTATTTTGCTCAGCAGTTAGTCAATTTTGCTTCCTCCTTCGGCCGGATCGGCTTCTCGCGCCCTGCGCGTCCTTCTGTCCCAGATGTCCCTTTGCTTCGCGGGCCACCTGGAGGCTTTTCAGCCGATCCGTGTCTCGATGTCCCTCACGTCCCTACTATTGTGAGGACTAGGACTTAGCCAATTTTCACAATTTTTTCTAGCCCAAGCTTGTTTTTGCACCCTTTTCACCTTTTCTCAGAACTTGCTCTTTTCAACCTGGACAGGAGAGTTAGAAAAAATCTGAGGGGAACCTGGAAACATGAATTTTGCCCTGAATCAATCCATTTACCTGGGACTTGAGAATTCTGATGTATGTTATCAATTCAACCTTGGGGTGAAATTGGATAACAATTTAGTGACTCAGCGGGGATACCTACTGCTAGGTAGAAGATACCAGTTGCCTAAAGTAGTCCATTGGGCATGGAGTCATAAAATATTCTGTTTAGGACCCTAACTAACTCAGATTGTGCAAGGAGGAAGATGGAATGTTACCTGATGAAAGCAAGGATTGCTAAACATCTCCATGGACATGCAAGTGTGCTAAAGCACTTAGGAAAACAAGACTAACCTACAAAAACAATGTGCACAAGCACTTGGAGGAAAGAAAATCTAATCTAATATTTACAGAGGTAGTGAACTTCCTCTAGAAGCAATGCTTGAGATAGATTCCATTGACTGGAATCTGCAGTTCTTCACCATCCAATGAGGCCAATTGGAAAGCATTGTTGTTCTTGCACTTTGTGACCACGTATGGGCCACTCCAAATGGCATCAAATTTTGAATGCCTTCCCGGTTTTGCTCTGTCCACATCCCATTTCAACACTAGATCTCCAACTTGAAAAGATTTATCTTTGGCCTTCCTATCAAAGGTTTTCTTGATCAAAGCTTGATCCCTTTCCATTGCTTGGGATGCCCGATTTCGATCTCTTGCATCTCCATCAACTCGCATACCTCACCTCCATGGGCTCAAATTCAAGCAACTCCAGCTGCTTCATGAGTTCCAATGTTGGCAACTCAAGTGACATGGGCAAGATTGCCTCTCTTCCATAGACAAGCCTGAATGGAGAGTTACCTATGGATCTTTTGGGAGTTATCCTATCAGCCCATAAGGCTGATTTCAGTTTGGTATGCCAAGACCTCTGATTCTCATCAAGAGTCCTCCTAATGATCCTCAACAAGTTCTTGTTTGTAGACTCGGCCTGGCCATTACCTTGAGGGTAATAGTTTGATGAAGTGCTTAGGTAAATACCGTTCTTGACAGCCCACTCAGTCACCTTAGATCCAATGAATGCCAATGCATTATCAGAGATTATTGTAGCAGGTACACCAAATCTGGTTGTTATCCCTCATAAAAGTCTAAGATGCTAGACTCATTTGCCTCTTTGAGTGCTACTGCTTCTGTCCATTTGGTGAAGTAGTCTGTGGCTGTCAAAATCCATTTGTGCCCTTGGCTTGAATTGGGATTAATGACTCCAATGAAGTCCAAACCCCATTGCATGAATGGCTGGTCAACTGAGATTGGATGCAATGGGAGGGCTGCAAGTCTCTCTTTTCCTGTGAAGAATGCACAATTCTTACACCTCTTGATCCATGCATAGCAATCACTGAAGATTTTAGGCCAATAATAACCAGCCTTCATGATTTTTAGAGTTGTCACTCTTGGTGCAAAATGGCCACCAGCTGGTCCACCATGAAACTCTTCCAACACCCTTTGAATCTGACCTATGCTAATGCATCTCAACAGCACTCCATTTACATCTTTTTTGAAAAAAACTCCATCAACAATGGCATACGGAACAGCCTGCAACCTGAAGTGTCTCCTTTGGGTCTTGTTCATCTCCAGAGGGCATAGGCCTGTGCCTAGGAAGTGCATAATACCTTGGGTCCAGCAAGGAGTCGGGGCAGCATTGTCTTCTTCTTGTTTGCCACTTGGCTCATGACTATCTGGGTGTCAAACAACCTCTTCTTCATTGCATACTTCTTTTTGTTTCCCCAAAACCAGCTGCTCACACAATCCTTTCCCTCTTACCAGCTTTTTGATCTTGATCTCAATGTCATACTCCATGACACGGGTGATCCAACCTACCCTTTTCTCATTCAAATCCTTGTTGAGGAGGAAGTCTTTAACCCCAGCATGTGAGACCAACAGTTGAATCTTATTGTTTGAGACCAAATGTCTGAACTTCTTCAAGCTCCTGATGACAGCAAGGACATGCTTTTCGATGAAAGAATACTTTCTTTCATAATCTTCCAAGGTTTGGCTGAAGAATGCTATGGGCTGTTCTGAACCTTCTCTATTCAGCTGTGTTAAGATAGCTGAGATTGTGTCTGATCCTCCAAATGCATACAACATGAATTCCTTTGAAAAGTCTGGGTTGATAAGAGTTGGAGCTTGTGATATTTCATGCTTGATGCTTTCAAAACTCTCTTTGCCTTCCGCTATCCATTTGAATGCCAGACTCTTCTTCAACATCATTGTTAGAGGCTTCACAAGAGTGGAAAAATTAGGCACAAATCTATGGACAAAGTTTATCTTTCCTAAGAAGCTTTGAAGAGATTTCTTTTGGTGTGGCAATGGGAGCGTTCGGATGGCTGCAACCCTTTCAGGATCAATTGTTAGCCCTTCCCTAGAGACAATGTGGCCCAAAAATTTTCCCTCGTGTGCCAAGAATATACACTTCTTTGGATTCAATGACACTCGAACCTTCTACACCTCTGAAACACTTGTCTGAGGTGAAAGAGATGGTCTGCTGCATTCTTTGAGAAGACAGTGATATCATCTAGGTATACCAGCACTATATTGTTGATTAAGCCTTTGAATGCCATATCCATAGCTCGCTGAAATGTTGCTCCGGCATTTGATAGGCCAAATGGCATCTTCTTGTAGGCATAGGTGCCCCATTTGGTGGTGAAATCCGTCTTGAATTGATCTTCTTCCTTCACCATTATCTGATTATAGCCTGAGTATCCATCAAGTAGTGAGAACCTTTCTGAACCAGCTACAACTTGCAATATTTGCTCCATGGAAGGGAGTGGGTAATGGTCCTTGAGGAGGCTCTGCTCAAGTCTCACGAAGTCAACACACGGTCGATTTCTCCATTTCTTTTTCCACCTGGCACCAAGTTTGCAACCCAACTTGAGTGTTTGATGGGGAAGATGATACGGCCTCAATAAGCTTGCTTAACTCTTTTCTCATGAGAGGTTCGATATGGGGATTCACGGCCTTTGCTTTTGCCTAACGGGCTTGGATTCTGGATCCGGTTCAATAGTATGTTGTGCCGACTTTGGGTTGAAACCTCTTAGATATTTGTAAGTCCAAGCAAAGATATCGGGAACTCTTGACAAAGTGAACAAAGTTAGATTTCTCTTGTGAGGTACTTACTTTGCCAATCTGCAATGTTTTTCCTTCTTCCACTAAAATAGGCTCTAAATCTTCACCCTTCACTTGAATGTTTGTTTTCTCCTTCCAAAACTGATCATTCGGGTTAAAGATTGAATCCAAGGTTATGAGGCCTTTTGGTAATTTGTTAGTTCTCGGCGATACTACCCGATCACCATATTGCTTTGCTCCAAACTTGTCTTGATTTCTGGCAGAGAACTCAGCTTCTTCTTGTAGGAAATTAACAATTTGCTTATCATTCTCGAAGACTTGCCAACTTGTGTTGTTATCTGGAATAGCTGGTCTCACAACCAATTTGATATGAGGCTGAGATTTCTCACTTTTGATACTCTCTGCAACATCAAACGCAGCCCCAATTGCTGCAAGTCTGTCAGCGGCTTCATTCTTTTTCCTTGGGATGGAATTGATGCTAAAAGCTTCAAAATCTTCAATAAGATCCCATACCCGATTTTTGTAGCACTTAAGCAGATCATTTTTGGCAGCATTTTTTCCTTTGACTTGGTTTACGACCAGCTCACTATCACCAAATACTTGTAAATTCCTGATGCCTTTCTTCATTGCGGTCGGTCCATGAATTAAGGCTTCATACTCAGCTGTGTTGTTTGAACAGGAAAACTGGAAACGGAAGGCTGAGTAATACCTTATACCTTGCAGTTAAATGAGCATAGCTCCTCCTCCTGCACCTTGTCTACTCCTTGATCCATCAAAGAACAACTGCCATACTTCATTCTTGTCCTTATGATCTGGCTTGGTGATGCTGGGGAGAGGTTGATCCTCTTCATGTAAACAATAAACCCCTAGCTCAAATTCTTTTATTTCTTGATAAGGATCAAAAGCATGTATCTTGCTTGCCCATTCATCAAGAGTCAAATCTGGGATACTTCCAACCTTAGTGTCAGCTTCATCAGTGCTAGGGTGATCTTCTTGATCAAATGTTGAGCAATTGGCATTAATCTGACTTGGAGTGTAAGGCTCAATATGGAAGTTTGCAATAGGTTCGAATCTGATTGTGGCCTTAGTTCCATATCTTGTTCTGAATAGCATGTGTGACCAATCAGTAGACAAATACCCTCCAATCTTGGCCGTGAAGTCCCTTGACAAACATAGGGCAAAGAGTGGTGGAAGGTCTATGACTGACACATCTTGTAACACTATTACGTTGGGACATGCGTGCAGTGTGAGGCTCAAACCTTTGATTACTCCAACCATTGTCACTGTTGTCCCATCTAATTGCACTACACCCTTAGGGATGACTTCATATTGAAGCCCTAGCTGATCAGCTATTTGCTTGGGCATTACTGAACTACTTGCCCCAGAGTCAATCATGTAATTATGTACCAACTTGTCTCCTATGATCAATGAAACATAAAATGGAGGGGGCTTCAACATTTTACCTTGCTGTCCTCCATGATTTCCTTTAGGCTGGGCAGCATTTATGAGTACCTTCTCTTGCATCCGAACCACTTGATTTGAAATTGGCCGGTCCTTCATGGCAGCTTGTAGCAAATCTCTCTTTCCTGGGATGGATAGTGATTCCCACATTGATATGTTGACATTAGTCTTCTTCATCTGTTCAATGATACTAAACGGGGATGAAGTATCATTTTTTTGTCACTTGGTTTACACATTCACCCCTTGCACGTGGGCAGCAACAAGTGGCATTTGAGATGACCTAGGGGCTGTTATTGGCTCCCCTTGTGCACTTGAAAGCTGGACTTTTCTTACCAACCATTTGTGGAGCCGTGGAAGGTTGTGGATTGGTGAGGCTAATGGTTGTTCTTTACCCAAATTTCTCCTCTTTGAACTTGTGTTGGTTGTAACACCTTGAGAAATCGCTCGATTCATGCCATGAAATCCTCTGCTTGCCGGCTTACTAATGTGGTGTCATTTGGGGCTGATTGTTGTTGGAATGTTTCTTGTTGTTGGTTGTTTCCTTGACTGCCCTCACCCTCCACACCAGTAGTTGTCACCATCAATGCTTGATTGAGAGCACCATTGAAACACATGGATTGGTTATGAGGCTCGTTGCATGGAAAGCACCAATCATATTCTTGGGCCATGTTATTTTGGCTGGCACTAATGCTTTAAAAGCAGACACGACATTGGGGTTATAGGGCTGAAATGGTCTATTAGTGGGAGGCCTTACTTGGCTTTGATTTTGATTTGCAGCCTGATTTGGTGACCTATTTTGTTGGTATGGGGGCCTAGCCTGGTATTGTGCTTGAGGCTGATACGGTCTAGCACTTTGAGCTTGTTGTCTTTTGATAGTAACCAGCTCATTTCCCAAATTTTGCAATTGTTTCATGACCTCTTGGAGTTCATTTGAAGCACTAGAGGATGAAGTAGAAGTTTCACTTGAACTTTGATTTCTAGGGGTGGGAATAGGAGCCAAAGTGGGTGCTTGACTAGTGCTTGGATTTTCTAAGTTTGGATACAAGGGCATGGGAGGCCTAGGAGCCAGTTTACCAGCTTGAATAAGACAGTTTTCGGCTCTAATGGCAATGCTATAAGCAGCAGGTAAGGTTGTGCCTCCCATAGATTGAATTAACATAGAAATATCAGAATTCAAAGCTTTAAGGTAATATAGAAAAGCACCTTCTGTTGTTGGCCTGACTGCCACTGGAATCCTATCCCAAGACCTTTGAAATCTAAAGTTGAAGTCAGTCAGCTGCTCGTTGGGGGCTCTCTTGATAGTTGTTAGCTACTCCAAAAGAGACAAGTTGTCTCCCTTCTCTCCAAATTGCTCATGAAGTGCAATACACAACTGATTCCAGTTTGTGATAGAACCAGCTCCAAGGCTCCTAAACCATTGCAATGCTTTACCCTTGAATGAAGATGCCAGTAACTTGACAGCCACTTGCATTTCATTGATTTCATGGATTGCACAAAGGTTAGCAATATCTTTAACATGATCACCTGGAGTAGTCTGATTTTCTCTGGTGAAGTAGGGAATGTTCTTCAAGGCTGCAATAGGAACTAGATGTTGTACATTGAGAGCAAGTGGGTTCTTTGCTGTGAAGTTGACGTAGGGGGTTGTTACGAGCCATTCTAATTAGTCTTAAAACCCTTGTATACTAAATGAAAGGCCTGTTAGGTGGAGGAGTTGAGAGAGTTATATTTGATGGAGATGGAGACCTTTGAATCCTTCTTCCTCTTTGCCTTCTTCTTGGAGATAATTACAGGTATTCAAATAGAACTTCTTCTTCTCCAACTCTTGACCTTGTGGTGATTCTTCTCATGAGTTTTCAGGCCTGCACTGCTGAAACCAGTTGATTCTTCCCCTTGGAGTCACCAGATATGAAAATAATAGCTCTTATAAGCAAGAAAACTGCAGCAGATGCATATCAACTTTGTTGCGGTAAAAAAATGGAACCTCTAGTCCCACCCGGCGTGCCAAAACTGTTGTTGCAGACTCACAACACCCCTGGATGTAGATCAGGCTTCTAGGTTGATCACTCTAGCATCCAGTGTGATTACACAACATGGAAACCTCTCTCCAAGTGTGGGGACTTGTTAAACTGAGAGAGGAATCTCCAAATTAGAGGCTGGTTCCTCAAACTCCTCTAATTCAGATCTATATTTTGCAAAACTACAGAGGTTCAGATCCTAATCCTACTCTAAACTGCAAGGAGACAGGGATAGAAATGCAAAAAATATGAAACTAACTAAAGGTGGTGATGCACCAAAAGGAGTGGTGAAACATATTTTTCATGCAAATAGACATAGATCAAAGTTCACAGCATAAAACATACACAGACTGATAAGGTATAATTTAGGATTTGAAATGAAGCAAATAATACAAACAGAGGACTGAAACCCATTCACAGAGCTTGCATTATCTTTTCAGTGTCAAAAACACGCATTACACCCTCAGAGAGGTAAAAGAAAACTGTTACAATCTTTGGAGAGGTCTAATCCTTGCTTCAGTCACTTGCTGGAGGTGAAAGAAGAAGTCTGCTATGCCCAAAAATGTTCCCCCTTCAGAAATGAGCCAAATCTGGCTTTTACATTGCATGGGTCGAGTCCAGGGGACAGAAAACGTACAAAAACATGAGAGCCCATCCCTTCTTGACTGTAGGTGCATTAAAATGGCATGGGGGACCTTACAAACCCATACCCTGTCATTTTGACTAGAATACAGGAGAATGTGACCCATTACGCATTGAATGCGGTCATTTTGAAATGTCACTTCTGGCCATGAACATGTGTCAGAGCTGTTTCTAAATTTTCTCTCTCTAGACTACACCAAAATTCAATATTAACCCCATAATCACGTAGAGAATTTCATAAGATTTCTGTTGATATAAAGAACGTGTGAATACGAGCTCTGGATCAAAAGATATGGAGATCTGAAGATCTAGGGCACAAAACAGGTGAAACTGCGTTTTGAAATTTTCCCGCGCTCTGCCACCTAGATGACACGTGTCAAGCGCTGATTGGATGCGTAATTCTCTCTCCTTCCCTGTCCCATGGGTTTTCCTACTTCATTGGACACGTGTCCTCTTTTTATTGGCTCGGGTCAGTGCTTGAAACCTCGCCCTTTGACTTTTGGACCTTTTTCCCCTGTGACACGTGTCGTGATTTGATTGGTCCGCGGGTCTGCCGGCTTTTCGCGCCCTTCGCGTCTTTTTGTCCCAGATGTCCCAGTGCTATTTGGGACAGAATCCTCCGATCCACCCAAAATGGGCTTCCTTGTCCCTTATCCAGCCGATGACACGTGGCGTTGCTTGATTGGCTTTCGGCTCCTTCGGCTATCCGCGTCCCACGTGTCCCTTTGTCCCAACTATCCCAATATGAAATTTCTCTGTTTTGGGTGAACAGTCGATTCACGTCCTCCGCGCACTCATGGCCCAGATGTCCCAGTGTGAAAGTTCCCTGTTCCAGCTGAACCGGCCGGTTCGCATCCTTCACGTACCTTTGTCCCACATGTCCCTTTGCAGTTAGTCGATTCTCTTCTCCTTGGCCGAACGGCTTTCGCATCCGCCGCGTATTTCAGTCCACTGTCTGGACTATCATTCTCTGTTTCAGCTGATCCAGGCATTTCGCGTCCTCTAGGCCCGAATGTCCCAAACTGTTTTACTCAGCAGTTAGTCAATTTTGCTTCCTCCTTCGGCCGGATCGGCTTCTCGCGCCCTGCACGTCCTTCTGTCCCAGATGTCCCTTTGCTTCGCGGGCTGCCTGGAGGCTTTTCGGCCGATCCGCATCTTGATGTCCCTCACGTCCCTACTACTGCGAGGACTAGGACTTAGCCAATTTTCACAATTTTTTCTGGCCCAAGCTTGTTTTTGCAGCCTTTTCACCTTTTCTCAGAACTTGCTCTTTTCAACTTGGACAGGAGAGTTAGAAAAAATCTGAGGGGACCCTGGAAACATGAATTTTGCCCTGAATCAATCCATTTGCCTGGGACTTGAGAATTTTGATGTATGTTATCAATTCAACCCTGGGGGTGAATTTGGATAACAACACCTTCATACTTAGTTAATATTTCAGGGGCCCAACATCACCCCACACTATGCCTGTTCTCTGCCCTCGAAAACATTCTACTTAACTAAGGTGCAAGTTGGTTAAATGGAACCAAGATGTAGATAAATATTACAAACATGAATAAGGAATGAAAGAATAGGGGAAATAATGAAGAATGGAGGGGGACACTAAACCAAAAGGCTGGGGAAGTCCTTCCGTAAGACTACCTCTAACTTATTGCATGTATAGACCTCACTCTGTGCCTTCTAAGAGAGGTCACCAACCAGGAGGTTTACCTCATCAAAACTTAGGCTAGCTCCCGAGTGCCCAAAGTGTCCACAATTTGTTCCATATCTTAACCTGAGGTCTACGAGCTTGTTCATTCTCTGGTAATTTTAGGATATAGTTCCTTCAAATCATGTCTTAGTTGAGCCCCTTAGTGCCTCCATCTTCTCGGATCTTCTTTCTACTTACATCGGGACTCTATCCTGCTTCGCCATGTTTCCTTTATTCTTCTCCTAGAACTCCTTTAGCTCCTCTTCTAGTGTGGTGACCAAGGAGCTTGCCACCTTATCTCTATCCGCGCATGTGTCATATGCAGCCTCAGTAGATTTAGAAGCAACCTTTACATCTATGAGCACCTTTCTATACTTGATAACCAGTGCTATCACCTTTAACCAGTCCTCCTCCTTCAGGCATGCAGCTACTTCCTCCATGATTCCAATGCCAAGGGTTGCCTCTCCATGGTTAGGATGTGTGTTAAGTCTTCTAGGCATTCTAGCATCAATGCATACCTCTAGGGGATAGGTGTTAGATCTGGGTGTTTCAAGATGATGGTGATTTTTATCGAGTCTACTTTCTTGTAGACCTCCTGTACCTTTTCCTTTTCCTCCTTGAGCTTGTGCCTTAGCTATGCGCTAATTAATTCCTCATGTTTTAAGTTTCTGGCTACCTTAGCCAACTCTTCCTCCTTCTTGGCCAGCTTTCCCTCTAAATCCCTTATGTTGTCATTCCACGTGAATAGCCTTGCCTCTATTTCCACCGCGACCTTGTTTAGAGCATTACATACTTACTCGTCTGTGAGCTCCTAGGAATTTACTAAGGGTTGTCTCCTTAGACTCGGTAGCATGATAAGAACCTTGGCGGACTTCAAAGTCGGCTTGTCGATGTGGGATTCAAATTCCCAAGAAAGCATCTTCTTGGTCCTGGGGTACGTGCCCTCCTCAAACAATTTCATGGCTATAAGTCTTTCGGTGGGTACCGTGCTCTGGAATCATGCACGTAGCACCTTCCTTGAGTCATCCACATAGCCCATTATCTACCTTTGTTCTACATCTAGAGGTCTTCTACGAGTGCACACCTTTGGGGAAGCTGATTGTCAAAGCGGGGCCTCCTAGGCTATCATGTCCCTTTTCACCACTCTCTTCCCTTCCTTCCTTTAGCACTATGTCTGCGCTCCGCTCTAATTCCTAGTCTACAAGGATCTCGAGCATCTTCTTCGCTTCTCACTCTGCCACTTCAGTTATCTTCTCCTTGGTAAAATTTGTGGCTCTTTGTCCCTTGGCATCCCTCTCATCTGCCTTTATATCTTCAGTGCCTTCATCTCCTTGTGCGCCTTTCCACCACGTGAATATGAACTCTTTCTTTTCTTCTCCACTCTCCTCCTCCGAGTCATAGACACTAACTATGCAAGGTTCCAAAGGTTCCTTGTCTTTTCTAGCTCTTTCTCCTCATCGCCACCCTCTTCACTCTCATCCTCTCCTTCTCCCAGATATCTCTCCATGTTGTCGGTCACCTTTGAGTCAGCTTCTTCATCTACCTTATACTTCTTCTTGAGAGGTTACTTCTAGTCAGGATATTTTACCTTCTCTTCTTCCTCTTGTGACTCCTCCAAGGTGGTGGGTTGTTCAAGCACCTCTACTTCTAGTGTCTTCTCCTTTACTAGGGACTTCTTCCTCCGAACATAGGTGCTTGGCTTGGCACTCGTAGAAGGCATGCTCACTGTCTAAGTAGTTGGTACACTTGGTGCTCCTTCCTCTCCTCTACCCCTCTTCTTAGACATTGGCTTCTTCATTCCTAGGGGGTCTTCAGGTATGGAGATCTCATCCACCAATTACACGTCGTTTTCAAATTTCAGCCTTATTCGCACGTATACACGCATCACGGATCCTCCAGTAATAGAAAGTATTATTTGTCTAGTCATGTGGATCTCATGTGACACGTACTTATCTACATACGTGTGCTTACCTCTAGAATAGTTCATTTTCTTCCTTATATCCTTGTGTTCTGGTCTAATTTTCCTAGCTCTAGTCTTAGCTTTTTCGACTCTTTAAATATGTTCACTCCCGCTTGGAAGTAATGAGAAGTGAACATGAAAGGGAGCTTGCACCAAGGGCTCCATGATTCACCAACAAGTTTGAACCTCCCTAAGCAATAGTTCTGTACACCGCAAACTCGGCTCCTCATGTGGCTGCTGCGAGTTGTTTGGAGATCCTCCACTCCACCCCAAATGCATTTCTCAGAATGTATACCATTTTTGAGCGGCGCTTTTTGGGGAGCCATCATTGTATCACATGCATACTTTTCAAACATCTTCCTGGGTGAAGGGTCTTTGCCAGTACTCCAACTTCGCAAATACTATGGTGAGTAGGACATTGCTAAAGAGGATCATGTCCCTTTCCTTTGTGCACTTTACAATTTCCTTGGTAATGTATGTGGACAATTTGTGTGATCCCCTCTACAATCTTCCTATAGACATGCAACCATGGCTTGTTGACTTGTATCCACCTTTCTTGGCCATTCAGTTTCATTACCAGGTGCACAACCATCTTCATAATTGGGTCCTTGATGTCTAAGATGTCATAATACCGTGACCCTTTCTTACAGGCATACTCTATGATGGTCTCTGAATAGCTTCCTTGTCACTAAGTTCATCTTCTAGGCTATCTCCCTCACATATGAGGCATGTAAACTATGCAATCAACTGGGGAGTTATGCACATCTTGCACCCAAAGCAAAGTGGAAGTAGTCCTCATGCACCCGAGACATCAACCACTGGTACAAGTGATCTAGCTTCCCAAAATAAGGCAACTCGTAGAGTTGTAACAACCCTACCTTCGCTAGCTTGACCTTCACGTCATCATTGTAGATAGGTAACCCTTCAAGTGTTCGCTTGTTGGTTGGGCGTACCAGTTCTAATGTCATTTCTTTCTCTATAGTGCTAGTGCGGTGATTATAGTCACTGACTGGTATGTTTCTCAAATGGGATTCCCATTCCTTTCCCATCATCACTCCGTCAGGGTACTGCATTTCTACATACCATTCTTCATTTGTTTCCACCTCGGGTTCTAGTTGTTTATCCTTCACTTTTCCCTTCCCTTTCTTCAGTGCCATGGTCGAGCTAATTGTATTACTCTAGTCCTCTCCTTGTTACTCTGCTTTCCTTCTCCCAACATTCGATCTCATATTCATGATACAAATCTCCTAAACCCATGCCCTATTTTTCCAAACCCTAACTTTGATAAATTCCTCACAAAACAATGTCTTTTCACTTTGTTCCAAGCCCATGTAATTCCTTCCTTCGGTTCCCAATCTCAAAGTGGATCTTTATTTTTATTTTTTGATCACATAGATCTTCTTTCTGATCGAATCTAAAAAGGTCCTAGCTTATATCTTTCACTTATATCTCCAACTCTTCATTTTCACAAAGTAAAATGAGAGTTCCCAACCCTCTATTTATAGTTTTTCCTTTTTCTGGTCATTAAATGCTACTTTATCTACCCCATACTTTGTTCATTTAATGGATCTTTTTAAAACAAAACGATCTTTAGCACCTTTACTCACATGCCCTTCATGCGTGAAAACTCCTCCAACCTTCTGGCGCGTAACCAAACCAACCTGACAGGAGACTCTTACGCGTGCTCAACCTACGCCGAAGGCACTTCTTCTATCTAGATTCTTTCTTTCACCTACCTCGTGTTTCTTTAAATGCACTTCATTTTCCTTTGTACATTTTTAAAACAAAACCCATCTTTAGCACCTTTACTCACATGCCCTTCCTACGTGAAAACTCCTCCAACCTTCTGGCGTGTAACCAAACCAACCTGACAGGAGACTCTTACGCGTGCTCGTCTACACCAAAGGCACTTCTTCTATCTAGATTCTTGCTTTCACCTACCTCGTGTTACTTTAAATTCACTTCATTTTCCTTTGTACGTGGGATCTACGACTACCTTTACCCTAGCACCAACCATTCTATCTTTTTTCTTCATCTCTCGTTTAACCGAGCTACTCAACAAGGCTCTTCAACACAACTTCCTTGGTAATTTTAATCATGTGCTTCTTCACTTTTCTACACCCCACACTTAAACGATGCAAGGTCCTGTACGCACTCATAAATTCTCCAAAAATAACAATAAGGTTATCGGCATCTGAGGCACAAAACAAAACAACAATGTGAAAGGGAAACACAAGGAAATGAAAATGCGTAAGGGAAATGTTAGTGCAAAATCACAGCACCCCTGGATGATGATCAGATTTCTAGTTTTATCACCCTAGCATCCAGTGTGATTACACAACATTGAATCCTTTCTCTGAGTGTGGGACCCAGAAATGAGAAAGGAATCTCCAGAGAAGGCTGGTTCCTCTTCCTAAACTACCTGCCACAAGCTATTCCAGTGCAGGCAAGCTAATCTAATCCTAATCTAACCATGCCAAGGAGACAGAGAGAGAGAGAGAGAAAAGGAAAAAATAGAGCCTACACTAAAACGGTGATACACCAAAGAAGGAAAATGTTGAACATCTATCAAAACTGCCATGGAACAAAGAGAGGTGAGCGATGGGAAGGATGAACAGATGCATCACAGGCCCAAGGATAGATTTCACATAGAAAATGTCCCAAAACTCCATGAACACAGCTCCAGACCTGTAATGAACATTAGAACATGTAAAAATACCTACAATGAATAGAGGCAAGGAGAAAATAAGAAAAAAACGAGCAAGGATGGACGGATGCATCACAAAACACGTTTTTGTTGCTTGAAGTTTGCACTGAACATAATTTCAATAGTAAAAGGCAAAAATGCCATTCAGAGTAGGGGAGGAGGTTCGAACTCCATTTTTAACCCCGAGAAGAAAAAGAAGGGAGGGAGAGCAGAAAAGATGAACCACCTTTTTAAAAATGAGCCAAATCGGCTTTTTACAATGCATGGGTCGAGCCTAGGAGAGAGAAACGTAAGAAACGTGTGCAAGCTTGAGTCCAACCATTGACCAAAACACATTCTTCATTAAAATTGGTGGTTGAAACATCACTTACGGCCATCTTTGAAGAAGAATGCGACCCATGTGCATTAAAATTGATTATTAAAAAGTCACTTACGGTCTTATCTTGAAGAAGAATGCGACCCATGTGCATTAAAACCGGTTGTTGAAACATCACTTACGGCCATTACCACGTGCAAAGACATTTTTGATTTTCTCTCTCCAAACTAAACCAAAATGTAAGCCTGACCCTAGAATCATGTAGAGAATTTTGCCAACTTTCCATTGATATAAAGAACGTGAAAATCCGAGCTCTGGATCGAAAGATATGATCGTCTTAAGATTTTAGGGCAAAAATAGGCCAAAACAGATTTTGAATTTTTCCGCGCTCGCCACTTGGATGACATGTGTCGGGCATTGATTAGATGAGTAATTCTCTCTCCTATTCCTCCCATGGGTTTCCCTTTGAAATTTTGACATTTTTATAATTTTGGAAAAATTCCATTTTTTCCCCACACCCCGCCACTTGGGACACGTGGCGTGATCTGGTTGGAGGATAGGGGCGCGGGGTCATCCTTGTCTTTTAATTTTTTTGGCCCAAGACTTTTGTCAAATTTTCCTAAGTCTTTCCCCAAGCTCGAACTCCCCTACCTTAGGACACGTGTCCTGTGTCTATTGGCTCGGGCCGACCCTTCAAACCTTGCCCTTTGAAATTTTCAGCCAACACTTAGCAAATTCTTCAAGTCATTTTCCCCCTGACACGTGGCATTTCCTGATTCGTCCGCGAGCCTCCCGGCTTTTCGCATCCTCCACGTACTTTTGGCCCGGATGTCCCAAACTATCTGGGACAAAAATTTCTCGAACCACCCGATTCGGGCCTCCTTGTCCCTCTTTGCGGCGAAGACACGTGGCAAGATTTGATTGGCTCTCGGCTCTTTCGGCTTTTCGCGTCCCGCGTGTACTTTTGTCCCAGATGTCCCAAACAAAAGTCCTCTGTTTCAGTCGAACTAGCCGGTTCACGTCCTCCACGTACTATTGTCCCAACTATCCGGCATGTCTGGGACAAATATCTCTAAACCACCCGAAATGGACTGACTTGCGCCAAACCGGTCGATCCACATCCTTGCATACTTTTAGCCCGGATGTCCCGGACTCTGCGAAACAAGACAGGCAATTTTCTTCACTTTTTCGGCGGTTCGACTTTTCACGCCCGCTGGCCCCGATGTCCCAACCTGTCCCAAATCTGCGTGAGACCGCTTTGGCGGCTTTTCGGCCGATTCGTGCCCCGACGTCCCAACTGTCCCATGTGCCGCCTGGACTAGGACTTAGCTGATTTTCTCTGTATTTTAGCACCAAGCTTAGTTTTCTGCATTTCTTCCATTTTCTCGACCTGTTGGGATTCCTTCTTGGATGGGAGAGTTAGAAAAAGCCGAGGGACCCCAAAAAACATGATTTTGGGCCTTGAATCAATCTATTTTCCTGGGACTTGAATATTCTGATGCATGTTATCAAAATTACCCTGGGGGTGAATTTTGGATAACAGTTTTGGCGACTCAGCGGGGTCATCTGCCTGCTAGATGAAGTTACCAGTTTCCTGAAGCATCCATTGGGCATGGAGTCATGAGTTGTAACCTAAACTGATCTAAACTTTGAAAACCTCCTCTCTGAGCCACTTGGAAACCCATTGAAATGGAGTTGTTCTCACCAAAATGCCACTGAAATGGACTGTGCAAGAGCAAAACCAGCACCACAAAAACTATGTACAGAAATGAAAATCATACATGCTCTAAATGGAACATACAGAGTGTGCACAAGCACTTCTTCTGCTAAAAGCAAACCTACCTACTCTACTCTAACTGGAAGCAAAGGCAAGCTAAACAAACCCTACAATTGGTTGTGAGAAATAGCTTCCCTTTCTCAAAAGTGGCAGCCATGCAATTGATTTGGAGCTGATCATGGCTGTTAGGATGAGTGGAAAATCAACAAGAAGCTGGTCTTCCACCCAAATCATCAAGGTATCAGCTGAAGGCAAATCCAATACCTCTTTTAGTTGCTCTGCATTTGGATTGAAGAGGTATGACAGCTGATCCTTGGTACTTTGTAGCTCACCCTCATGCTCAGAAGCAAGCATGATTTGGTTGTGACTTCTCCTTTGGCTCTAATGAAGCCAAATACGATTGGGAAAGGTCTAATCCGTTTGATATGCCCATAGCTCGATTTTCAACTCTAAAAATGGAGTCTTCTTGTAAACCCTCTCGAATGGATGGTGTGGAAGAAATGGTGAAATTCCTCTGTCCTTTCTCTTCCTCCAATGAAGAATATGAAAGATTAAAATCTTAATCTTGATTCCAAAGAGCTGCTTTATAAGATGCGGCTGCTACAAATGAATGTTCTCCTTCATGACAGCAGACTCAAGTGTTTGGAATGTGGATGATGAAAGAGAGAATGGTGGAAACTCAACCGGCTCTTCTCCATCAAAAGCAGATCCTCCAAATTTGACAAATAAACTACCTCATTCTTTGTCTGCTGCTACAAATTCTCCACTTCCTCCATGGTGTCTTCTTGATCTGTAACTTGACCACCATGGTTTCTTTCACCCTCCAACATTGAGTTTGAGAGATCAAACTCCTCCTCGATACTAGAACTTGAGAGAGGTGAAGTAGAAGGAAGAAGCGAAGGTTCTCTGTGCTTTGCTTTGTGCTCAAAGCCCTTGGATCTGCACTTTTCTCCTCCACAACTAGAATGTGCTCCTCTTCTTTTAGATCTGGAGCAGCTTCTCCTTTCTCCAATGTTTGAAGACAATCTTGCTCTTGATTGAACTCTTCCTCCAACATGAAGTTTGTCAAGTCAAACTCTTCGATCTGCTGCTCTAGAGGACAAGTTGGGACTACAAGAACTTCTTCTTCTTCTTGCTGCAACAAAATCAGTCTTAACCACCATTTGTTCTCAACCCTAGCCTCTTACGTAGGTTTAACCATCAAGGGATCTTTGTCATCCCAAATTTGGCAGCCCAAAACCTCAAGTTGTTTGTCATTTCTTTTATGTTGGGCTCCTCTTCTTGCTGTCCTTCATGACTGATTTTTGCAATTTCTTCTTCCCACATGGAATTGGGAATGCAAGAGGAGGGATGGGTTGTAACTCAATTGATTTGGAAATTTTTGTGGTGGTAGAGGAGGTGAAACCTCTTGTTTCTTTGGAGGAGGGGTATTTCTTGTTAGCTCTTGTGGAGGGGATGATGTTTGTTTGGAAGGAAAAAGGAAAGAAGAATTGAGGTGTGGTGGAACGAGAGAGGTGGAGACATGGGATCAACATTTGGGACAGCGAGATGGGGGTTTGCAATTCCAAATGAGATGATCTTTGCTTGAGTAACGGGAAGAGAAAATCCGAGATGATGGTGTAGAACTTACCCATTGACAAGGTTGTTCAACAACAAGTGTATAGGCCTCTATTTCTTTGTCCATTGTGCAAGTTGGGGCAGCATCTTCATCATGAAGTCAGCTTCTCCCGAGGGCTGAAGTGTCTTGGAAAAGGGCCTCCCCATGGACAAGGAGTCCTATGACCAATTCAAGGCTCTCATTTGAGTTGTTGCTCTGGACTGCACCATCTTTACCTCCATCTTTTGGATTTTCTCTAATAGACTAGCATCTTGCATCTGATTTTGTTCATTATATGCATACTCTTGCTCTTAGAAAGCTCCATAGCCAAACTGATTTTGGCATTCTTTGCTCATATGGGTATGCATGCTGATTTTGAATTTGTTAAAAATGCTGATTTGGATGATTTAAAAAACATGTTGGAGGTGGGAAACATTGTTTTGCGGTTGTAAATGTGAGTTCCATGATGGAAATGAAGTCATGATTGCACAACTTCATGGAATGGAAAAGAATGAAAGGGATGGAAAGAAGGATGGATGGGAATGGATGAAAAGCAGTGTCCTGACTTTAGAAATGGGTTGCTTTGATCGGATGGAGTCGTCGGATGTGTTTGCAAGTGCCTCCAAAGGCTGAAATCTTTACAGGAACACACCAACCTGCAAAAATGAAGTGGAAGACCTCTCAGTGTCCCACCGAGCGTGCCAAAATTGTTAGTGCAAGCACACGGTGGCTTAAACTTTGCTGTTGATAATGAGACACCTCTGAAAGATGAAATAATCTAACCTTGGTGTCCCACCGGGCGTGCCAAAACTGTTGAGTGTAAAATCACAGCACCCCTGGATGATGATCAGATTTCTAGTTTGATCACCCTAGCATCCAGTGTGATTGCACAACATTGAATCCTTTCTCGAGTGTGGGACTAGAAATGAGAAAGGAATCTCCGAGAGAAGGCTGGTTCCTCTTCCTAAACTACCTACCACAAGCTATTCCAGTGCAGGCAAGCTAATCTAATCCTAATCTAACCATGCCAAGGAGACAGAGAGAGAGAAAAGGAAAAAACAGAGCGACACTAAAACGGTGATACACCAAAGAAGGAAAATGTTGAACATCTATCAAAACTGCCATGGAACAAAGAGAGGTGAGCGATGGGAAGGATGGACGAGATGCATCACGGGCCCAAGGATAGATTTCACACAGAAAATGTCCCAAAACTCCATGAACACAGCTCCAGACCTGTAATGAACATTAGAACATGCACAAATACCTGCAATAAAGAGAGGCAAGGAGAAAACAAGCAAAAAATGAGCAAGGATGGACAGATGCATCACAAAACACGTTTTTGTTGCTTCAGAAGTTTGCACAGAACATAATTTCAATAGTAAAAGGCAAAAATGCCATTACAGAGTAGGGGAGGAGGTTCGAACTCCATTTTTAACCCTGGAGAAGAAAAAGAAGGGAGGGAAGAGTAGAAAAGATGAACCACCTTTTTAAAAAAATGAGCCAAATCTGGCTTTTTACAATGCATGGGTCGAGCCCAGGAGAGAGAAACGTAGGAAAACGTGCAAGTAGTCCAACCATTGACCAAAACGCATTCTTCATTAAAATTGGTGTTTGAAACATCACTTCTGGCCATGCTGAAGAAGAATGCGACCCATGTGCATTAAATCGATTGTTGAAAAGTCACTTCTGGCCATGTTGAAGAAGAATGTGACCCATGTGCATTAAAACTAGTTGTTGAAACATCACTTCTAGCCATTACCATGCGCCAAAGATGTTTTTTGATTTTCTCTCTCCAAAATGAACGAAAATGCAAGGCTAACCTTGGAATCATGCAGAGAATTTTTCCAGCTTTCCATTGATATAAAGAACGTGAAAATCCGAGCTCTAGATCGAAAGATATGATCGTCGAAGATTTTAGGGAAAAAGCAGGCCAAAACGGATTTTGAATTTTTTCCGCACTCTGCCACTTGGATGACACGTGTCAGGAGCTGATTGGATGAGAAATTCTCTCTCC
Organism: Taxus wallichiana var. yunnanensis; assembly: GCA_018340775.1. Lineage (NCBI taxonomy): Eukaryota > Viridiplantae > Streptophyta > Pinopsida > Cupressales > Taxaceae > Taxus > Taxus wallichiana. The sequence continues at coordinate 124,235,714 of CM031244.1, read as the reverse complement.
TAGGCCTCTTGTGGGTTTCCCTTTGAAATTTTGACATTTTTATAATTTTGGAAAATTTTCCATTTTTTCCCCGCGCCCCCGCCACTTGGGACACGTGGCGTGATCTGGTTGGAGGACAAGGGCACGGGGTCATCCTTGTCTTTTAATTTTTTTGGCCCAAGACTTTTGTCAAATTTTCCTAAGTCTTTCCCTAGCTCCGAACTCCCTTGCCTTAGGACACGTGTCCTATGTCTATTGGCTCGGGCCGACCCTTCAAACCTTGCCCTTTGAAATTTTCGGCCAACACTTAGCAAATTCTTCAAGTCATTGTCCCCCTGACACGTGGCGTTTCCTGATTCATCTGCGGGCCTCCCGGCTTTTCGCGTCCTCCACGTACTTTTGGCCGGATGTCCCAAACCTGCGGGACAAATTTCTCCAAACCACCCGATTCGGGCTTCCTTGTTCCTCTTTACGGCGAAGACACGTGGCAAGATTTGATTGGCTCTCGGCTCTTTCAAATTTTCACGTCCCGCGCGTACTTTTGTCCTAGATGTCCCAAACGAAAGTCCTCTATTTCAGCCGAACCGGCTGGTTTGCGTCCTCCGCGTACTCTTGTCCCATTGTCCTAGATTATGCTGGGACAAATATCTCCAAACCGCCCCAAATGGACTTACTTGCGCCAAACCGGCCGATCCACGTCCTTCGCGTACTTTTGGCCCGGATGTCCCAGACTCTGCGAAACAAGACTTAGGCAATTTTCTTCACTTTTTCAGCCAGTTCGACTTTTCGCGCCCCACGCGTCCCGATGTCCCAACTATCCCAAATCTTTGCCTGCAGACCACCGCGTCTTTTTAGCCGATTCGTGCCCCAACGTCCCAAGCTTGTCCCAAGCCGCTGGACTAGGACTTAGCCGATTTTCTCTGTATTTTAGCACCAAGCTTAGTTTTCTGCATTTCTTCCATTTTCTCGACACTTCTGCTATTCCTTCTTGGATGGGAGAGTTAGAAAAAGGCCGAGGACCCCAAAAACATGATTTTGGGCCTTGAATTAATCTATTTGCACAGGACTTGAATATTCTGATGCATGTTATCAAAATTACCGTGGGGGGTGAATTTTGGATAACAGGAAAATTCTAGACTAACTAGAAAAACTACCTTATTTACAAACACCAAGAAGACTTATTTATAGTAGGGCTTCAGCCTACTACCATTGAAGTGTCCAGAAAACTTCGTTCCATCCGGTAACTTGTAACTTGCAGTACGCACCCAAATCAAGGATGTAGGAGATTGTGTAGGGACCTAACCAATGAACTTTTAACTTCCCAAGATGGTGCAAAAATTTAGAATCATATAGTAACACCATCTACCCAACCTCAAACTTCTTGTTTCTAATATGGTGATCATGCCAATTCTTTTGCTTTGTCTTTTCCGTTGTTTGGCTCCAATGGGCAAGTGATCTTCTCTCATCTAGTTTCATTAGTTCATCGCCTAATCCTCCTAAGTGTGTTATTCCCAGAGAAGGTAACATAAATTCAACCAAAAAAATAGCTTCCACGCCAAACACCAATTGAAAAGGTGTGACTTTATTTATTCTTTTATACGTAGTCCTGTAAGCCCATAAAACTTCTGATACCTTGTCATCCCAATCCTGTCTTCCAACATCACAGATCTTGGTCAAGGTATGACTTAGTATTTTTTTTAATGCTTCCGCGATTCCATTTTCTTGTGGATGGTAGGGCATAGTCTTATGATGATCCACCATGAACTCAAATATTAGGATCTGTTAGTGCAAAATCACAACACCCCTAGATGCAAATCAAGGTTCTAGATGATATCCTAGGCATCCGGTGTGATTGCACAACATGGAAACCTCTCTCCAAGTGTGGGACTTGTGGCGAGAGAGGAATCTACAGATTAGAGGCTGGTTCCTCAAACTCCTCGATTTAGATCTATATTTACACAACTACAAAGGTTGAGATCCTAATCCTACTCTAAATTGCGAGGAGACAGGGATAGAAATGCAAAAATTGAAACTAACTAAAGATGGTGATGTAGCAAAAGGAGTGGTGAAACATTTTTGTCATGCAAATAGACACAAACCAAAGATTGCAACATAAAACATACACAGTGATAAGATATAATTTAGGATCGAAATGAAGCAAATAATACAAATAAAGGATGAAACCCATTCACAAAGCTTGCATTATCATTTCCAATGTCAAAAACCACTACATTACAACTTTAGAGAGGTAGGAAACTGTTACAATATTTGAAGAGGTCGATTCTTGTAACAATCACTTGCTTTGGAGGTGAAAGAAGAAGTTTTTATGCCAAAAGTGTTCCCAGAAGAAAATGAGCCAAATCGGCTTTTACATTGCATCGGTCGAGCCTGTAAGAGAGAAAACATACAAAAGCGTGGGAGCCCATTCCTCATTGACTGAAAATGCATTAAATCAGCATGGAGGACCTTACAAACCCATACCCCTGCCATTTTTGACCAAATTGGAGGAGAATACAACCCATTACGTATTAAATTTGGTCGCATTTGAAATGTCACTTCGGCCATGAACACGCGTCGAGCCATTTCTTAACTTTTCTCTCTAGACTGAACCAAAATTAAAGATTGACCCTGAATCATGTAGAGAACTTTATAAGCTTTCCAATGATATAAAGAACGTGCAAATCCGAGCTCTGGATCGAAAGATATGGCGATCTGAAGATTTAGGGCACAAAACAGGCAAAAATGGGTTTTTGAAATTTTTTTCCAGCGCTCCGCCACAGACGACACGTGTCGGGCGATTAGATGAGCAATTCTCTCTCCTCCACCTTTCTGCAGGATTTCCCTTGAAATTTTGACCTTTTGTAATTTTGGAAAATTTCCCATTTTTTCCCCGCGTCCCCGCCACTTGGGACACGTGGCATGATCTGGTTGGAGAATAGGGGCGCGGGGTCATCATTTACCTTTTAGTTTTTGGCCAAAACTTTTGCCAAATTCTCTGATTCCTCCCCGAGCTCTGCACTCTCCTTCTCCTTAGGACACATGTCCTCTTTTTATTGGCTCGAGGCAACGCTTCAAACCTTTCCCTTTGAAATTTTGGACGTTTTCCCTTGTGACACATGGCGTTTCCTGATTCGTCCACGGGCCTACCGGATTTTTTTGTCCCTTGTGTCCCTTTGGCCTAGTTGTCCCAAACTGTCTAGGACAAATTCCTCCGATCCACTCGATTCGGGCTTCCCTGTCCCTCTTTGAGGTGAAGACACGTGGCATGATTTGATTGGCTCTCGGCTCCTTCGGCTCTCTACGTCCCACGCGTCCCTATGTCCCAATTGTCGCAGTGTGAAATTTCCTACTGGCCTGGCCGATGGCGGTTCGCGTCCTTTGCATCCTCACGGCCCAAATGTCCCAGCCTATTCTACACAACAGTTAGTCAATTTTTTCTCCTTCGGCCGGTTCGCCTTTTCGCATCCCGCGCATCTCCACGGCACTGGATGTCCCTTCGCTTGCGCGACCGGACCACCTTGGTGGCCCTTCACCCGATTCGCGCCCGACGTCCCAACTATCCCAAGGGCTGCGAGGACTAGGACTTAGCCGATTTTCATGATTTTTTTACGCCAAAAGCTTGCTTTTGCAAATTTTCACCCCTTTTTAGAACTTTCTCCTTTCTTCTTGGACAGGAGAGTTAGAAAAAAGCCGAGGGGACCCTAGAAACATGATTTTTTTCCTTGAATCAATCTATCTTGCTCGGGACCAAAGAATTTAATGCATGTTATCAAAATTTACCCTGGGGGGTGAATTTTGGATAACAATTTGGCGACTCAGCGGGGTCACCTACCTGCTAGGTAGAAGATACCGATTACTGAAGCAGTCCATTGGGCATGGAGTCATCAAATATTCTGTTTAGAACCCCAACTGACTTAGAATGTGTAAGGAGGAAGATGGAATATCACCTGATGGGAGCAAGGACTGCAAAACATCTCCATGGACAGCAAGCTATGCCAAAGCACTTAGGGAAAACAAAACTAACCTACAACAAAACAATGTGCACAAGCACTTGGAGGAATGAAAATCTAATCTAATATTTACAAGGTAGTGAATTTCCCTCTAGAAGCAATGCTTGAGATAGATTCCATTTACTAGAATTTGCAGTTCTTCACCATCCAATGGGGCCAATTGGAAAGCATTGTTGTTCTTGCACTTCGTGACCATGTATGGGCCACTCCAAAGGGCATCAAATTTTGAATGCCTTCCGGTTTTGCTCTATCCACATCCCATTTCAACACTAGATCTCCAACCTGAAAAGATCTATCCTTGGCCTTCCTATCAAAGGTCTTTTTGATCAAAGCTTGATCCTTTTCCATTGCTTGGGATGCCTAATTTCTGATCTCTTACAGCTCCATCAACTCTGCATACCTCACCTCCATGGGTTCAAACTCTAGCAACTCCAGCTGCTTCATGAGTTCCAATGTTGGCAACTCAAGTGACATGGGCAAGATTGCTTCTCTTCCATAGACAAGTTTGAATGGAGAGTTACCTATGGATCTTTTGGGAGTTATCCTATCAGCCCATAAGGCTGATTTTAGTTTGGTATGCCAAGACCTCTGATTCTCGTCAAGAGTCCTCCTAATGATCCTCAACAAGTTCTTGTTTGTAGACTCGGCCTGGCCATTACCTTGAGGGTAATAGTTTGATGAAGTGCTTAGGTAAATACCGTTCTTGACAGCCCACTCAGTCACCTTAGATCCAATGAATGCCAATGCATTATCAGAGATTATTGTAGCAGGTACACCAAATCTGGTTGTTATCCCCTCATAAAAGTCTAAGATGCTAGACTCATTTACCTCTTTGATTGCTACTGCTTCTGTCCATTTGGTGAAGTAGTCCGTGGCTGTCAAAATCCATTTGTGTCCTTGGCTTGAATTGGGATTAATGACTCAATGAATTCCAAACCCCATTGCATGAATGGCTGGTCAACTGAGATTGGATGTAATGGAAGGGCAGCAAGTCTCTCTTTTCCTATGAAGAATGCACAATTCTTACACCTCTTGATCCATGCATAGCAATCACTGAAGATTTTAGGCCAATAATAACCAGCCTTCATGATTTTTAGAGCTGTCACTCTTGGTGCAAAATGACCACCAGCTGGTCCACCATGGAACTCTTCCAACACCCTTTGAATCTGATTTGTGCTAATGCATCTCAGCAGCACTCCATTCACATCTTTCTTGAACAAAACTCCATCAACAATGGCATACGGGACAGCCTGCAATCTGAAGTGTCTCCTTTGGGTCTTGTTCATCTCCGGAGGGCATAGGCCTATGCCTAGGAAGTGTATAATGCCTTGGGTCCAGCAAGGAGTGGGGGCAGCATTGTCTTCTTCTTGATTTCCACTTGGCTCATGGCTGTCCTGGACTATCAAAACAGCCTCTTCTTCATTGCATACTTCTTTTTGCTTCCCCAAAACCAGCTGCTCACACAATCCTTTCCCTCTTACCAGCTTGGTGATCTTGATCTCAATGTCATACTCCATGACACGGGTGATCCAACCTGCCCTTTTTCTCATGCAAATCCTTGTTGAGGAGGAATTCCTTAACCCCACCGCGTGAGACCAGCAAGCTGGACCTTGTTGTTTGAGATTAAATGCTTGAATTTCTTCAAGCTTCTGATTATTGCCAGCACATGTTTCTCAATAAAAGAGTACCTCACCTCATAGTCATCTAGGCTCCACTGAAGAAGGCAATTGGCTGCTCATCATTATCCTTGTTCTGCTGTACCAAAATGGCAGAAATAGTGTCATTACCTCCAAATGCATAGAGGATGAAATCCTTGGAGAAGTCCGGGTTGATGAGAGTTGGTGCTTGGGAGATGGCTTCTTTGATTGCTTCAAAACTCTCCTTGCCTTCTGCTGTCCACTTGAAAGCCATGCTCTTCTTTAACATTTGGTGATGGGCTTGACAAGGGCTGCAAAATCTAGGACAAACCTTCGAACAAAGTTTATCCTTCCCAAGAAACTCTGAAGGGCTTTCTTGTGGCTTGGAAATGGTAGTGCTCTTATGGCTTCAACCCTCTTTGGATCAATTGCTAATCCTTATTTGGAGACAATATGGCCAAGGATCTTTCCTTCATGTGCAAGAAAGATACACTTCTTAGGATTCAAAGACACTCCAAATCTCCTGCACCTCGTGAAGACTTGTCTCAAATGAGAGAGGTGGTCTACTGCATTTTTGGAAAAAACAGTGATATCATCAAGGTAAATCAGCACCACGTTGTTAATCAAACCTTTGAATGCCATGTCCATTGCCCTTTGGAAGGTAGCACCAGCGTTGGACAGCCCAAATGGCATTTTCCTGTATGCAAAAGTTCCCCATTTGGTTGTGAAGGTTGTCTTGAACTGGTCCTCTTCCTTCACCATAATCTGATTGTAACCTGAGTAGCCATCACGTAGTGAAAACCTCTCGGAGCCAGCCACCACTTGCAAGATTTTCTCCATGGAAGGGAGTGGGTAATGGTCCTTGAGAGAGGCTCTATTCAAGTCTCTGAAGTCAACACACAATCTGATCTCTCCACTCTTCTTTCTGACTGGAACTAAGTTGGCAACCCAACTAGAATGCTTGATTGGGAATATGATCCTTGACTCAATCAGCTTGTCAATTCTTACCTCATGAGAGGCTCCATGTGTGGATTGACTGGTCTTTGTTTTCGCTTTGACGAGGCTTAGTATTTGGATCCATTCGATGGTATGCTTTGAGCTAAGTTGGGATTGAAACCTTTCAAGTCTTCATAGCTCCAAGCAAACACGTCGGGAACTTTTGACACGGTTGTATGAACTCATACCTTTCTTGTTCGGTTGTCATCCTTCCAATTTGTAATGGTTTGTTCTCTTCTAACAAAATGGATCTTTGAATCCTCTCTCTTGACTGAATGTTTGCTTTCTCCTTTCTAAACTGATCGTTGGGGTTAAAAATGGACTCCAAAGTGATAAGTCCTTTGGGCAGCTTGTTAGTTCTTAGCTGTACCACTTGGTCACCATCTTCTTTGTTCCAATTTTCTTGATTCTTGGTGATAACTCGGCTTCTTCTTGCAAGAAATGGATGATTTGCTGGTCATTTTCAAACACTTGCCAAGTGACATTGTTATCGGCATCGAAGGCCTCACAATCACGTGGATGTTTGGGTGCATCTTTGTACGTACCCAAAATTGTAAGGTATTGTACCACGAACAGTGTAACAAGTGCCCCAATGATGATACAGGTCTCCTCGCAAGGTGTTCGGGATCTGGAAAATCCCTCGGAGTATGTGTTAACATCCCGCATGCCCCGCTTAGCCCCGCGCCCTTTGTTTTCCCCTTTTTCCCTCTTTCCTTGGCCTCTTGACCTTGATGGAAACCGCCGCCCGCATGGTGGCGGTCTGTGCACGCGTTTTCGAACGCTCTTTTGACACAACTCGCGTGAAATATCACGTTTCACCAGCTTTTCTTTGCCGACTTGAGCATGCATTAATGTTTTTGGTCCCCTGGAACAAGTGTTTTTCCTTTGTTTATTGTTTAGGAGTTCAATTTGGTTTTGGTTTTTGAGAGTTGGAATTCCTATAAATGCATGGTTTGTGTACATGCAAATGGTTTTATTTTGGTCTAGAGTTTTGGTCCGAATTTGGGTGAAGAATTTGAGTGGAGCTTTTGGTCACTATTTTTCCTTGTTAGAGTCTTCTGATTTTTAGTGTTTTGGTTAGCTTACTTAGGATTGATAACATAGCTTATTTCATACTTGGTCAGTATTGCTCAGCTGTTAGTAAGCCATAGACCCATCTTGTGCAGTGTGCAGTCTTTGTTGTTCCATCCAATCGGTTAGAAGCTTGCCTCTCGAATTCCTCTTTTTTGTAGATTTGTTTTTTTTTGTGTCTTGGAGTTCTTAGTTCAATCCATTATATGCCTGGTTAGCTTTATTCAGCTGTTGGTAAGCCACATATCCAACTTGTGCAAGCAGTGTCTTTATTTTGGAATAGAGTAGCTTAGGAAGCCATTAAAGTTGCAGGTTTTGCTCTTCATATAGGATAGTTGCAGGTTCTGGTCGCTTCACGTTGCATGACTCATCGCATAAGCCAAGCTCTGTACTCTTGCGCTATCCCTCTCCTACTCACATTCTCAGTCTGTATTCTGAGTTGTCCTTGTCCCAAAATCTACTCCTATTGGTGCTAGCATTACACGCTTTTCTGGATCCAAGTGAACACGAAAGAACGGGAAGATCATACTGAGGGGACAAGATCACATACACCATCGGATTTGCCACTGTTCTACGGAATCCAGGTTTTACATTTCAAAGTTCTAGTCAGATCATATCAAATAGAGTAGTTAATCGCTTTATTTCATTTCATTCTATTCTCGATATTGCCAGGGAAGCTGTGGGGATTGATAGTTTCTGAGAAACTATGATTCACTCCTCACTTCTGAGGTAGGATCGAGAATCTTGCCGGTAGATTTGACAAACTGTTTTATTTAGAATAATTCTATAAATCACACAGGGAAATAACCACACTCGGTTATCTTGTCTGTTTTTAATTACTATTTAGCTATTATTTCTAGATACGCATAAAATAGTTTGCTTTCCTTAAAATTGTTAGAATATTTCATAGAAAAATAAAAGTTATATGTAGTTAGATTTATTTCACTTAGTTAGAATTTGTTTCATTACAGTTAGATTGCATTTTGTTTCGTATGACAATCACGGGACCTCAAGAGCCCAGGGAATATATATTTGAGCCAATCGTGCCTCAACCAAACCTAGTCACAGCAATAGTTGACATAGACCAAAATCTCAGGATACAAGTATTCCGAACAACCACAGATTTACAACTGATCAGTTCACAGTTAAGAGGATTAAACATAGAAGACGACCAAGCACATGCGTTTTGGTCAAGTCAGCCAAACTATAGATTACCCTAGAAAACATCCACATGACCGTAGAAGGGCTCGAAAGAGAACAAACATTCGGGTGCGATCCTCTAGTTCCACAGCCAGATGCTGGAGACACCCTCATAGATATAGATACCAGCTTAAGAATCCAGGTTGCAAGAACACCTGTAAGGTATTCTGAGAAGATCGCACAACTATTGGTTCTAAACATAGAAGCTGAGAAAGCATACGATTACTGGATACTAGGGATTAGAACTTGATCTCACATATGACCATAACAGGACCGCAACAACCGAGAGTCTACGGTTGTGATCCATAGACCCCACAGCCCAACGAGTCCACAGGTCAATCCGATATAGATGCTAGCCTACGTACTTTGGTATTCAGGTCCACCCCACTTCCACCTATCATCATCGAGCAACTGTCCTTACTAGATATAGCGGCTAACGAAGCTAGGGAATTCTGGACTAGGCCAGAAAATCGTCCATAGAATCGATTGTATTCATCATCCACTATATGACCTTATCAGGGGATATACACGAAACAATCCCAGGTCACTTTCCATGTATTCCGCAACCCATAGATTGAATCATGCCAGAGCTCGATATTGATTAAAGCCTTTGAGTAGTCATCCTCGCTGATCGATCTATCACACCAGTCCAAGTTAGAAGGGCCTTCTTTGCCTTAGATTCACAAATTCCACTAGTGTGTGTCGAAGACATTAGACTGCCTAATTCGTTTGTCTGCATATTCTACCCCCACCGGATGTCTCGGCACGACCTCGGGAGGTCGGGTACGCGGAAGAGTTACTTGTTGATTCTCACACTCGCCTGTCGCTTTTCCGACGTACAAAATTGGTGAACCCGACGTGAAACAAACAATTGTTTCACCTTCTCTTTGAGAAGTTTCATCTTCTCTCATTCACCTTCGTTCCTTCCCATTATTCTGCGGGTATTCATATACCCCCCGAATATGTTGGGATTCGACGCATATGGCAGACCCCTCCTGGGTCTTGAGGCATACTATGCCCAACAGAATAGGGAATCATCACCCTCGCTCTCAGTATGGGGTGACACCTATTCAACTAATCAGTTGTCAACACAAACCCCAAGAACCAGATATAGTTCGTCTTTTCAAATTGAGGAGTTAGACCAACCCCCTCGAACCCAACAAACAGAACCTTCAGGTTCCAACAATATGACGTTTATAGGAGAATCTGGTTCATCTCCTCAAATGTTACTCAGACCACAAATTAGTAGGCAATCAGATCCATACCTGGTCTTAGATGATGGACAGTCAACACGTTATCCTAGGAGTGAACAACGCTCCCGGGGAATGTACCCATCTATAGGAGGTTTACAAATACAACCCGAAATCTCTTTTCAAGAAAATACCTCTATGCCACTGCATACAGGAAATATTCTGGGAGAAACTTGGCAAAATAGCGATCAATTTATGACAGGATATCACGTACCTTTACAACACCAAGGTATACAACAAACGCCGCTCAGGCAAAGTACCGTGGCTTCACCAAATGAAGTCATTTCAACGTTAGTAGAAAGAGTGAGAGGGTTAGAACTGGCTCAAGCAAGTCAAAATTCTCCGTTCATACAAACAGGAAGTTCCAATCCTCCATACCACTCTAGTCAGGTAGATCTCCTTATGGGAGTAGGCACGTTAGGCATGCCTCCTCAATATCCACAGCAAACGCCAACAAGGCCTATCATCTCTAACACTATTCCTCCCGGTCTAGTGTCGAACAGTCCGTTCCTCGACAATACCCCGTCCTATTTAAACATGTACTCTAAATCACCACAAGGAGATATGTTCTCCTCTCCCGGCATGTTTGCTCAAATGCAGGGACCTCCCTATGCCCCTGCCAACGCGTACGCTGCACCGTATCAACAACCTATCCCACCACCACTCCCTCACCAAACACCATCAATGGTCAAAAGCTATGCGATAGGGACATATTCAAAATATCTAAAGGAACCCTTAGATTTCACCATACGAAGCGTCATGCTTCCAAGACCTCTCCCTGATTTGCCTAAGTTCAAGGGAGAGGGAGATCCGAATGCGCATATCAAAGCTTACGCTACAGCCATACGAGAATTACTCCCTTGGGATGGAGTTGTTGCTAAAATATTTCCCAAAACCTTGGAAGGCATCGCTCTCGATTGGTATTATAGAATACCTGAAGCTTCCATACATTCATTCAAACAACTTGTGTCTGAGTTCATCAAGGCCTTCGACATGAACAAACTATTAAGAACAGGAATCAGAGAATTCTTGCATATCAAACAAGAACACAATGAATCTGTCGCCCACTTCATCCAAAGGTGGCGTACCGTCCTTTATTCATCAGCAAGTGCTCCAAATATGGATCAGATGGAACTATGTGATTTATTCCTTCATTCTCTCAGTAGAGAAGTGAAGGAAGAAGTCCAGAAGTTCCCACTAAGGACTTATGATGAAGTACTCGAGAGCGCTCTGCGAATTGATCAAGCAGCGATAGATAGTGGTCGTAAGACGTATGGAGAAAACGGGAGGTTAATCACCTCCACTCAAAATACTACAACTACCACAAATGTCAATCAAGGACCCAAAATCCTTAACAAAAATCGTGGGGTAACAACGGATGGGGTAACCGACCAGCCCAAGAGGGTAAATGTCATTAATACTCCGTCACAAACAAACAACCAGCGAAACAACAACTTTACCCCGACCATCAATACAGTGGATTTTAACCATCCACAACAACAACAACAACGGTGAAATCCCATACAAGGGCAAGCCAAAACTCATTTGGTTACCAAAACCAAAGTCAAAACCAAAAACAACAATTCCAAAACTTTGGTCCTAATAGCAACGTGATTTGATCGGAATTTTAGGCCACAATACACACCAAACCAACAAAACGGGAACTATAATCCCAATTCTTATTGTGGTTTCCATAAAATTCATGGTCACGACACTAGAACATGTCGTGACTACAATAAATTTATGCAACGTTTGCCAGAAGAACAAAGACAGTTCTTCATAGACCTGTTCTTGGCAGATCCCGTCTCATCATCACCAAATACTCTCGCAGGGGCAGTTTCCCCAGAATGCTCCCCTCAAGATCTTTAATGATCCACTCCCAAATCATGACAGCAATAGGCTGAATCCAACTGGAACAAACAAAGGTGCAATAACGGGAAACAATGATCATGAAGCTTCGACTTCATTAAATCCATCAGTTGCGCCACAATTGGGAGCTCAACCAAGACCTAAGATAGTTAGTTTGGTAGAATTAGACGTTGAACTACCTATCGAAGCTATAACAAGAACACGAGAGTATTTCTCTCAACCAAGCCCAAGTCATCTGCCAGAGACAGATAAGAGTCAGCAAATAGTTGAAAAACCCATCGGTGCCTATGATTTAATTAGTGACCTAACAAAGACCTTTTCACACATTTCATTTTTGGACTTACTAAAGAACTCTCCCCCTCACAAAGCTGCTCTTTTAGAAGCATTAGGTCTAGGCCATCTAATTAACATCACTCCACCTCCCGAAACACAAGTAAATCACGTAGATTTTGATATCCACCCTCCGGGGCAGCCGGACAAGGATGTCGAATTCATCTTCGAAATAAGTAAAATGCCCACAGATGCTGAGATCGCATGCCGAGGTGACCCAGCCTTGCACTTACAAGTATGGGTTTATAATAACTATGTAAAACGCAATGGTTGACGATAGTTGTGATGGGGCTGCTAGTTAACATATTCCCTTTCTCTTTCCTCCAAAAACTTGGATATGGAGAAACAAACTGTTCCACTACACGAAATACCTTGAGAGGCTATGATAGCCTTAAAGCCACTTCGATAGGAACTATAATACTGCCGGTCACCTTAGGGCCCAAAACCATCTTGACTGAGTTTTATATTATAGATCGGGAAACTAACTATAATATGATCCTCGGCCGACCTTGGATACATCGAATGAAGGCAATCCCTTCCACGCTATTTCAAGAAGTAAGATTCTTGCATCTGGGAAAGGTATTTGTAGCCAAAGGCGATCCAAAACCTTTCGATTTGCACCTAGCTGATTTAAAGAAAAGACCAGGGGTGCACTCAGAATTTGAGCTGCCAACAAACCAACTTAATAAACCCTCTGACCCAAAGCCAGAGGAAAAGTTGATACCTACAACGGATCTTGAAACTACCAGCATAGCCAAAACAACTCCAACCCCTAAAGGTAAAACTAAAGAAACAATATCGTTAGGGACTACTGCGAAAATCGTTGAATTGATAGAACAAGATTCACCAATGTTCTTACCATTCGATTCAATAGGCATAGGATTTTCCCTAGGTGTTGATTCCTTACCGGCAGAGGATCTCTGTATGATAGAAGTAGAGTGTGCAAACGCGGTAGATGCCCCAACATCTACACTCCCGGCTAAATATTGGACTCTCCATTTCGATGGAGCTAAATGTCGTTATGGAGCGGGGGCAGGTATAATTCTTACTTCACCCGAGGAGAAGGTCCGCCCATTCTCATTTAAGTTAAACTTTGAATGCACAAACAATGGCACCTTTGAGTACAAAGCCCTCCTTCTTGGCCTCACCTTAGCCAGAAGGATTGGTATTGATAACATCAGAGTCTTGGGAGACTCACAATTAGTAACAAACCAAGTTTTTGAAGTATATGAAACTAAAGCCGAACATTTACAACTCTACAAAAACACTGTATTAGATTTAAGCAAGGCGTTTAACTTCATATCCATTAAAGCGATCCCGCGAGAGAAAAATCTTCTTGCCGATTCAATAGCAACCTCAGCATCACGTTTTACTCCAAGCAATGAGCTAGAAGATACTCACTTCACAGTATCCATTCGTGACGAACCATTAATAAAAACAATGACAAATCCTCTTTTAAGCGGAAGTGAATCTACCATCCTAGACCATGTTGGAAATGATGCGGCTACTTTGGATTATTTAAATGCCTATGCAGCATTACATCTCTCCTATCACATGCTAGATTTATCCCTGATCCCACATTCATCCTCCTACTTCGGAAATCCCGTAACGGATCTTCCGTCACAAAGGGAACCTAACATATACGCAATAGAAAATGGGGATGATTTAGATTTACCTCCAGCACCACCTGAGTTCGAAGAGGGTAACGCCTCTTTAATCGAAGAAACAATCGATGTCAACATTGGGACAGAAGATGAACCAAGAATATTGAAACTAGGTTCTTCGTTGACACCAGAAGAAGTGGAAATACATACTCAGGTTCTCAAAGAACATCAGAAGGTGTTTGCATTTAATTACAAGGAGATGACGGGAGTCGCACCCCACATTGCGGTACACAACCTCGTCACTAGATCGGATGCAAAGCCAATTAAACAAAAATCAAGGCCCATGAAACCCAGAGTAGCTCTCATGGTAAAAGAGGAAGTAATAAAACTCCTTCAGGTAGGATTTATCAAGCCAGTTGACTACTCCCAATGGGTATCTAATATCGTTCCCGTTCTCAAGAAGAACGGAAAGATACGCATTTGCATAGATTTCCGAGACATCAACAAAGCGTGTCCTAAAGACGATTTCCCATTACCATCCATAGACGTTATTGTTGATGCAACATCTGGTTTTGAACTTTTGTCTCTCATGGATGGATTCTCGGGATACAATCAAATCAGGATATCCGAGCAAGATCAAGCTAAAACCACGTTCATAACTCCTTGGGGAACCTATTGCTATGCTGTCATGCCTTTCGGTCTCAAAAATGCTGGTGCTACGTACCAACGGGCTATGACTTATATATTTCATGATTTAATTCATAAAATCATGGAATCCTACGTAGACGACCTATTGGCTAAGGCCAAAAAGCACTGTGACCATCCCGAAGTACTCCGCATCATTCTTTCATGCCTAATAGAATACGGAGTCACGCTAAACCCAGAGAAATGCGTCTTTGGTGTAACAGGAGGAAAGCTCCTAGGTTACATCATATCGTCATGAGGGATCGACGTTGATCCAACCAAAATTCGGGCTGTCCTCGAAATGGTCCCACCTTCGAGTGAATCGGAATCAGATCATTTCTTGGGAAGCTGGGTGCAATCCGGAGATTCATCCCGGACTTAAGCTTCGCTATTCATCCAATCAACAATTTACTCAAGAAAGACTATAGCATTGATTGGACCGAAGACTGCAACGAAGCTTTCAACGCAGTTAAACGTTTCTTGCTGTCACCACCTACGCTAATGCCACCTAAGCTGGATCGCCCGTTAATCCTATATTCACGAGCTACCAATGTCTCGCTGGCCTGTATGTTGGCCCAAGAAGACGATGACAAGAGAGAACGTGCGATTTATTTCATTAGCCGAACACTGCTCGACTATGAAACACGCTATACACAAGCAGAGCGAGAATGTCTTGCCATAGTCTTTGCTACTAAACGTCTAAGACATTACATGCTGAATCAAGAAACAAAGGTCATGGTAAAGACGGACCATTTACGGACTTTTCTCACACAAGGTTCCTTATCCAAAAAGGCTGGACGTTTTATAACCTTAATGGGAGAGTTCGAATTAACATTTGTAAATCAGAAGTCAGTTAAAGGACAAATCATCACGGATTGGTTAGCTGACAACCCATTAGACGGAGGCGATCTAGTAGATTTGGATTTTCCAGATGAATGCGTATACTACATCGAAACTCGACCTGCTATTTCTGAGTGCCCTTGGTACACTGATATCATTAATTATATCATGGACCATACGTACCCGGATGCAGTGACACCGCAACAAAGAAGGTGATTACGCATAATCGTAGCCAAATATGTCATTATAGAGCAGGTGCTCTATCGAAAAGCATTCGATGGAATGCTCTTAAGGTGTGTCGACACAGAAGAGTCCAAGAGGATTCTCCATGAATCCCACAGTGGTATATGTGGAGGCCACTTCGGTGGCCATGCCACTACTTGAAAAATACATCGAATGGGCTATTTCTGGCCCACTCTAGAACATGACGCGATAGAGTTTGCACGCAGGTGTCATAAGTGCCAGGAATTCTCCCACGAGATCCACATGCCAGCACAAGCTCTACAACCAATCGCTACTCCATGGCCCTTTTCTACATGGGGCCTGGACTTAATAGGGAAATTCTCTCCCTCATCCACAGACGGCCACAATTTTATAATTACGGCCACTGAATATTTTACCAAATGGGTGGAGGCCATGCCTCTTACTACCGTACCTGGTTCTGTAATCGCTAAGTTCATTTTAAATCAAATCATTTACAGGTACGGTATCCCACAAATCATTATCTCAGATAATGGAACTTCTTTCAAGAATGAAGAAGTTCGTGAACTATGCAACAAATTTAAAATAAGCCATCATACGGCTTCCTTGTATTATCCCCAAGCCAATGGGCAGGCTGAAGCAACAAACAAAACGCTGAAAGCCATTCTCCTTAAAACGGTGAAAGAAAACAAGCGGGATTGGCATTTGAAGTTATATCCGGCCTTGTGGGCCCACCGAACCTCAATAAGAACACCAATGGGAGCAACTCCTTTCTCGCTAGTATTTGGGGCAGAAGCAGTTCTCCCGCTTGAGGTCGAAATACCCAGTCTCCGCATTTCACTACAAGGGATTCTGGATGAAGACACTTACAGAGAAGCACGTCTTTCCCAATTAGAAAGCCTAGATGAAACTAGGTTAGATGCTAAACAGCGGCATAGGGCTTATGCTGACCGAATGTGCCGGCAGTATAACAAGAAGGTTTATGAACGCGATATATACGAAGGAGATCTAGTTCTAAGACTAGACAGCTGGATCGACAAGAAGACTGGTGAAGGAAGGAAATTCCGGCCCAAATGGTTGGGCCCATACCGAGTCACGAAGGACTATGGAAATGGTGCATACCTCTTATGCACGCTAGAAGGTGAGGAGTTTGGCGAAACAGTAAATTCCCTCCACCTCAAACGTTTCTATGTGTAAGCAGCTAACGCTACTTATATAACTATCTACATTGCATTTTCATATAGATTTAGATCATTTTGTCCACTTGTTCTTACACAAATTGTGATCAAGGAATCTATTCTCAAAGTAATCCATTACAAACTCATGATGTTGTTGGCACAAAACTTTCTAATCATATCTCTCCATTTTCCGATATCATCAATCACTTCAGAATCTTTTATCAAATAAAATCAAACATGACGAAGTCTTAACGGTAACCATACCAAGATCTGCAAGTTTGTTCTCGCTTTGATTTCTTCTTAGGATTGGTGTCTTGCCTATGGTATGTTCTAGAAGCTTCATGGTGTCACATGTATCCCATATATACATCTCTTTGGAAACAAGCATATATTGACATTTTACTCAAAAAGACAAGTCAAAAGGTGGTTAAACAGAAAATTTTATTTTTACACATTTCCTTGCCCTACCAACCTTTGGTGATGAGCTTGCGTCTCTTACTAGTGACGTAGGGTTGGGAAAGGATGGAAATGCCCTTACTCGCCTATGCCTTGCCCACGGTGATAAACCCACGCTTCTTACTAGTAGCATGGGGCAAAGTGTAGGGGTCCTCTAGATAATGCAAACATTAAAAGGTCATAAACAAGCTATTCAAACTTTGAGTCAAAACGAATGAATCGGATGCTCAAAATTCCAAGAGTGTTAAAAATCCTAAAACCAGATTTTTTCTACTATGTGGCCATCTACGGGTCTAAGTCTGGATAAACCGCAAAGCAAGTTGCACCCAAAACTATGAAGTCATTCGGGTGGAGTAAGCTTGTAGTTTTCAATTTGGTTCCACCAAAGCTTCGTCTATCTTTCATCACTATCATTTCACCATATTTCATAACTTGCGCCCTTGGCTTGCTGTTGGCGATGAGCCCTCGCATCCTACTGGTTGCGTGGAGTTAGGAGTGGGGCAAGTTAATCTATTCATCATACTGGTTATTTTCATCACTTTGCCAAAACAAACATGAGGTATCCAAATTGCTCACAGAAGCTAAGATTTAAGATCACAAGTATATCTACAATATCATGCATCAGCATCATGAAACACAAAAAGAAAGCAAGCATTTGCATCATCTGTTCTCCATTGCATACATTCTAGAAAGCATATAAAACATACATCGTAGTATACACAAAGCAGTTGGAAATAGAAAGGACAAACGTGAGTGACAAGCTTTTGATCTAAAATCAATGCATATATATAAATAATCAATGTTTATATACAATGCCATCATGCTCTAGGCATGGTCAAAACGCTCAAAGAGCCCGTGATGTACAAAAGAATCTACAATACAAAATATACAAGGGCCAAGTCACCTCTCAACCCCTACGCGACCCCTCCGAGGGTGCGCGCCCTCGCCTAGGACTCCGGCTACGCCGGCGCTCTGAATGCACGGAGGGCTCAGGGTCTCGAGGAGCAGCCGCGGTCTCGCCACGAGAATGGCTCCTCATAAGACGCTCGGCTGTCCTATAGCCTGCCAACTCTGTACGGAGGGTCGACACCATCCTGGCCACATGCCAAATGGGGAGAGAAGACGTCGGCATGCCTACCACCGCTGCGCCGAAGGCTCCCGGCATCTACAAATAGCTCCGCACGGGTCCTATCCATCGGGATCATCGTGAGAATCAAGACATACCCTACAGATTAGATCCCGCCACTCGTCGACGGTCTCTGCAAAACAAAGAAGAAAGATGAATTAGAAACTAGGCAAGAGGCTAAAAAATACAAGATACAAATATAAGGAGAGATAGCAGTTAAAACAAGTCCTAAATCAAACTAACACTGAAAGAGGAGAGGATAACTTACTCGGGTCACCGGGCCTCCAAGATGGGTCACTAGGGCCAGCGCCCGCTGCAGATGCCGCTGCCGACTGAGGGGCTGCTCCTGTAGTAGGGGCAACATGACATCCCACAACAGACTCGTCCTCTCCACCACGGCCCTGAGAGAGTGGCTCCTCTGAAACTAGAGTCTCTCTCTCTGCACTCTGCTCCTCCCTCTCTGCCTGCATAATATCCTGAGTGTCATGCCACTCAGGATCACTGTCATCCGTCTGCTCCTCTGACCCTCCCTCTGTGGACTCCTCAGAATCGGAGTCAATATCTATAGGGTCATCGCTACTATGAGCAGGACCCGCAGTAATCTGAAGTAAAGGTGCCCGAGGCGCACCAGCTCTCCCTCTGGCCCAAACAATCCCCCTGGCTGCAATAGGAATACCAGGAGTGACCACTGTCCAACCACGGCCTCTAGGCCCCCCTCTAGCCTCCCGAACTGATCTATAGACTGGTGCCACTGGAGGAAGCATGCCCACATATGGGAGGCCGAACTGCTGAGGAACCCTGCCGAAAGGATGTACCTCCACCCGTCCCACACGGTCAATAAGCTGCCCTGTGGTGGAGCAAGAGATCAATGTGAGAGCCTCCTCTCCCCAAATGCCGGCCATGAGCTGGTACGGTATGGCCTCCATATCTGCTGTGGTGAGGGAAGCTACTGGCTGGTGAGGTGCTCTAAGCACCGACATATCTAACCATCTGGCTGCCCTCACAGCCCCGGGATCTGCCACCTCCATGCCTCTGCCATAGGGAATGAAGCGCTCATACACCCAACTCATAACTAGAGTAGGGTGGCTCAAAGACTGTCCCTGTAAACGGACCACCCTGTATAAGTCGTGATAAGTGGTCCCCAAAATATCTGCACCCCAGGCGTATATCCGACCATGCCCCTCTATCTGTGTAATGATGGGGGCCCAGCAGTATAATAAGGTATCCCCTCCCTTGTCCCCGATCAGTCTCGAGGCAAGGATCCCCATGATAGCCTGTCGAAATATGGGGATGGGCAAAGAAGGAATGGATCTGACTCTCACTCCCTTCTTCGGCCCCGTGGAGATAGCTGCATCCCCCATGTAGCCTGCCCACTGTGTAATCTGTGCTCTGGACCCAGCTGTCTCTAGTGTGAGCCTCCTCCCGATGATCGGGACCCCAGGATACGGTAAACATCCTCCAAAGTAATCGTCCACTCACCGCGGACCCCTGGTAGTCGGAAAGTGTTCCGATCTGCATCCCAATAAGAAAATAAGTCACAAAGGATGTGACTAGATGGCGTGACATGGGGCACGCGTGATATACGCAATATGCCGGCCCTCTGTAATGTATCCTCCTCATCCTGAGAAAGGGCATCCAACACCCCGGGCAACCAATCACACTCCCTCTCTCGACTCCATCTAATGTACTCCTCCCTCGCCTGCATACACCCAAAAACACACAAAACAGAGCAAGTTAGTATCTAATCAATGCCGAGGGAGTCATAAAAACATACAGAAGTGATAAAAATACAAGAACAAACTCAAAAGCAAGTCCCTTTTGCTTTCTGTGCAAAACCGCCGCCCTAAGCAGAGGGGCGGCAGAACCGCCGCCCGAGGGCGGCGGTCGTGTAACCGCCACCCTGAACAAGGCGGCGGTCATGTAACCGCCGCCCTAGCCAGGGCGGCGGTCGCGGTCCGAAAACCCGCACGGGTTTTTAAACCTAAAAAGCCAAAAAAATGCAAAAATTGACCATTTTGACTAAAAACAAAGCCTACCCAGTAGGCGCCCCCCCTAGGTGGACCTTTTGAACCTAGCATTTTCAAAAATACCCCCCCCATTGAAAAGAATTTACCATTTCAAATTTGAAGGGGGAAAAATGCAAAATTAAAGAAAACCAACCTGTGATCTCGCGGGGTGGCGCTCCGCACGTGGGGCATGATCGCATTATCTCACTCTGGACATTTCGACTCTATTCGCGCAAGAAACCGTCACCGTGGGTCCCAGAGCTCAAAATCAATCAAATCAACTCACGCAAATGAATAGGAAAATGGGCCCACTGTCATATATATATATCATTCTGTTTCGTTTTAAAATGGCTTTTTCGCAGGTTCGGAGCGCCGACGGAGGTAAGTCCCTATCCCCGCACAAATGGTACGTCCTCTTTCCCTGTTATTTTAGTGTTTGTTTTCCAAATTATTGTATCTATCTGCACTTGAGTTCTCTTTTCATTTTGAAGGTAGCGGGAATTTTGGGTGGTGTCATTTCGACACATGGATGTGTAAGGTATAACTTCTAACTCCCCATTTGGGACTGCCATACTGACTCCACTGTTTTATGCCTCTTCATGGCTAAAACGCTTCTCCGAGGGGGCAATATGTACATACCAAAATTGTAAGGTACTTGTCTTTGCATCGCGTAAGTGTAACAAGTGCCCCAATGATGATACAGGTCTCCTCGCAAGGTGTTCGGGATCCGGAAAAGCCCTCGGAGTATGCGTTAACATCCCGCATGCCTCGCTTAGCCCCCGCGCCCTTTGTTTTCCCCTTTTTCCCTCTTTCCTTGGCCTCTTGACCTTCAGTGACGAAACCGCCAGCCCTGCAGGGCGGCGGTCTCGTGACCGCCGCCCTGAACAGGGCGGCGGTCCTGTAACCGCCGCCCTGCTCAGAGCGGCGGTCCTGTGCGCATTTTCCAGAATGCTCTTTTGACGCGACTCGCGTGAAATATCATGTTTCACCAGCTTTTCTTTGCCGACTTGAGCATGCATTAATGTTTTTGGTCCCCTGGAACAGTGTTTTTCCTTTGTTTATTGTTTAGGAGTTCAATTTGGTTTTGGTTTTTGAGAGTTGGAATTCCTATAAATGCATGGTTTGTGTACATGCAAATGGTCTGATTTTGGTCTGGAGTTTTTTGTTTGAATTTGGGTAAAGAATTTGAGCTGGAGCTTTTGGTCACTATTTTTCCTTGTTAGAGTCTTCTGATTTTTAGTGTTTTGTTTAGCTTACTTAGGATTGATAGCATAGCTTATTTCATACTTGGTCAGTATTGCTCAGCTATTAGTAAGCCACAGACCCATCTTGTGCAGGCAGTGCTGTTGTTCCATCCAATCCGGTTAGAAGCTTGCCTCTGAATTCCTCTTTGCTGTAGATTTGTTTTTACTGTGTCTTGGAGTTCTTAGTTCAATCCATTATATGCCTGGTTAGCTTTATTCAGCTGTTGGTAAGCCACATATCCAACTTGTGCAAGCAGTGCATTTATTTTGGAATAGAGTAGCTTGGGAAGCCATTAAAGTTGTAGGTTTTGCTCTTCGTATAGGATAGTTGCAGGTTCTGGTCGCTTCACGTTGCATGACTCGCAGTAAAATCCCGCTAGGAATCGCATAAGCCAAGCTCTGTACTCTTGCGCTATCCCTCTCCTACTCGCATTCTCGGTCTGTATTCTGAGCTGTCCTTGTCCCAAAATCTACTCCTATCGGTGCTAGCATTACACACTTTTCTGGATCCAAGTGAACACGAAAGAACGAGAAGATCATACTGAGGGGACGAGATCACATACACCATCGGATTCGCCACTGTTCTGCAGAATCCAGGTTTTACATTTCAAAGTTCTAGTCAGATTCATATCAAATAGAGTAGTTAATCACTTTATTTCATTTCATTCTATTCTCGATATTACCAGGGAAGCTGTGGGGATTGATAGTTTCTGAGAAACTATGATTCACTCCTCACTTCTGAGGTAGGATTGAGAATCTTGCCGGTAGATTTGACAAACTATTTTATTTAGAATAATTCTATAAATCACGTGGAAATAACCACACTCGTTATCTTGTCTGCATTTTTAATTATTGTTTAGCTATTATTTCTAGATACGCATAAAATAGTTTGCTTTCCTTAAAATTGTTAGAATATTTCATAGAAAAATAAAAGTTATATGTAGTTAGATTTATTTCACTTAGTTAGAATTTGTTTCATTATAGTTAGATTGCATTTTGTTTCGTATGACAATCACGGGACCTCAAGAGCCCAAGGAATATATATTTGAGCCAATCGTGCCTCAACCAAACCTAGTCACAGCAATAGTTGACATAGACCAAAATCTCAGGATACAAGTATTCGAACAACCACAGATTTACAACTGATCAGTTCACAGTTAAGAGGATTAAACATAGAAGACGACCAAGCACATGCGTTTTGGTCAAGTCAGCCAAACTATAGATTACCCTAGAAAACATCCACATGACCGTAGAAGGGCTCGAAAGAGAACAAACATTCGGGTGCGATCCTCTAGTTCCATAGCCAGATGCTGGAGACACCCTCATAGATATAGATACCAGCTTAAGAATCCAGGTTGCGAGAACACCTGTAAGGTATTCTGAGAAGATCGCACAACTATTGGTTCTAAACATAGAAGCTGAGAAAGCATACGATTACTGGATACTAGGGATTAGAACTTGATCTCACATATGACCATAATAGGACCGCAACAACCGAGAGTCTACGGTTGTGATCCACAGACCCCACAGCCCAACGAGTCCACAGGTCAATCCGATATAGACTCTAGCCTACGTACTTTGGTATTCAGGTCCACCCCACTTCCACCTATCATCATCGAGCAACTGTCCTTACTAGATTTAGCGGCTAACGAAGCTAGGGATATCTTGACTAGGCCAGAAAATCGTCCATAGAATCGATTGTATTCATCATCCACTATATGACCTTATCAGGGGATATACACGAAACAATCCCAGGTCACTTTCCATGTATTCCGCAACCCATAGATCGAATCACGCCAGAGCTCGATATTGATTGGAGCCTTCGAGCAGTCATCCTCGCTCGATCGATCTATCACACCACCCAAGTTAGAAGGGCCTTCTTTGCCTTAGATTCGCAAATTCCACTAGTGCGTGTCGAAGACATTAGACCGCCTAATTAGTTTGTCTCGCATATTCTACCCCCACCGGCTGTCTCTTTGCACGACCTCGGGGAGGTCGGGTGCACGCGGAAGAGTTACTTGTTGATTCTCACGCTACTTTGTCGCTGCCGCGACGTACATGTACCTTGTCTTGTTGAATGCTTTCCACAATGTCAAAGGCTGCCCCTACCGCTGCAAGCCCGGCTGCCGCTTGATTCTCCTTCCTAGGAATGGATTTGATGCCAAAACCTTCAAAATCTTCCATGAGGTCCCACACCTTGTTCTTGTAGCACTTGAGTAGATCATTCTTGGCAGCATGCTATCCCTTGACCTGATTTACAATCAATTCACTATCCCCAAAGACTTGCAAGTTCTTTATTCCTCTCTTGATTGCCCAATGCATCCCTTGCACTAAGGCTTCATATTCAGCAGTGTTATTGGAGCATGCAAACTGAAATCTAAAAGCTGAATAGTACTTTACTCCTTGAGGTGAAACAAGCATGGCTCCACCTCCTGCACCTTGTCTACTCCTTGATCCATCAAAAAATAGCTGCCATACCTCATTGTCATCCTTGTGGTTTGGCTTGGTGATGCTAGGAATAGGCTGATTTTCTTCGTGTATGCAATAGACCCCTAGCTTAGATTCTTCCACTTCTTGATAAGGATCAAATGCATGTACCTTGTTTTCCCATTCATCAAGAGTTAGATCGGGATGCTTCCAACCTTGGTGTCAGCCTCATCAGTGCTTGGGTGATCTTCTTGATCAAATGCTGAGCAATTGGCATTAATCTGACTTGGAGTGTAAGGCTCAATGTGGAAGTTTGCAATAGGTTCAAACCTGATTGTAGCCTTAGTTCCATACCTCGTTCTGAACAACATGTGTGACCAATCAGTAGACAAATATCCCCCAATCTTGGCTATGAAGTCCCTTGACAAGCATAGGGAAAAGAGTGGTGGAAGGTCTATGACTGATACATCTTGTAAAACAACAACATTTGGACATGCATGCAAGGTAAGACTCAAGTTTCTAATCACCCCAACTATTGTTACTGCTGTCCCATCTAGCTACACTACCCCTTTGGATGTTGTTTCATACTAGAGCCCTAGCTGATCAGCTATTTGTTTAGGCATTATTGAGCTACTTGCCCCGGAGTCTATCATGCAATTGTGCACTAGCTGATTTCCAATGATCAATGAAACATAGAAAGGAGGGGGTTTCAACATTTTACCTTGTTGTCCTCCATGATTTCCCTCAGGCTGGGCAGCATTTGTAAGCACCTTCTCTTGCCTTTGGACCTGTTGATTTGGAGTGGACCAGTCCTTCATGGCAGCTTGCAGTAGATCTCTTTGGCCTGGGATAGATAGGGATTCCCACATTGATATATTAACATTTGTCTTCTTCATCTGATCAATGATGTTGAATGGGGATGAAGTATCCTTTTGTTGTCCCTTTGCTTGTACATTCACTCCTTGCACGTGGGCAGCAATAACTAGTATTTGAGTTGGCCTAGGGGTTGTTCTTGGCTGCCCTTGTGCATTTACAACCGGATTTTGTTTGCCAACCACTTGTGGAACCATAGAAGGTCGTGGATTGGTTGGGGCTAATGGCTGTTCTTCACCCAAATTCCTCCTTTTTGACCTTGTGTTGGCTACAACACCTTGAGAAACTGCCTGGTTCATGCCACAAAAATCCTCTGCTTGCCAATTTACCAATGTGGTGTCATTTGGGGCTGATTGCTATTGGAATGTTTCTTGTTGTTGGTTGTTTTCTTGACTACTCTCACCCTCCACACCAGTAGTTGTCACCATTAATGCTTGAGTCAAAGCACCATTGAAGCACATGGATTGATTATGAGGCTCATTGCATGGAAAACACCAATCATACTCCTGGGCAATGTTGTTTTGTGTTGGCACCAATGCCTTAGAGGCAGATATGGCATTTGGATTATAGGGCTGAAATGGTCTATTGACAGGAGGCCTTGTTTGATTCATATTTGCAACTAGATTAGGTGGCCTTTTTGATTGGTATGGCTGCCTTTTAGGCTGAGCTTGGGGTTGATAAGAAGGTCTAAAACCTTGGGCCTGCTGCCTTTTGAGAGTAACCAGCTCATTGCCTAGGTTTTGCAATTGCTTCATGACTTCTTGAAGCTCATTTGGGGCACTTGGAGATGAAGTGGAAGCTTCATTTGAACTCTAATTTCTAGGGGTGGGAGAAGGAGCCAAATTAGGTGCTTGATTGGTTTTGGACTCTCTAAACTTGAAAACAAAGTGGCATGGGAGGTCTAGGGGCAAGTTTGCCAGCTTGGATCAAACAATTTTCAGCCCTAATGGCAATGCTATAAGCCATAGGGATAGTTATGCCTCCCATGGACTGAATCAACATAGAAATATCAAAATTTAGAGCTTTGAGATAGTAGAGAAAAGAACCTTCTACTATTGGCCTGACTGCCACTGGAATTCTCTCCCAAGTCTTTTGAAATCTAAAGTTGAAATCGGTCAGCTACTCCAAAAGAGACAAGTTGTCTCCCTTTTCTCCAAATTGCTCATGAAGTGCTATACACAGTTGATTCCAATTTGTGATAGAACCAGCTCCAAGGCTCCTAAACCATTGCAATGCTTTACCCTTGAATGAAGATGCCAGTAACTTGACAGCCACTTACATCTCATTGATTTCATGAATTGCACAAAGGTTGGCAATAACTTTAACATGATCACCTGGAGTAGTCTAATTTTCTCCAGTGAAGTAGGGAATGTTCTTCAAGGCTACAATAGGAATTGGATGTTGTGCATTGAGGGCAAGTGGGCTGCTGCCTGTGAAGTTGACATAGGGGTTGTTTTGTGCCATTCTAATTGGTCTTAAAACCCTTGTTGATTGAATGAAAGGCCTACCAGGTGGAGGAGTTGAGAGGGTTCTGTTTGGTGGAGATGGAGACCTTTGAATCCTTCTTCCTCTTTTCCTTCTTCTTGGAGATAATTATAGGTATTTCAAATAGCACCTCTTCTTCTCCAGTTCTTGACCTTGTGGTGACTCTTCTCATGAGTTTCCAGGCTTGCACTGCTGAAACCAGTTGATTCTTCCCCTTGGAGTCGCTAGATATGTAAATAATAGCTCTTTTCAAGCAAGAAAATTGCAGTAGATGCACATAAACTTTCTTGTAAATAAAAATGAGACCTCTAGTCCCATCAAGGCGTGCCAAAGCTGTTAGTGCAAAATCACGGCACCCTTGGATGCAAATCAAGGTTCTAGATGATATCCTAGGCATCCGGTGTGATTGCACAACATGGAAACCTCTCTCCAAGTGTGGGACTTGTGAAACTGAGAGAGGAATCTCTAGATTAGAGGCTTCTTCCTCAAACTCCTTTGATTTAGATCTATATTTGCACAACTACAGAGGTTCAGATCCTAATCCTACTCTAAATTGCAAGGAGACAGGGATAGAAATGCAAAAATTGAAACTAACTAAAGATGGTGATGCACCAAAAGGAGTGGTGAAACATTTTTGTCATGCAAATAGACACAAACCAAAGATTGCAACATAAAACATACACAAGTTGATAAGATATAATTTAGGATCTGAAATGAAGCAAATAATACAAAGGACTGAAACCCATTCACAAAGCTTGCATTATCATTTCCAATGTCAAAAACCACTGCATTACAACCTCAGAGAGGTAGAAAACCTATTACAATCTTTGAAGAGGTCCGATTCTTGCAAAAATCACTTGCTGGAGGTGAAAGAAGAAGTTTTGCTATGCCAAAAGTGTTCCCCCTAAAGAAAATGAGCCAAATCTGGCTTTTACATTGCATGGGTCGACCCCAGGGGAGAGAAAACATACAAAACATGGGAGCCCATTCCTCATTGACTAAAAATGCATTAAATCAGCATGGAGGACCTTACAAACCCATACCCTGCCATTTTTGACCAAATTGGAGGAGAATACGACCCATTCTGTATTAAATTTGGTCGCTGAAATGTCACTTCTGGCCATGAACACACGTTAGAGCCATTTCTTAACTTTCTCTCTCTATATTGAACAAAAATTCAAGATTGACCTTGGAATCATATAGAGAACTTTATAATATTTCCAATGATATAAAGAACGTGCAAATCTGAGCTCTGGATCAAAAGATATGGTGATCTGAAGATTTAGGGCACAAAACAGGCAAAAATGGGTTTTTGAAATTTTTTCCCGCGCTCCGCCACCTGGACGACACGTGTCGGGTGCTGATTGGATGAGCAATTCTCTCTCCTCCACCTTTCCATGGG
Organism: Taxus wallichiana var. yunnanensis; assembly: GCA_018340775.1. Lineage (NCBI taxonomy): Eukaryota > Viridiplantae > Streptophyta > Pinopsida > Cupressales > Taxaceae > Taxus > Taxus wallichiana. The sequence goes on along the minus strand of CM031244.1, from coordinate 124,207,846 downwards.
CTTTCCCTTGAAATTTTGACCTTTTGTAATTTTGGAAAATTTCCCATTTTTTCCCCGCATCCCCGCCACTTGGGACACGTGGCATGATCTGGTTAGAGGACAGGGGCGCGGGGTCATCCTTTACCTTTTAGTTTTTGGCCAAAACTTTTGCCAAATTCTCTTATTCCTCTTTGAGCTCCTCACTCCCCTTCTCCTTAGGACACATGTCCTCTTTTTATTGGCTCGGGCCAACGCTTCAAACCTTGCCCTTTGAAATTTTAGACGTTTTCCCTTGTGACACGTGGCATTTCCTGATTTGTCTGCGGGCCTGCCAGCTTTTCGCATCCCTCATGTCCCTTTGGCCCGGTTGTCCCGAGCTGTCTGGGACAAATTCCTCCGATCCGCCTGGTTTGGGCTTCCCTGTCCCTCTTTGAGGTGAAGACACGTGGCATGATTTGATTGGCTCTCGGCTCCTTCGGCTCTCCATGTCCCATGCGTCCCTATGTCCCAACTGTCCTAGTGTGAAAGTTCCCTACGCCGGCCGATCCGGGTGGTTCGCGTCCTTCGCGTCCTCATGGCCCAAATGTCCCTGCATTGCTCAGCATGAGCTTAGTCAATTTTTCACCTTCGGCAGTTCACCTTTTCGTGTCCGTGCATCTCCACAGCCCGGATGTCCCTTTGCTGCGCGGACCACCTGGCGGCCCTTCGGCCGATTCGCGCCCGACGTCCCAACTATCCCAAGGGCTGCGAGGACTAGGACTTAGCCAATTTTCATGATTTTTTCTGCCCCAAGCTTGTTTTTGCAACTTTTTCACCCCTTTTTTAGAACTTTCTCCTTTCTTCTTGGACAGGAGAGTTAGAAAAAATCCGAGGGGACCCTAGAAACATGATTTTTTTCCTTGAATCAATCTATCTTGCTCGGGACCGAATAATTTAATGCATGTTATCAAAATTTACCCTGGGGGGGTGAATTTTGGATAACAGGATCCTCACGTTCTCATTTAGAAAATGCGTACCCCTATCACTGATCAAACTCAAAGGGCATCCATACCTTGTGATAATGTTCTCCCATAGGAACCTTGTTGTCATTGCTACTGTGTAATCTTTAGTTGGGGCTGCTTCCACCCACCTTGTGAGATAATTTGTGTAAGTGATGACATAATGTGACCCAGTCCTACACACTGCTAGTGCAATAGGTCCTACAAAGTCTATCGCCCACTTTTCAAAAGGCTCTGCGCTAGGAATAGGACATAAAGGAATTTCATCTCTCCTTCCTGGTTTGCCAATGCACTGACAATGGTCACATGCTTTACAATAATCTCTATAATCCCTATACAAGGTTTCCCACCATAAACCTGCCATTAAAATCTTGCATGTGGTGGCATCACCCGTGTAATGCCCACCCGCACTTCCTTCATGTGCTTCTTCCATGATGGCCAGGCATTCATGTTCTAACACACATCTACACAAAAATTCATCATGTCCTAATTTGTATAAGTGTCCACTAATGAAAATGTAGGGCACGGTGCGTATGGCCAACTTATTTTTCTTCGATGCCTTCATTCCATCTGGTGCCACACCTTCTTTTAAAAATACATCAATCTCTTCCAAATCCAAGGGAGCGCACCGCAATCTAAACAGTTGTGCATCTAGCATTATTTCCTCAATACTTTACATGTCCTCTCTGAATCAATTCTTGATAGATGATCAAGTCCATAATTGCTTTTTCTAGGTTTCACTACAATGGTGAACTCAAACTCTTGAAACAACAACACCCATCGACATATGCACCCTTGAAGAACAGGCTTGTTTACTAAATAATTTAATGTCATGTGGTTGGTGTAGAATACAAAGGGTGTTGCTAGCAGATACTGTCAAAATTTGAAAAGTGCATAGATCATTGACAATGCCTCGTACTCGGTTGTGGTATAATTCTACTCTGCTGGTGTTAACTTCCTACTCATGAAATAGAGAGGATGATCAACAATCCCCTCACCTAGTTGTGCAAGTACTACCCCAATGGCGGTTCCTGAGGCATCTACAAGGACATAAAAAGGCTTTTCTTAAGAGGGAAATCACAAAATAGGCATGGTAATAAGCCTATCTTTTAATGTATCAAATGTCCTTTGTTGCGCCTTTCCCCAATGGAAGGTACTTTTGTGTCTAAGTAGCTCCTCTAAAGGCACGACGATCTTGGCATACCCCTTAATGAATTTTCTGTAATATCTTGTATGCCCAAGGAATCCACGCACTGCGCTCTAGCTAGTAGGTTCCCTTAACCCCACAATAACTACAACCTTAGTGGGATCTACCAGCAAGCCCTCCTTACATATGATATGCCCCAATAAATTCCCAAAGGGTGTAGCAAACACACACTTCTTAATGTTGAGGGATATCCTCAACTACCTACACCTTTCAAACATTAATCTCAAGTTGTCACAATGGTCCTTAACCAAACCATATACTGTCCAATCATCCAAGTAAACCTAAAGAAACTTATGAATGAATTCTGGAATTCTTGCACCACTATGTGCGAAAAGATAGTAGGCACATTTTTCAACCCAAAGGGCATGACCATATATGCAAAACTTCCCCACTCGGTGGCAAAATTTATCTTCTCCTAGTCTTCCTTTGCAATCTGGACTTGGTGGTATCCTACAAATCCATCTATAAAGGAATAGATTTCGTGCCCAGTGAATCCTTCTAGAATTTCTTCAGTGAAGGGGGTATAAAATGGATTAATGACACAAACTACATTCAATTCCCTATAATCCACACAAATTCTAATGCTAATTACCATCGAACTTATCCATTCGATTCTTCTACTACCTCAATGATCCTAGAAGATATCATATTATCTATCTCCTCCTTAACCTTCATGCATAAGTTGGGATTCATCTAGTAGGGCCTTTTTCTAACTGGGTGTGCACCTTCTTTTAGTTTTATCCTCATCTCCCCAAGGAATGGTGAATGCCTTTTAACTCATGGTACCCACGTGGAAATAAATCCTTGAATTTTTGCAACAGATCAATGATCTTTGATACTTACTTCTTTGTCCAATAATCCCCAATAATAGCTTCCTTAGGTTCTTCTCCTGAACTAATATTAACCTTATTTGTCTTTAAAGGCTCATGGTAGGCATGCATGTGAGCATCTGGCACTACCCACCACTTCGCATGTCCCCACAAAAGGCTAAAAATTAAACCTCTCGACTCCTCTCTATCAATCACATATGCTAAATTTCCCTTTTCCTTTTCCAAACACGCGCACTCAAATTGTAACTCTTTTGTTTCTTCAATCTCTTTAAAACATGCCTCTAATCCTGGTTCACCTAGTAGTTCCAACAACCTATCTTCTGTTCTGGCACTATCCCCCATTGTAAGGTGTTTGATACCTTACAAGGCCTTATCAACCGATGGTTTGGTACTCCGATACTCAAAGGCTTGAATAAGATCAGTCGTAAGCTCTTACCAATTCTTTGTTTGGCGGTGTGTCTCCAAATGAATGCACCATGTGCACGCATAACCTTACAGTGTAGAATATAACTTGTGCACCTAGAGGGATGGTGGCAAGGCCTCTGCACCTTCTCTCTAGACCCGTTCACACTCCTGGATATGGAAAGAGGTGGGCTCCTTCCCATGGTACTCCTTGATGATGGTGGGTATATTACTTCTAGAAAATATGATAGAGAGAGCAATTCTTACCTCACACCATTCTAAAAGGATCTCCTGATGCATGGACCACCAACGAGCTGTTGTGCAAGAAAGACATAACTCAGCATCTCCCTTCATTCCTTTTTGTTTTCCACTGAGCTTCTATCTCCTACAGAAAGATCTTAGGGAAGGCTCCTCCGAAGTACTTGGGTAGTTCTTTCCCCCAAGGCATCGAACCGTGCGTGCCTTTGTTACCTTGGTCACCGATCCTCTTAATTACCATCCCATTAATTTGTAAGTCCCATACACCTAATTATCACATGCCAGGATGGTGGTATCACTTACTGACTAAGCATCCTCAAATTGGATAACCCTGTTAATAGGGTGTACCATCTCAGGGTCTCTGATTGAGCACACATAAATCTTGTCCAAAACCTCTTCTCCTAATGGTTGAATGTAGGGTGCTAACTTCCCATCAACCAGGGGTATAATGGCCCACTCCTCTTAGTTATGAAAAATGATGTACCCTTTGTTGAACCAGAGGTCCACGTTATTCTTGTAACACCAAGGGCACCCAAGTAGTGTTAGGAAATTGTCTTCCTCGGCGAGCGCCAAGACTTCAAAGTCCCCAGTAAACTTGGCTCCCTAGATAGTAATAGATGTATTCTTCAAGACATCGATGAGCATTGCCTTAGTCTTGTTTGCCAAATACAACACATTTTAAGATGGCTGTAACGTAGGTCTCCCCATCTGATGCCATGCATCCAAAGTCAAAACATTAACCTCCACACCAGTGTCAATGAGTATATTGCTAAGGAGCCATCCATCCATAACTGCATTCAATGTAATCTCCTTGTCATAGTCAAGGCTATGAGGGGGAAGGTTTTCATGTAAGACCTACCTCTCATGCTCTCTCTCGACACATGGTACCTTTTCTCTTAACAAGGATCCTAGAAAAGGAATGATGTTCTCCGCCTTAGCATTTTTCACACCTCCTTGACCTCATCTAGGTCATCTTTCCGCACCTCGATACTCCTTCCTTGTTCCTCCCTCCTGGATTTCTCCTTTAGACACTGGATCTCCCCTTGCAAGCTTTGAATAACATCCATGGTGTCCTAATATAACTCCTTCGATGCGCAAAGTGTCGGGTACTTTCCATGAATGACCTCTTCTCTTGAAATGAGGCTCTTTTGTCCTTGTACCTCTCTTGCATTCACAACTTCTACCCTTTTTTTACCAAAGTAGCATCCAAACTTTCATCCCATGTTACCCGAGGCATCCATTGTATGCTTGCCTTCTTAATGCGACCATCGCAGCACCTTTGTCCTTCCAAAGGTCTTTGCTAATTCATATGCTCATATAACTCCGTGTACTCCTCATACTTATGCTTCTTTCTACACCATGAGCAATGCAACAATTCCAGGAACTCACACTTGTAAATGTTCTATAGATCCATAGTTGAAACATGTCACTCGTGGGAACTCACTCCTTCTTCCATAGTTACCTCATCCACGAAACCCTCCTCGAAAACCTTTTCCTCGCGCGCCTCTATTTGCATGCTCCTCATAAAAATGATCATCATTCTTAGAAGTACTAAAAATGTTGGTTTGGCACACCCCATGATCAATGGCCTCATGTATCGATCAATGAGCCTACGGTCTTTAGTATCATGGGTCGTGGAGGTGCAAATATTGCAATAATAGGATACATTCTTTCGATCATGCGCTATAGCAAGGAGATCTTACGGCATCATGGTCCCCATGATGATTTCAAAATCTAATGTTACAACACGTACCATCCCTCGGGGAAATTATCATTAGCATGCCCATCTATCTCACAATCTGTGCACCACAGGACCACTGCAAGTCTCATGAACCAAGTTCAGCGATAGCTTTTCCAGCTGTTTAGCCATAGCAACAATCGAGCCTCCAAGAATATGCTAACGCCCGGTATCAATACTACCAATGGCTTCGGTGTGCAAGAAAGCCTCCAATGCTTCGTGCGGGTGCTGTGAAAGTCTTATGAGATGGGGCCCTTCTAAAATGGGTGATCAATCCTCTAAAAACCCACTTTGTGCATGTTGAGAAGGATGTATATCATATGAAAACTTGGACAAGAGAGTCTTAAAGCATGCATCATACTCCTGCACACTCTCTGCCATTCCTTGTTATATCTCCTTCAAAGTGCTAATGATTTTTTGCTCGAACTCGGGAATGTGGAACTCTATCCTAGAATGCATTCTTTAAGGCAATGTAATCCACCACTATTTGATGAGGATCATACTTTGTATACCAACTATGTGCATGCCCTTGCAATGTGGTTGTAAATTGACTAGCCTTTCATTTTGGGGTTATGATACCTTTCACGTGCCATAGCGAGTTCACACTTGTGAACATGTTCCACAAACATCCTTAATGCCCCTATAATCCGGTAAGTGTAAAGACATTTCAAAGAAAAATTGAGGTGGTGGTGACCGGGGTCCTTTTCCGATCCGAGCCTTGGTTCCCTCCGGTGTTTCCTCCACTACCTGATCCACCAATTCCATCGGGTCCTATACCTCTAGAGCCACCAGATCTACCGGGATCACTTTGGGTCCAATAGGGCCTATAGGAAGGCTGTGCCAAGTGCCCCCACGGTCCCACCGAGGCGTGTATGCGACGGTTTGTGATGGTGCCCCACCACCACTACTTTTTCCAACGCCACTCCCTAGTGCGAGACCAAAAGTTTTTACACTTTCCCCTTGTCCAAAAAATCCTCCAAATACTGGAATATGTGGAGCCATAGAAGAAGGAAATGTAAAATTGTATCTCCTAGGCATGGATTTGTTTCTTCCACTAGTTTCAACTAGATCAATACTTCTTCCTAGTTTGAGAAAACCAGGCACAGGGCTCGATCCTTTGGGTGGGTTTAGATATGCACCAACGACTCTCCTTTCTCCATGCGATGAACTCTCACCAAAATCCAAAGGGGTATCCCTCATGCACTTTCCAAGATGGGGTAGCACAGACTGCTCAAGCTCCACATCCTTTGCATGAACCTCAATTCTTTCCCGCAACATCTATCTCCATAGATCCATCACACTAGCGGCTTCACGTCATCTAGTAATCTCCCTTTCACGCGCTTCACCATACTTGAGCCATCTTTCTTCCCTCTCCTTTTCTGTTGTATCATCTGCCATCTTCCTCCACCTGAGCTTCCTTACCCATTGCTCAAAATGGTTTAGCCGACCATTGGGAGTGCTTCTAGACTCATGGTAACCATCAATATCTTTATAGCTAGAGGGATAGCACGTAGAAACGATGCCCTAGGTTCTCGTAGAAACTCAAACTCATAAACCTCTGGACAAGAATACATGGAAATGGCATATTCCAGAGTGTAACTAGCTAGTACTCCTCCCCACCAATGATCTACAACATGGGTCCACGTCAGATCTGCATCCTGCAACCTTTGGTAGTCTTCTTTAGTCCATCTTCATGATCCATAATGTCAACTTGATCTAGATGCATAGGCTGAAAGCCACCCAAATAACTCTACTGGGAAGCAACAGAAAAAAGTCTCATACAGATCATGGTAGAGATTCTCCTCTACCCATGTACGTGTATCAAACTTAGGTCAAGTGTTGAATCTGTGGGAAAATTCATCCTCCGTGCTCTTGAACCATGACTCAACATTTTCCAATGTCAACCGATCTGCCATTACTCTTTACATAGATCATGATGCATGCTATATCCCACTACAACTTCGAAAAGAGGTCCCGACAATGGAACCAAGATGTAGTCAATTTTACTCCCATTATAACATGATGGAATCCCATTCATGCGGCCTATCACCCCAGAGAAGCTAAGCACTCACCCGAGGCATGTGCGGGTGCCAAGTCTCTCTTTTATGTGAGTTTTTCATGGGAATCATTCATCAATAATTAGTATAGTAGTATTCGGGAAAGAAGTTTAGACATACAAATATTACAGGGCTCAAGACGGCCTTGAGATCCTTATATTTTCTTGATTTGTGTTTTAAAAGACTCCATAACACATAATATAACAGAAAGAAAGCTACAACCATTCATTCATAGCATGAAAAGAAAGTGAAATTCTATGAACGAAATATACATGAAACCCACTGATATTCATATCTAATTGTAATAAGTAACCTCATTGTATTCATTGGTTCATTATAAAGAGCCATAGGGGGTGATGCATGGTCATGTAAATCACTAGGCTTGTATAACTATGCAAAAATAGAAAAGAAATTACAATCTTTGAGTTGAATACATCGAGCCCCACTCGCAGTAATCCTACGAGATCTACCCATGTTATCTCTCTCCTGTGTGTATCTCTCCTATATTCTCCTCTTAGGTCTTTATCTCTCTTTCTTGGTCCATAGGCACTTGTATTTATCACCTTCCCACACTTTGCCAACTCACCTTGCCACGCCCTCAAATCCGTCACCAAGTGTCGAATGTGGTCCTTCCGAGCATTTTCCTCACACTGAGCTATCCACTCCATCTCATGATGGTCTTCTAGAAGATTCCTTTGCTAGTATGTTCTTTCCTGGGCCACCTTTTTCCAAGCTAGCATGTTATCCGTGTGCAACCGATCATGCTTTTCATGTGTTCTACCTTTGTTTCTTGAATCAGCTAAGTCTTGAACCTCCTTTCGCGTGCCGCACACTATATGCTTCCTTGAGCCTTTTCTCTTGCACACTTTTGCCTTATGCGCCATCCTGTAACTGGGGTCCCGTGTGCCCACGTGCCTTCATACTTAGTCAATATTTCAGGGGTCCAACATATACATATCCACATTCCTTAAAAAGGTAGTATATTCTTTTATATTAACAGAGGGCATAGCTGGTTCCACATGTACATGTATATTCCTTCCATTCTCTTCTAAAATTTATGAATTCCAAGTTTAATTTTAATGTCCTCTTCAACTTTAATTTCAATTTTAATATATTATTAATATTAAAATTTCAATTTTCATTAAATGGACATTGGCTACACTTTTATTTTGTAGGCTTCACTCTTTAGTGGTATCTTACGGATGTTCAAGAAAATCAAGAAATTGAGAAAAAAATAAAGTTTGTTTATGCACTGGTATGTAATTCCTTTTAAGCTATAAAATTTAATTTATCAACCTAAAGAGGGGAAAATGTAGACAATTGATTTTGATAATTATTAATTTGACATTAGTAATACTTCTCACATCCCTTACTCATGAGTTACGTTTATAAATATAAATTAAACATAGTATATTACTCTCTCTTAAGGCTTGCAAACAATTATTATTATCCTATTATACTACTCAAACACCTATATGATTGGCCTTGTTTCTCACATATGTATTATACCTCATGTCATTAATTTCTATATTTCCACTTGCAGTATCCTATCCTCTAGATAATATATTACAATTTGGATAGAAACATCATACAATTCTATTTTTTGTTGACCAACAACAAAATATTATTCGGTTTATCTTTATTCCCCTCCTAGGTTTTAGTGTTAAATTATTTCATGTTGTACAAATACAAGTTAATAGAACTTATTTAGTCACTTGACACTCACCTAGCATTCTCAAGAGTTCTTATGGAAATATTTATCAAATCTTAAATTAAGTTTCACTTATATTTCCTAGATTTCCTATAGAAATATCTATTAAATCTCAAGCAAAATTGCCACAATATTCCCTAATTAAAGAGAATACATTAGGAGAAACATGTATGAAATTTTTAAGAACTCAAAACTAATTTATGAGTATACCAAGACAATTCAAGGGCCTCTCAATTCAAGTCAAGAACACCATCATAAATCTACACATAATTAATGTTATAACAAAAATGTATCACCTTGGCATTTTCTCATTACAGACCCCTACTTTTTGCTAACATGGGATGATCTCACACCGTGGGACTTGCAAAGTGATATCAATCTCCAGAGAAGGCCGGTCCCTCTACCTAATCTTAATGCTAACACTACTCCTAATGCTGAAATGTAAACTAACTAATCCTAAACTAATAATTCCAAGGGACCAGGGAGAGAGAGAAGGGTTAGAAAGATGCATGGAAATGAAATCCTAAGCTAAAATATGGTGATAGCACTAGAAAAGGGTGAGGAAACTCTAATGAGGGAGAAGGAAAAATAAAATGGATAAGGGAGAGGCTGACATAAGTGACACATACCCAAATTACATTTCACATCTATTATCACATGAAACACAACAAAATGAACTTGCAAAGGATAAATACATGCACAACACACTACATCAAGTAAAAGAGAGGCAAGGTTATAGATAAACATGAGTTGGGGTTGAGAAAACACCAAAAAAAAGTTTTATTGCAATAAAAGTATGCACATACCATTATAGTTGTAGAGGAAGGCACAAGAACACATTTCCAAGCCCAAAGTGAAGGTTTGACAGCTCACAACTATTTAAGAACTATTTTAACATATTTCCTTGACATTTTAGAACATCTTCCTTCAAAATGATATATTTTATAAAGTATATAGATCAAGGAAGAAAGAGAAGAGGGAAAAATAGGGGCACAAATTTTTCAAATTTTAATCACCAATAATCTATATTTAATTGTCTTACAAATCACATGAGAACCATGCAAGTACATCCTTATGTCTAGTTTGTCTCACGAAAGAGATGGAAGCCACACTTCATCAATTTTGGTGGTTGAGAGTGAGATTTGACCGTTTTCATGCTCAGGACTATCCTCTCTCCCTCTAAAGCCATGTTTTCCATTTTGACCCACCAAACCTCATGAATTCTTGATTTTCATGATGCCAAATTGAAGGGCTTGAGGAGACCTTTCCAAAGAGACCATTTTTTTGTGAATTGGAGCTCTTTGGTTGAAGATTTGGTCATTTCAAAATCTTCATGCCGTGGAGTACAAAAACATGACATGTGCCATCATTTGATTAGCCTTAAATATTTCCTTTTCCTTATGTGTTACTTGATTTGAATTTACCATGTGTTGGTCCTTCATTCGTTGTAGGATAGGGATTTTCCTCTTTATCGGTATGTTTACTATGAAGTGTAAGCTAATAATGAATCTCCATTTACCTTCACAATGTCATATTGTTCTTTTACTTATCTTTGGCCTCTGTGAAACATGAGCCAATAGGGAAGCTCCATTATTCTTATAATATTAGTCTTAAATTATATTATATCAACCCCCCTATGAAGCGTGAACCAACAAAAAGGCTCCACATATGTCTCATGTTATATCTCTCTTTCTTTTGTGCTTACTTTTGATTGGTTGCGCCTTCGCATCGTAACTTATATCTAGGTGGACTTAAAAATGTTGGCCTAATGGAAATGTAGCCACGTATAATGAATTGACCTACCAGACCACTCAGACCCAAAGCCTTTTGAAAACCAGCTCATTCCACATACTTTACTTCCACGAGATCCCATCCGATCACCTTGCACTTAAATGGTGACATGTATCCACTATCGGTCATTGACTTTATGCCATGTGATGACTTCAATTCATGCCACCTATCATTCTCACCCCACTAACCATTCAATCCTTATTCAAACCCAAAATTCTATGAACCTTGGTTTATTCCGCAAACCTCATGTCCTCTAGGTGCATCTGTCTTAAATTTTTCTAGGATGGAGACATGTGTATTACTCTAACCGCCTTGATCTATGTCGCGTGTTCCCTATCTAATGATTGGCATTGAAATTGATGGCCAAATGAACATCATGCAACCTTTTAAAAAATAACTCGCTAATGGATTATTTGAGCCTCTCATAGGTTTTTAAATGTCCACATTTAATGCTTTGGAGAGGTGGACTTTGACGGTCGTTTAAACATATTCTGCCCTTTTAAAATTACTCAGTCCATTTTTAACATTGTTAAAGCCAAAATAACCCTAGGGGTTATTTTGGGATAACAATCACTAATTATAAAAACACTACAAAGGGTTTTTCTGTAGAAGATATCTATCTAAAAGAATTTATATTCAACATTGAAGAGGGTACACGTGAACTATATTTATCTATCCCACTACTAGTGTCAAAACATATTGTAAATCATGGGGAGGGAACTCTATTATAGCATTCACTCAAGCACATGCATTATGAATTATATGGATTTTGAGCACCTCATTTGGGAAATTTTTTGTATTGTTTGACCTGAATTAACAAGGGGTTAGATACTAAGGGTAGTCAACACAATCATCACAATACATTATTATTATGTAATGTGTATTTGAGTGTTAGTGAAAGAATTTAGGGTTGATCACTATAGGGGCACACACAAGTAGTATAGAACATATAAGAATATAATAAGGAATTACAAATTAAGGTGAAGTGACCCAAATCATTGTAGGAGTATGGACCACTATAGGATATAACTATACAAATTACAAAAAAATCGTTCCTTTTAGTGTGTAAACATATTTCTAGTGTCCTTAAGGTTTATGGAAATTTTATTTCAAAGACAAAAATCTTTAGCCATGTCATTATCTATTCTACCCAAATTAATATCCATATCAACTCGTGAAGAAGCATCATAAATGATAAGTGGATATATCCTCTATTAAGTTATTTGACATGTGCTTAATTGATCAAATCATTCTCAATAATTTACTATGTTCTTATATTTATATGTGAATTCATAATTTATTAATAAGAGTATACATAGATTTCTAGATTCTAATTCTAAATTAGTGGTTCTACTCCACCTCTCTAATTTTTAGGGTTGAATCAAAATCACACATATTTCTCCAAATAGTATGATGATATGGAGAGTGATAAAGAATGTAAAGAATAAAGATACCCCAATTCATCCCTCACACTTGATAATATAAATTTTAATAATTTGTTTTGCATGGGATTTTATATTTAGGAAAACAATAAAGATGTCTTTATGTTTCACCCTTGGGAGCATCACCTAGATACAATGAGTTCCAAGTGGAAAATTAATGTTTGTAAGATACAAGTTCTTATGAACAACTCCTCATGAAATATAGGTATATGTAAATTAACTCAAAATTACGTAGTTGAATCCCAAAAATCATTACACAATTTGATCCACTATGGAAACACTACTTCTATAAATGAATGAGCTATGGATCTCCGTATTAAATAGTTCATAAGACACAATACATGTTATAGATTTTTAAAATAGTTTAACAATCTAATTGGGTTTGAATTTGGGGAAAATCCATAATTGAGAACATTTAAGATAGAGTAGTACTTGGGATGGGTGACATCTCAAGAAGCCTTGGTACTTCACCCTTATGAGCATCATTGAGATGTAATTAATTACAAATGGACCATTCATGTTTGTGAGATATGATTTCTTATGAACCAATCATAATGAAATATGGGTTAATGTAGATGTTGGAATCATAATGGATTGAGAGGGAGGGTGAATCAGTCCTTCAAAACATTTACTTAGCATTCATACATCACATTAACCATCCATTCAATATTCATAAACCATTGTGTTCTTATTAAGATATGCAACATTCAATCACAAGAGCATGAAACAAAATACACAACACATGAAAACCATATATAAGTGGGAAACCCTCAAGGGGAAGAAAATCCATTGAAACTCTTCTTATATTACACAAATAAAATATATTTAGTGAAGCACCAACTTCACAAGGAGCACCAACCCCTAGTTTAGTAGAGCACTAACCCTACAAGGAGCACCAACCCCTAATTTAGTGAAGCACCCACTCCATAAGGAGGCTACAACCCCATAAGATGACTAAGCACTAAATTATCCACTGAAGATAATGATCTATGAATGTTTTTTCTGCCAAAATTGATGGAGATCTCTAATTCATCTCACACACTTTCTTCAAACCCTCATTCCTTCAACTCGCTAATTTTTTTCCTTTTTAACTTGTCTTGGCTCCAAAAAATTTATAAAATTATCTCTAAGATTATTCAACCTATAAAAACTTAATCATCTCTGAAATCATGAAATATAATCTCCTTCACACCCTTAGGAAGGTTGCATTTTTCCCTCTCATGAGACTAGTACAAAAATGAACCAAACAAGCATTTAAATATGCTTTCCTTATTTCAAACTAAATGAAGTTAATTTTACCTCATTTTGTTTTAACAATGAAAATTTAAAACATTCCAACATAATCATTAAAAACATTAAAATTTGACCCATATAGGTCGGCCATGCCCAAAACCATAAAATTTTCACAAAACAAGCTCAAAACCCCATCACCTAGATGAGATAAAACCACATATACCAAAACCATGTTTAGGTAAGCTCCAAAATTCACCAAAAATGAATAATATGACATAATAATATCAAACATGGTCATTAATTAGCTTTCACCAATCAAAAAAATCATAACACAACTCAAAAGGCTCAAAACCTTCACCAAATAGTTATTTCCAGCACCATGTCTTCACCTTTGGGCATCAATACCACAAAAATAAACTCAAATATGGCAATTAAACACTATATGGAATCATTAGGACCTTTATATCACATACATTCATTTTATATTTCATGAAAATGTGTATGTGCAAACCACACCTAATTTCCTCTTCTCCAAATCAATCTTCCCATAAAGAAGTTTTGTAAACTCGATTGATTTTCACCCTTTATTCCACTTTCAAGACATAAAAATTACATAAATAGGAACATAATTCATCCCTATTAACTCTCCAACTGATATAAAGCATCAAATAATCCATATCATGCCTCATTAACCTTAATCTTTCATCCGAACAATGTTGTCTTGAAAATCAAACAACCTTCTTCCTCACAAACTAACCTGAATATCCCATTGCATCTCATAATCATGAGAAAAACCATATACCATTTAAAATATCTTTGAATAATCTTTCCATAACATATTATAACTCCTTCTAACTCTAAGTGGAAGGCCTTCAACCAAAATAATCTATGCAAACTACTTCTTTAAGCCTTTTAGGACTCAAGATCTGACCTTGAGATTACCTTTATCCATCACCTAGAAACTCACTTCCACACTTTAATAAATCATGAAACACCCTTATATGTGTTTTCTAATAACTCTTCAACCTTAACCAAGTATTAACAACTCTAAATCGTCACTTTATCTCATAAAGTTATTTAGCACCTTGCTAGATCAAGCATTCTCCAAATTTGACCCTCAAAGATCGAGTAATAACTATCTCATACCATATTAAAAATAAAAATTTTATATACCATTTCAAATATATTTGAACTAGGATCACAAAAAAACTTGAATCAGCTCCTAACTCCTCTTTTAGCTCTTGTAATTTCACTTTACTCCAAGTTGTCCCAAAACTAGTACTCATAAATAGTGAACACTTTGCCCTTTTTTACTTCAACCATGATATAAAACTATCATGGAAATGTAGAACAACACTATGGATATAAAAATGTCAATTTATTTCTTACCTTCTTTGGAAAACTTCTCCGAAACTAAACTTCTTTAAAAACTTACATTTTTAGGTGGGGCCCACATACAATCACATGCTCTAATACACATTTCTGGAAAGATGGAAGAGTCCTCTACAAAATCAAATCATCATGTTTTCATAACCAATCAAAGCTATCCCGATATAAATAATTTCCTCCAAGTCACTTTTAGCTAGGGTTTCAAAGTAACTTACCTTCTTAACGATCGTTCATAAAAATGTGATGATCAAACCACCTCATTATTTTTGTGAAACCTTCATAATTAACCTAAAAATATATGCCAAAGAGATCAGGTCCCCATGAAAATCACACAACTCACAACAAGCATCAGAAGGTCCACTTTTTCCTTATATCTTCATTCTATAATACCCTGTTTTACCAAAAATGATGTATCTTGTAATTCCTTCTTCAGAATGGCCTGAAAATTGTCATGAAGAATCATGAAAACATCATGTACATGTCCATACTCATCATATAATCCAAATATCTCTTAAACACTCCATACAATCTCATTTACCCATTCTTTCTAGCATTTTCTCACCTACTTGCTTCCTAAAGACCTCAAACATGCATCGTATCACTTTGAATATTGACTTGAAAATCATCCTACGCCTTAGGTATATTGTCACCATGCTATTTTCATGATTTTTTAGAACTACCTTTCTCTATTTATTAGACCTCAATCTCATTTTTCATGCATTAAGGCTAGGAAAAGGTGGAATGACTCGACTCGGCCATGAGTTCCCATGGAATGACCTTGATGACTTCATGAAGACACTTATATACCCATAACCCTAAACCCTAAACCCTAAACCTTCACAAAACTTGGGAGGACTCATATTGTGACTCAACTCACTAGACCATGCACCAAGACCTTCTAGAACTCACCATATCCTAACACTACCAATCAACCTTCATGTTTGACATCTTATCATCATCATGGAACATGTGAAATCATCAATCATACAATATCATAGTCATATCTCTAAATCAATACACTTCATCACAACATTACGTTTCTCGCTATGTTGCATGAATCAACATCTTGATCCATGGTTCAACACATTATATGGTTCTTTTGACACATTTTTCTACCACATCTACATGTTCTACTACAACATGGGATTCTTTAGATTTCTCTCAGGTACACATCTCTATCTAATTTATGTTACCGACCTTTCTTCTCACTAACATAAAGTGGGGAAATGTAGTTACAAAATCATGCACTTAATAATATAATTATACTGCCAAGTATGTTGTTTTATATATAAATCTTGCATTAAAAAATTATTCACTAATGGCCCATCCCATAGTCCTTCATCGATTCAATTAGTCGTCATCATTTTTTGTCTTCTGCATACGGTCATCACTTATTTTCATGGTTCTTTTCATCTCTCGGGGGAGTCTTAGTTGTCATCTCTAGTCTCTCGAATAGGGAACCTAGTAAGGTATTAGGGCACCTTGAGTGCCCCGACCCTCATTTCTAGGTGCTCTAGTCTCGGTTACACTTGGTTCTCATTTAGATGTTTGAGGTTATTCTTATTATTTTCCCTCCCATTCCCCTAGGTACTAGTCAGCATGTCAAGTCATTAGTGTCAAAATTTGAGCAATATATCCCTATATAAACATAACATATACGCTATATTAAGGGAGGGCTATTTCTACTAAGGGATAACTATCTACATAAGGCAAAGGACTGAATTTGGGCATTATTCTACATCACACACTATATAGGAATGGGATTTTATTCTATTACACCTATCATTCTACATTTTATCTAGCTATTTCTTTCTACTTTGGTGTCACTAGTGCTAGGGAACCCTAGGCACACCATTGCACACATAAATCACATAGAACTACATCGGGTCTAGAGATCTAGTGTACCACTCATTCATAAGTCCATCCATTTAGCAGTTGAGGATAATCTGACCCATTTATTTGCATCTTTCATTTTTAGGGTTTGATGCTTTTGTGTTGGATTTTTATAGGATATTATTCATTGGAGATTTGCAGCAACATCGGCGAAGCAAGTGTGACAACAACCTAATAAAAGGATAATTACCGCAAAGGTTTAGTGAACATATTAGATTTAGTTTCTAAGTCATTATGTAGACCAAGGATCCCATACTCCAAACTAGGACACTAACAGGTGCCCCTATCCTCCTCCAGTGCCTCGGTTTGGCTAGATCTACCACTTCTACAATTTTTTGAGGTTTTTCATGACACTTAGTTCCACCGTAAACATCACTCTGTCTCGGTCCCAGAGACATCGTGAGGTAATTTATTTTTAGGTTAGTACCTTTTCCCTCCTATTTCATTTTATTTAAAATATCAAATAAATTATCTAGCTTTTATATTTCAGTTATTACATTGTTGTACTTCTTAGATTATTACTAAAATATAAATTTTAGATAATCATTTTGGTGAACCCGTACTTTAGAACTTTTTTCCCTAGGATCCACTTCAAACCCTAATGGCTAAGGATAGATCTTCTCCTTCTCAGCCCATCATGTCGCACTTTAGTGTCAATCCAATCTATGATGAGGCTGTTATCGCTGAGCTCATGGCTCTCTATAGTAATGCTACTATGCCATATCATATTTAGCAACAAATCTTAGATGGCCAACAATATGTACCTACTAGTTTTGAAAAATCCCCATTAGCATTAGTATCATTTTGGAACCGACAGCCTTCACTCATTGTCCACCATGCTATACGACTACTTATGATCCTTCTACTGATCTGATCTGTCTAGAAATTCTAGATGATTCTATAATTGATTACATGTTAAGTCTCGTAAAATAGATCTCCTACTAATTCTTCTCCTCATGAGATCTGTTGTTATGGCTACATATCGTGACTCTTCTATTTATAATATTGCTTCTCTTAATCCATCACATACTAGTTCACATACTCTCTCATATTATGTTGATGATCCTAATGATAGTATGCTTAATGAAAATTTCATATCTGAGTCTTTATTTGATGTTGATGATACAATTAATAGTCATGATTCTACTCATGATTCTACTACCTTTCATACTATGAATCTAAATCTCCCAATTTACTTTCTCTTAAGGTTATATCTAGCATTGTGCATGAGTCTTCTCCATCTATTAGTTCTTCTTCTCCTACCATCTCATCTCCTCTTAACACTTCACCTACATTTGTCAGTTTATCTTCTCCTATCGAGGTATCTCCATCGGTTGTTTTACCTTCTAGGGATGTTTTTGATGTTATTCCTACCACTACTATAGATGTTCCATCTTCTTCATCTACTATCGCTTCTCCAAAACCTACCCCTAGTGTTCCTTTAGCATTGGAATATCCTTTATCTTCTCTTGAGGTACCTATGATTACTCACAATGGCAAGTTACAACCACTTAATACATTATTGTCATCTCCTACTATTCCTTCACAAGATATTGTCTCTCATGCATGTCGTAGGTCACTTACAATCTCAGGTTCAATCACTCACTTTAGAAATTAGGGCCTATTATGCTTCAATTGATAATAATTCATTACATGACAACCCTATTCCTAAGAAAATTCATAACTCTACATTTCCTAAGGACTTTATCATGCCTACATTCACATGCTTTGATGGTACTGGTGACCCTCACTTACATCTCCAACATTACCACATGGCTATGGATTCCTATTCTAATGATAGATTATTGTTTAAGGCCTTTCGAAATAGTCCTACTGACGATGCATAATAATGGTACACTCATCTTCCTTTTGGGTCTATTAGTGCTTATTATGATATTGAGGATGCCTTACTCCATCATTTTATCATCAACAATGGATCTAGAGTTACTTATAATCATATACCTACTTTACATCAGGGCACATCCAAACCTATCAAGGATTACATCTTACGATTTAATGTTTGTATGCATTAACTATTTTTCAACCTATCGATCTAGATAAAAAATTCATTTTCTTTCGTGGTCTAATTCTAGCTCTTAAGCAATGAGTTCAATATGATACATGTGATTCATTCATACTCTTGTGCTATAAAGTTATTGATCTAGAACATGACCTTCTCTCAACACATGTTATTGATATTCCACTCCCTACTACTATTGTTATATCATCTAGTTCTTCTCCATTTCCACTAGTTGAGCAACCCACACAATATCCATCTCTTCTTAGTAAGCAAGCTCAACCTACTACATCACAAAAGCATCATCCTCCTCCATGATAGACTACTTCACCATCTACTCCATTTGTTTCACGTGAGCCATTACACTTCTCTCATCATGCTTGACCACATGATGTGTTGTGTGTTTTACTTAATGAGCGTCTAATTCACTTTCCTCTAATCAACATCATCCACAACATCGTTAGCATGATCAAACCTATTGTAATTATCATCACATCAATGGCCATAGGGACAATGATTTCTTTTCCCTTCATGATAGATTACAACAATTAGAGGATAAGGGCATCATTTCCTTTGGCTCTCACTCACGTGAGTGGTCCATCTCTCCTCTTCCTCATTGGCACATTTCTACTCGGGTTGAGTTGTCTCCACCATCTAATGCTAAGGTTTTTATCTTTCTATCACCACAGGATGTCACTCATGTGTGCACTCCACCGCGTCCATCCATCACTACTCCACCACATCCACTTTATCCATCTCATCCACCACATCATTTTATTACTTCTCATCCACTACCACAACAATACGCATTCTCCCATCCCACCAGTTCTCCACATGATATCCGGTTTATTTCATATGCCCACCCTAATTTTATGCCACATGTTCCCACCGATTCACAAAACCCTTGTCTTTGGTAGGTGATTACTATCACCCTACCCCATGAAACACTTGTGTTCTCCCGGTTCTTACATGAATTTTTAGGTTTTGGTATAAGAACCCTTCATCACTCACTTCATCTATTCATCTATCACATTTAATCATTTTCGATGATGCACTCTTGTTTTACATGGTTCATTCTTGACTGCTAAGGGGTCTTAACTAAATGAACATAATCATCCATACACTGGGATGTAACACCCTCGACAATGGTTATATTCCTCCTTTACATTTCATGTGTTGTGATTTTCTTGATAAAGATGTGTCCTTTTGACTACTAAAGATCATGCTTGATATGGATAAATCATTTACACTCTTTGATTGTAGGGCTGGTATGCTGTTGTTTACAATAATTTGTTTCACTTCTCATTGGATAAGTTGCAATCTGGTTTTAAGAGTTGTAACTTATCCTTTTGCTATTGGACTCATCCTTGGATCAATTCCATTGATCCAAGGTATGTTTTAAATCTTCTTCTCTAAACAAAATGAAAAAACATTATCATACATTGATTTAAAATACTTAACGGACTGAACTTGTGGTTATTGCAAATTCTTTACTATCTTGAAATATTATGCCTATATTCTCTTTTTTTTTTGTGCTCAACTCTTCTTGATCGACCCTTGTAGGGTGCTTAATGGCGTTAAGGGAAATAGAACCTTGCTTCAGATTCTTGAGAAAAATAAATTATTATGTACCCTTTACCTATACGGTCTACCCTAATAGATACGGGACTCAAGTAATTTACCTAACTATTACTACACCACTTTACGTGGGATGACATTCTAACCTAAGTTGTTAGCTTGAAAGGAAATAACCTAGGGGATGCTAAGTTATTTCTAAACCTATTGTTTTTGGTTAAATCTACATCCTATCCTAAGGTGGCAATTTATTGTTGGGGGTTATATCCTAAGGTTATATATTTAAACTAACCTAAGATCTAACCTAAGAAAATTCTATCTATCCTAAACTAATGGGATATGAAAGGGAACCTATGGGTCATTGGAAAGTGGGGAACTAAGCGGCGGTTCCTAAGCTTTTATTGGGATTTGGTTTTGATTTGGTTTTGAATGCATGAAAGTACTTGCCAGTGTGGTAAGGGTTAGTGAAAGTTTAGAGGAACCTACATGGAGGCATCGCTAAGTTTGGAAATGAATTTTGAAGTGCAATTAGGTCTCGCCAACTATGAATAGTGGTGGTAAGGAAAGATAAGTGGGAAATTGGAATTAATGTCATTAATATGCCTTGGGTTTGGTGAGCAAGCCATCTTGGAAGGCATGCTAGAAGATTTGTTGGGGTTGTTTTACTTTGCATGCTTCACGATTTTTACTCTACATGGAGCTATCTAGTTTTTCGAACCAGTAGTTTGATCTGCACTTAGTGGCTATTTTTTAATTGTTTCATATTTTTTTGTTCGAGTAATGTATAAGAGGCACTGTGGAAAAAGATTAATGTTGTTTGATCTTGCTTGGAGAAGAAGAGGTCTAGGAAACTCAACTAGAAGTCTTCTTTGAAATGGTAGAGGCACTATCAGGCATGATAGGCTCTACCCATTAAGATTTCTTACTTTCTTCTAAATGATTCATTAAAACAATTCTGCTCACTAGAAATTTTATATTTGCATGATGTATGTGGTTATTCACTTGCATGTATTCTTAGAAATTATGTGGGTTTTGGAATGTAAATCCTTTTCTATTATTGACATATTTTTTGGGAACTTTATTTGTACTGGTTGTTAGAGGTTTGCATGCGATTTGTTTTGGAACTTTGTAACCTGTACTTGAAGCTCTATTGAACTCTGTAACTTGAACTAGTAGTTCTGTTAATTGTATTTGAAGCTTGTAGCTTGTATTCGAATATTTTTTTCTTGCATTCAAAAATAATGTGGAAAGATCTAGATTATTACTTTTTAGGTTATGAATCTCTGTTTAGACTTGAATTTCATGAGCTAGAAGTGGAGCTCTATAGGGGTTCTAAACTTGTATTGAATCCCGAGATTTATTTTAGCTTTATTGAGACTATGTGTTTGTTTGGAATGTGTTTGAACTTATTGAAGTTTTGAACCTTGGTTGAATCTTCATATTCAATAACTGAACTTGTATATAGGTCTTATGAATACTGAATTCGTTGTTGAGTTGTTGTGTTGTGCCTTGTACTTAAGCTCTTAACTGAGGTTTTATTCTTCCTTAGGTAACAGAAGGCTTGAACCCATAATAGGTGTTGGTGTTTATTCTGAGCTTTTATTAGGGCCATGGGATTCCATTTTAAATTCGTATTTGAGCTTGTGTTGTTAGAACTTGTGATCGATGCACGTATTTAATGTAGCATAGGTATTCCATTGATGGTTGTTTTGATTCGTATTTGAAATCGACGAGTTGTATACTTACAGGTATTATGAATTGAAAAACTTTTGTCTCATTTAATACTATCTGATGGAGGGGGTCTTGTGAGTTTTGTATGGTCAGAATAGACTGTGTAACTTCTTTGTGGCCTCCTTTGTTTTGAATTTGAGAAGGAATGGTTGTTTTACTTCTACCTTTTAGACTGCACTATGTTTTCAAACTTGACGGGGTGTGTGAATTAAAGAGTGTATTCTATTCATATCTACTCTGAGTGTACCCATGTCTTGTGGGAAAACTTGACTGCTTTGTTCTTAGAAATAATTGGAACTGGAACTATGTTCTATTATGGGACAGTCGTATCAGTTGTAGAGGTTCATGGAATGAATTACTTACTTCCTTTCTATCTTTTATGTTGAACGAACCCTACCTATCTTATGATTTTAAAAGGAACTAGAGAGGTTTGTGGTTATTTTGTTTAGTCAAGTTGGAAGAAGGTAGGATAGAACTTGTCTTATCAAATTACTTAACTACTTACTTCCATCTGAGTTGTGGGTTTTTGTAGAATGCTAAATTTTAAACCTGTTATTTTGTATGTGGTTTGAAAAGTTATAGTATCACTTATCTAGATGTTGGTAATGTGGCTCTTGCTTGGGATTTCAAATTGCCTTCTCATTTGTAGTTTTTTGTTAATGTTTGTAATGGAAATTCAGTCTTCGAGTTGAGAGTTGTTGTGACTTTTCAATATTTTTCGATTGGAGAACTTTTACTCCACTATTATATCCTTATTGAACCACCATGTATTAAAGAGAAATAATTATACTCTCTTGGGGAATTCTACAGTTTGGGACTGTACTGTGTATTTCTTCTGAGATTTGATATTGGATTTGAGCTAGGTGAATGAGAATAGGTCTTCCGGGAAGGTTGTATGGAAATTGGAAGTATGTGGGCTTTGATTGTGCATTCGGTTTTGAGTTCTCTTTTGGAAACTAGCTTAATAATTTTGTAATAGATGATGGATTTCATTTCATAGTATAAATGAAATGAAATATGGTTTGGGGTCCTTGTTGGTTTGAGATCCTTTTTCTGTTGACTGATAAGTTTATTGATTGAACTTCTCGTTATTCGATTCTCTTCTTTGTCTATATGGAGGGATGAAACTTACTAATATCAGTTATGTTGTAACTAACTCCTTGCAGATTGGGAAAAGTTAAATGTGTCCTTCTATCCTTATGAATTTATGAAATAATTTAATGATAAGACTTGTTGATTATTTAAAAGTAATTGATAGGATCAATTAAGTCTTGTGGTATAATTCTGATGTTGCAGATTATAAAATGTTCCTTTCTTAAAAGTAAATCTAGATTTCTTAATTGTACTTCTTTCTAGATGTTATTACTTATGATTATCTGCATGATGTTTTTCAATTGTTTCATGAAAGAAAATTTGTTTAATGAAGCAATTAGTGGAATGCACTTTACTTTAATGTTTAGTGTTTATCATGTTCGGTTCATATCAATCGACCGTGTTAGTAATTTTGCATATGGACATCGTAATTGATTAAAGAAGGCATGAAATTTCATGTTGTATTGGGTTATTTAATTTTGAACCTTATGTAAAGAGTTTTGATTCAAGTATTGAATTTCATTGGAAAATAAAATTTGTATTCTTTTTTGAATGAAGGTTGTTTGTTAAACAAAGCATGCTTGAAATACCTAGTCTTGTAATTGAATATTTTTTTAATGAGGAATTGAATGTTGGATATTTACTTGTATTAGTTGTGTAAACTATCTTGTATTTATGAAGAACATGGAATTCCTATCCTTATAATATTATTCTTATCTCGTTATATGCTTAAATCGGATAAACTTGATAAGTTAGATAAAAAAAGGGAATTAGTTTAATCTCCTTAATAAGATGCGTTTGGTTAAGTTGCATAAGTTAATAATCTTATCTAAAAAAATTTATTATAGTATTGGAATGTGTAATGAATATGCAATAAAACTATAGATATTTTAAAATATAAGAAGGGTTTGACAAACCCTAATACTTAATCAAGTAGAGGAAGGTTCTTCCTCGTTAAATGAAATGCAACCCAAAGAATGGTGATATGATCGTTAATCATTAGACTTCATTTCTTATAAAGTCTACCACTAGTTGAACCTATTTGGTTACTACACCTTCTTTGAATGATTAAGTTATATTTAATGGAACTTATGATATTGCTGTCCTATTTTGGTTAATTATTGTTAAACTAAATAAACAAACATTAAAATCAATCATGAGTTAAAGGAAGTTCTTTAATGCTTAATTGATTCAAGTATAGAATAAGGACTTAAGGAGTGTTGGATTAGGGTTAGCATAGATGTTGTAATCTATTTTATAATCCAAATTAATTAAACATTAATAACCTCCTTGGGGTATGTACATCGTGATGAGGTAGTTTCTATAGGATGTTGGCACATGCCAACTGCAAGGCTATACCTTCGAGAAGACTAGGGTTTTCTCGAGGATACAACATTGCAAAGTTGAAATGTGGCAACACCCTACTGCATTGATCATCTAGATCTAAACACAATAAGGACTTGAACTTGGTTTTTCTCTAGGTAAATTTAGTGGTATGTTTGAGATAGGTAGTAGCTCTCAATGGCTCAGGGTACCTTGGCACACCCGGTTGACTTAGGTCAACCAAGTATGCTCATATACCCTAAGTCATTGTGAGCGTCTTCCTATAATGATTTATGTTTCTAACCAAGGCTAGGGTTAAACTTTGGGCAAGTGTATAGACGGTAGTTAGTAAAGACCATTCATGATAACAAAGGAGTGAGGTGAAGGACGTATTCCAAAAAGACGAGAATGTCATCTAGGAATAGTGACATACACAGTATGTTGTAAATCTTTTGCCAAATTATTGCAAGCTACTGGTTTCATTGTCCTATGTCACCAAGTTTAAAGCAACGTGATATCATATGGATATCGGTAACAAATGTTCAGGTATGTTCTTTAAATAGATCACTCAGTACCCAGTTATAGTAGTAAAACCAAGTATATGATAAGTATTCAATACTTAAAGTTAAACATGAATAGATCGGTAGGTAACCGAGTCATGGAATGAATAGATCGGTGTATCACCGAGTCATTTATAGCTGCATATGGTTATCTGTTATGAGATTGATTGGTATGGAATGTGTGTTCTAAATAATGTTTTATTTAGAATAGAGAACATTGTAAAAAAATTCCCTTGTTTCTAAAGTCTTAAAATGGGAATGTTACATCTTGGTATCAGAGCTGAAGGTTGTAGCTCTTGGACCTATTGTGTCCATAATCTAATGAAACTTAAATTTTCTTGTAACAAAAAATGGTTAGAACAAGAGGAAATGTTACAAATAACCCTCCACTTGAGGAAGGAGTAAAGAACTACCGAAACTAGATGAGATCCTTGTTGACATGTTGGACACAAGATATTGTTTGGTTTTTCTTGAACATCAAGTAATGGGAAATAAGGAAGAAGAAGATGTCGACAACAATAATCAGCCACCTCCTAGGGATAACACCAATGTAGGTGTTGATAATAACAATGCGAACATACTGTTCAACCCGAAAATAAAAAGGCTAGGCTGGCAGATGAACTCACTAATGATATAAAAAGGATAATTCCACCTAAGTTTGATGGCACCACATTAGGAGATGGAGCTAAGAACTGGCTCAGTGAAATGGAGAAATACTTTGCAATAAGGAATTTCTCAGAAGAAACAAAGGCAATATGGGGATCATATCAGCTTTCTCACTAAGCATCTTCATGATGGGACAGGTTGTATGGCTTAGTTAAACATTGATAAAACTAATACCATTTGGGATCAATTTAAAGGTTACTTTAGGCAATGTTGGCTACCACAACTTTACTATGATTAGAAAATGACTGAATTTCGTAACTTAGCTCAGGGAAGCTAATGGTAACCGAGTATTGGGAGCAGTTTACAAAACTCCTTAAGTATGTACCTCAAAGTGCATCAAACAGATGAGAAGTTTAGGATATGGAAATTCATCATGGGATTGAATCCCATTATAGGAGGAGAGGTGGATGTTCACAACCCAACCACGATGGAAGGGGTTGTTGAAAAGGCCATAAGGTAGGAACAAAAATTAAAGGCAATTTTTAATCATAAGGAGGAAGTAAGGAAGAAAAAGCCCAACTATTCTTCATCATCTCTTGCACCTAAGAAAGGACCATGGAAGAAATTTAGAATGAAAAGTAAGTTTTCATCTGATACTAATAAGAAAGCAACAACAAACAAGTTTGTTGGTAATGCACGGAACAACTTTGCTAAGAACAATAATAACAGAGTAAGTCCTATGGGGGTCAGAACAATAACTCTAAGGCTGGAAATAAACCCGAGCCTAGGAAAGGACCTATAGGAGGCTGTTATAACTGTGGCAAAGATCATTATGCAAATCAATTCCCTTTGAAAAAGGATGATCGTAATCAACAACACAAGATACACGTTGTAGTAGCTGACAAGCAGGCTGAGAAACAGGCCACGCCTATAGAAGTTTCGGGTAAGTTATTTGGTTTACCTGTAACTATTATTTTTGATACTAGAGCTACTGAATGTTTTATTTCTAGTAAATTAGCATCCAAAATAAAGAGAAAAGCTGGAAACATGGATAAAACATGGAATGTACAGTATGGAAACAATGTTTTTCATACAGTTAGTATGTGTCTTTTTGGAGCAGTCCTTGATTTACCTAACTTTTCCACTAAATTTGATCTTTATGTTGCACCTTTGGGGTCTTATGATGTAATCATAGGTGTTAATTGGTTAGCAGAACATAAGGCTAAAGTGGACTGTTTTGAAAAACACATTAGTTGTTTAGATGACTTGTAGAAAACAACAGAGATTTAGGGTGTGAAATGTGATATTTCTAGTAGAAAACTATCAGCCTATGCAAATTTAAAAGGCCAAAAATAAAGGATGCACCTTATATGCAGAAAAAATTCCTAAAACAATCAAGAGAATAAAGTGATATTATGGAATGATATCCATCATTACGAGACTTCGGTGGCATATTTCTAGAAGAATTACCAAGCCTTCCACCCAAAAGGGAGTTTGATTTCATGATTGAGATCAAGCCTGGAACTGAACATATTTCTAAAGCACCATATCAAATGACTACTACATAATTAGTAGAGCTTAAGGCTCACTGGCAGGAACTTTTGTCCGAAGGTTTGATTAGATCAAGTGTTTCACCTTGGGGAGCACTGTAATTTTTGTGAAAAATAAGGATGGAACACTTAGATTATGCATTGATTACGAATGTTAAACAAATCAATTATCAAGAATAGATACCCACTCCTTAGGATTGATGATTTATTTGATCGATGATACATGGAGCATTGGTATATTCTAAGATAGATATTCGATCTGGATATCATCCATTGCAGATTAAGGACAAGCATATTCATAAAACAGCTTTCAAGAAAAGGTATGGACTTTACATGGGATGACATTCTAACCTAAGTTGTTATCTTGAAAGGAAATAACCTAGGGGATGCTAAGTTATTTCTAAACCTATTGTTTTTGGTCTAATATACATCCTATCCTAAGGTGGCAATATATTGTTGGGGGTTATATCCTAAGGTTACATATATTTAAACTAACCTAAGATCTAACCTAAGAAAATTCTATCTATCCTAAACTAATGGGATATGAAAGAGAACCTATGGTTCATTGGCAAGTGGGGAACTAAGTGGTGGTTCCTAAGCTTTTTATTGGGATTTGATTTTGATTTGGTTTTGAATGCATGAAAGTACTGCCAGTGTGGTAGGGGTTAGTGAAAGTTTAGAGGAACCTACATGGAGGCATCGCTAAGTTTGGAAATGCATTTTGAAGTGCAATTAGGTCTCACCAACTATGAATGGCGGTGGTAAGGAAAGATAAGTGGGAAAATTGGAATTAATATGCCTCGGGTTTGGCGAGTAAGCCATCTTGGAAGGCATGCTGGTGGATTTTTTGGGGGTTGTTTTGCTTTGCATGCTTCACAATTTTTGCTCTACATGGAGCTATCTAGTTTTTCGAACCAGTAGTTTGATTTGCACTTAGTGGCTATTTTGAATTGTTTCATCTATTTTTTTGTTTAAGGAATGTATAAGAGGCATGTTGAAAATATTAATGTTGTTTGATCTTGCTTGGAGAAGAAGAGGTCTAGGAAACTTGGCTAGAAGTCTTCTTTGAAACAAGAGAGGCACTATCGGGCGTGATAGGCTCTACCCATTAAGATTTCTTAATTTCTTATAAATGATTCATTAAAACAATTCTTCTCACTGGAAATTTTATATTTGCATGATGTATGTGGTTATTCACTTACATGTATTCTTGGAAATTATGTGGGTTTTGGAATGTGAATCCTTTGTTGTTATTGACATATTTTTGGGAACTTTCTTTGTACTGGTTGTTAGAGGTTTGCATGCAATTTGTTTTGGAACTCTATAACCTGTACTTGAAGCTCTATTGAACTCTGTAACTTGAACTAGTAGTTTTGTTAATTGTATTTGAAGCTTGTAGCTTGTATTCAAAGCTTTGTTTTCTTGCATTCAAAAATAATGTGGAAAGAGCTGGCTTATTGCTTGTTGGGTTTTGAATCTCTGTTTAGACTTGCATTTCGTGAGCTGGAAGTGGAGCTCTGTAGGGGTTCTAAACTTGTATTGAAGCCCGAGATTTGTTTTAGCTTTATTGGGACTGTGTGTTTGTTTGGACTGTGTTTGAACT
Organism: Taxus wallichiana var. yunnanensis; assembly: GCA_018340775.1. Lineage (NCBI taxonomy): Eukaryota > Viridiplantae > Streptophyta > Pinopsida > Cupressales > Taxaceae > Taxus > Taxus wallichiana. The sequence goes on along the minus strand of CM031244.1, from coordinate 124,178,861 downwards.
TATTGAAGTTTTGAACCTTGGTTGAATCTTCATATTCAACAACTAAACTTGTATACAGTTCTTATGAATACTAAATTCGTTGTTGAGTTGTTGTGTTGTGCCCTGTACTTAAGCTCTTAACTGAGGTTTTATTCTTCCTTAGGGAAACGGAAGGCTTGAACCCGTAATAGGGTGTTGGTGTTTATTCTGAGATTTTATTAGGGCCATGGGATTCCATTTTAAACTCGTATTTGAGCTTGTGTTGTTAGAACTTGTGATCAATTCACGTATTTAACACAACAGGTATTCCATTGATGTTTTTTTTTATTATGTATTTGGAAATCAACGATTTGTATATTTACAAGTATTATGAATTGAAAAACTTATGTCTCATTTAATATTTTCTGATGGATGGGGTCTTGTGAGTTTTTTTGGTCGAAGTAGACCGTGTAACTTCTTTGTGGCCTCCTTTGTTTTGACTTTAAGAAGGAATGGTTGTTTTACTTCTACCTTTTAGACTACACTGTGTTTTGAACTTGACGAGGTGTGTGAATTAAAGAGTGTATTCTATTCATATATTCTCTGAGTGTACCCATGTCTTGTGGGAAAACTTGACTACTTTGTTCTTAGAAATAATTGGAACTGGAACTATGTTCTATTATGGATAGTCATATTAATCATGGAGGTTTATGGAAGGAATTACTTACATCCTTTATGTATTTTGTGTTAATCGAATCCTACTGTCTTATGATTTTAAAAGGAACTAGAGAGGTTTGTGGTTATTTTGTTTAGTCGAGTTGGAAGAAGGTAGGACAGAACTTGTCTTATCGAATTACTTAACTACTTACTTCCATCTGAGTCATGGGTTTTTGTAGAATGCTAAATTTTAAACCTGTTATTTTGTATGTGGTTCGAAAAGTTACAGTATCACTTATCTGGATGTTGGTAATGTGGCTCTTGCTTGGGATTTTGAACTACCTTCTCATTTGTAGTTTGTTGTTAATGTTTGTAATGGGAATTTAGTCTTCGAGTTGAGAGTTGTGACTTTTCAATATTTTTTGATTGGAGGAATTTTACTCCACTATTATATCCTTGTTGAACCACCATGTATTAAAGAGAAAGAATTATACTCTCTTGGGGGCATTCTACAGTTTGGGACTGTACTGTGTATTTCTTCTAAGATTTGATATTGGATTTGAGCTAGGTGAATGAGAATAGGTCTTCCTGGGAAGGTTGTATGGAAATTAGAAGTATGCGGGCTTGACTGTGCATTCGGTTTTGAGTTCTCTTCTAGAAACTAGCTTAAGAATTTCTAAGTTTGTAATAGATGATGGATTTCATTTCATATTATAAATGAAATGAAATATAGTTTGGGGTCCTTATTGGTTTGAGATCCTTTTTCTATTGACTAATAAGTTTATTGATTAAAATTCTCGTTATTCGATTCTCTTCTTTGTCTATATGGAGGGATGAAACTTACTAATATCAGTTATGTTGTAACTAACTCCTTACAGATTGGGAAAAGTTAAATGTGTCCTTCTATCCTTATGAATTTATGAAATAATTTAATGATAAGACTTGTTGACTGTTTAAAAGTAATTGATAGGATCAATTAAGTCTTGTGGTATAATTCGATGTTGCAGATTATAAAATGTTCCTTTCTTAAAAGTAAATCTAGATTTCTTAATTGTACTTCTTTCTAGATGTTATTACTTATGATTATCTACATGATGTTTTTCAATTGTTTCATGAAATCAAAGTTGTTTAATGAAGCAATTAGTGGAATGCACTTTACTTTAATGCTTAGTGCTTATCATGCTCAGTTCATTGAACTGACCGTGCTAGCAATTTTACAGATGGACATCGTAAGTGATTAAAGAAGACAGGAAATTTCATGTTGTATTGGGTTATTTAATTTTGAACCTTATGTAAAGAGTTTCAATTCAGTCTTGAATTGTATTGAAAAAGAAAAGTTGTATTCTTTTTGGAATGAAGGTTGTTTGTTATACAACATGCCTGAAATACCTAGTCTTGTAATTGAATAAGTTTTTAATGAGGAATTGAATGTTGGAGATTTACTTGTATTGGTTGTGTAAACTATCTTGTATTTATGAAGAATATGGAATTCCTATCTTTATAATATTATTCATATCTATTATATGCTTAACTCAGATAAACTTGATAAGTTAGATTAAAAAAATAATTAGTCTAATCTCCTTAATAAGATGTAGCTTGTTAAGTTGCATAAGTTAACAATCTTATCTAAACAATTTGATTATAGTATTGGAATGTGTAATGAATATGTGATAAAACTATAGAGCTTGTGAAAGATAAGAAGGGTTTGACAAACCCTAACACTTAATCAAGTAGAGGAAGGTTCTTCCTCACTAAATGAAATGTAACCCAAAGAATGGTGATATGATCGTTAATCATTAGACTTCATTTCTTATAAAGTCTACCACTAGTTGAACCTATTTGGTTGCTAATCCTTATCGAATGATTAAGTCATATTTAATGGAACTTATGATATTGCTGTCCTATTTTGGTTAACTGTTGTTAAACTAAATAAACAAACATTAAAATCAATCATGAGTTAAAGGAAGTTCTTTAATGCTTAATTGATTCAAGTATAGAACAAGGACTTAAGGAGTGTTGGATTAGGGTTAGCATAGATGTTGTAATCTATTTTATAATCCAAATTAATTAAACATTAATAACCTCCTTGGGGTATGTACATCATGATGAGGTAGTTTTTGTAGGATGTTGGCACATGCCAATCTGCAGGGTTGTACCTTCGAGAAGACTAGGTTTTCTCGAGGATACAACATTGTAATTGACATGTGGCAACACCCTTCTACATTGATCATCTAGATCTACACATAATAAGGACTTGAACTTAGTTTCTCTCTAGGTCAAGTTAGTGGCATGTTTGGGATAGGTAGTAGCTCTCAATGGCTTAGGGTACCTTGGCACACCTGGTTGACTTAGGTCAACCGAGTATGCTCATATACCCTAAGTCATTGTGAGCATCTTCCTATAATGATTTATGTTTCTAACCAGGGCTAGGGTTAAACTTTGGGCAAGTGGACTGATGGTAGTTAGTAAAGACCATTCATGATAACAGAGGAGTGAGGTGAAGGACGTATTCCAAAATGACGAGTATGTCGTCTAGGAATAGTGACATACATACAGTATGTTGTAAATATTTGGCCAAAGTATCGCAAGCTTCTAGTTACGTTGTCCTATGTCACCAAGTTTAAAGCAACGTGATATCAGATGGATATCGGTAACAAATATTCAGGTATGTTCTTTAAACAAATCACTCATTACCCGATTAGGGTAGTAAAACCAAGTATACAAAGTATATGATAAGTATTTAATACTTAAATTTAAACATGAATAGATCGGTAGGTAACCAATTCATTTACAGATGCATATGGTTATCTGCTATGAGATTGATTGGTATGGAATGTGTGTTCTATATAATGTTTTATTTAGAACAGAGAACATTGTGAAAAAAAAATCTCTTGTTTCTAAAGTCTTAAAATGGGAATGTTATACTCACTTCATCTATTCATCTAGCACATTCAATCATTTTTTGATGATGCACTCTTGTTTTACATGGTTCATTCTTGACTGCTAAGGGGTCTTAACTAAATGAACCTAATCATCCATACACTAGGGGGCATTGTTAATCTTCCCCCATTCATCACACTAACATTACATTATCATGTCAACATGCATTCATCATGACACATTAGTTTGGAAATCATACATTATCTATTTTTACATACATTCCACTCTCATTATTACACTAACTACACATTGCAAATTCTATTAAACAAATACGCACATTGCTCACCTTGTCAAACATCATATCTAGAAAATCAAATTACATATGTTATCTATCATCATTCACACTACGCATTTTTTCTATCATTATCAACATCATAATACAAGTATACATCAATAAACATGAACGATATCCAACACGTTACATACATTACAAAAATAATCACTGAATCATACATCATCAATCACATAATGATATCAATACACATCAAAATAAATCATCTTATACCTATAAAAATGTCTACATATATCAGTCACAAAAATATTTTCAGGGGACGTGTGCTCCCCATATCCCTCTCCTCCCTATGGTAATGAAATTACATCTCGCAAAAAAATAGAAATAATAATACATATTGATGTGTTACCCACCATATATGGTACTCCTCTATACACCCTACATCATCTCGAGTCCATCGCCTCTATCGCCGCATCTACCTCACTGCCCAAGAGGCCGTGGTTCATTTTAAGACCCCCTATAAGAAATTATTATACAATGGGTGGTGAATCTACGAAAATCAATTCACATTGTTGGAAAATCTAGGAAAGGAGGGTTTTGGGATGGCGAGAGAATGCAAGTTTTTATAGCCACCAGGCATCAATGTCCGCATAATTTTTTTGTTTTCATGTGGTAATTAGAAAATGTTTCCGTACGGTAACAAAAATATGTTACCACACGTCAAACTTCCTTTTAGTGTCATCTGTAACATAAATATGTTTTCATACGTCAACCTTCCTAGTGGTGTTTTCCAAGAATAAGTTTAACTTCTCGTCGACAACACAAACTAACAAAGATCGAATAGAAAAAAATAATGTTGCCATCGGTAACATGTTCTTACTACCATTCGACATTACATACTCAACTTATAGGAGACATCATGTATTTATATTTCCATCTAGTAACTTGATTTTACAAAAAAATCCCATGCATAAACAATTCAAACTTTTTCACTTACCTCTTTCGCTTATTCCTTCTAGCTTTTTGGCTTATACTTTCAGATTTTTCATAGGATTATTAACAAATTTTGAAATTATATTGTATTACTATATTATGGTGAGTAAATACAATATATAATAATATATTATAACATGAAGGTAAATATACTAACATTTGTTGGCCCTTAGTAGAAACACTAAGGAGAATTATATTCAAATTTATTTAGGATCTATAATATTTTGGCAAACACGCTACCGTATGGTAGTAAAAATTTTGCCAATTTCAAAATCCAAAACCCTAATATTTTCTTACTCATGAATATTCACCCTTAAAATGAACCCTATATGAGGTACTAACTACTCTCCCATGGGCCCTAGTCTAGCTCCAGCCCTCCTAGGTGCTCTAATAGCTCTCAACCATATATACGGCTCTGGGGGCACATCTTGAACCATACCAAACCGACATGATACCATCTCACCTAGAATAACTCATCAACACTTGGGAATCGGTCCTCCAAGCACATCATCATTTATATGCACCATATCTCTATAGCATCCTCTAGCCATCCTCTATAGTCTTGGTATGGCCTCCATATCACTTCCTTAGGCCCCATCCTATCTATCAAGTGCTCTATAGGTATCAATGTCCATCTTGCACCCACACACACCAACCCATCTCCTCACATATATATCTGGTCTAGCCCACTCTTCTCGAGACCTCCAACTAGCCTCAACATTGTTATGTGCTCATATGCCCATACATGCAATAGCGTAGTAGCACCTATCTTGCCTTTGTGCTCCTCATGTGTGAATCTATATGTCTCTATATAGGTGGACCAACACACATCGTGCCCACATGTATCTGGTACTTTCCTCCTCTATCCAATGACATATATCATGCATCTTATATAATATGACCACACCTCCTCCCTCTATTGCAATAGATGAAGCAATCACCATGCCTATGAACTTTCATAAGTGCAGAAACACTAACTTAAAAATAACATACAAACTAATATGGGCCTCGACAGGTAATAGAGTCCCCAAAAATACCATCTAGTTGATCACATCTGTCTCTCCATATACTTTAATGGTAGGACCTATACTCTCTCCCAAAACATGGTAATCAATGTATTCGATACACATCCTCCAACGTAACTTTCATCTCACTAGTAGGAAACCAAAATGTAAAAGTATCCACACACCACCTCTCACATAAGGTTGTCAACATAGGCATATTATGGGTCACATCCCCATCTAGGCTATCTACCACAAGCCGACACATTCCATAAGCTCCTAATCATCATCTAAAAAACCTAGCCCAAGCAAAGTATTTAAATAACAACCCCGTGGAACTCCCTCGATTGAATATCTCTACACAACACAAAACAACAATAGACGTAGTGTTAGAACACTATAAAACTCCATAAACACTCACTTATCACATTAATATATAGTAAAAAATTACATTTATTTCATTTTTCACTAAATACACCCTCTCTCGGAATAGGGTGCCCAACATCAATACTAGTGCACTCGGGAGAAACACACTAGCTCCCGAGTTCTAGGTTCTCTGTCCTAAAGGCCATTAGTGCCTTCACCACTCTTGTCCAAGTCTAAAACACCGAGAAAATTCAAAATCTCAATTTTGTAAAAAATCAACAAAAACAACAACTATACAATCATTTTTTTGAACAAAACAATGCACTTACCAACTCCATCGTCATATGTGATGCTACGGCAATCACCATTATCTCAAATCGGCTAGGTCATACTACTATTACTTGTGGCATCCTTACTTACTCAGAGCTCACTATCACTCCCGTGTAAAAGAAAAATGAAGTGAATAATCAATTTTTCACCTCCCTATTTATAGTTACTTTTACCTACCCATTTTACTATAGTCATTATTTCATGATCATTTCCTTGATTAATACACACCACACAATTTTCACCATATCTTGAGCATTTCTACTCTGATTGACACCATGTTTACGTTGTTCTTTTCAAAGTTCCACCTACCATCGTATCATTCACATGATGAACACATTATTTCTCCTCAACGTTTTCTTTTACTCAATCTATACACATTTTGGCGATATTCATCATACACTATCTATTTCGTGCTTACTTTTAGTTCATCATTCATTCTTTTCATTACTTCCCCTTTTTCCAAAAGGGGCATATAATAGGTGTCATCCTATAATTCCCCTTACACCAAGTATGCAATAAATCAACACTACTAATTTTTCATTTTCAAATATTTACTAGTGCACTAGGTGATATTTCCCCCTAATGACCTAACCTAGGGAAACAAGTGTTAAAATATTTCCATGCACTCATTCATTAATTTCTATGTGTTTCCGCTAGTGACCTAACCTAGGGGAAACTAGCATAAAATATCTCTACAAGTAACTATTATCCAAAATGTTCCCCTTGCACATTTTATGGCTAACTCCCTTCATTCTTCCCTCTCTTGTGCCTCGTGCCTAATTTTTTTGTTTTGAGGCACTCAAGACCTTCTGGAAAGGGCACCATTGGGTAGAGCTTCTTCTCATATTTCCAGAAAGGTAAATTTTTCCTCCTAACTCCATGTATTTTTGAAGTTATGGCTCGACGGAGTTTTTGTGGGAAATTTTCCCTAGAAGGCCCCATGACCCAATGAAATGACACCACATGTTCAAGGAAGTGGCAAGGGTCAGAGGGAAACTTGGTTTTTTTCCAAATGTTTGGCAAAATTTCAAAAGGGATATTTCACCCCACAGGCCCACCGTCCAATTGAATTGCGCCATGTGTCCAAAGGGGAGAAAATTGAAAAAATTGACTAAGTGTTGGTGCATGGAAATTTTGGGAGGAAGGCCCCTGCCCAATCATGTTTCACCACATGTCCTTAGGCCAAGAAGTGACGGAGGGAAAGCAAAAATTAAAAGTTTGGCGAAGTGTTTTTTGTAAAAATCAAAAGGAATTTTTTTCCCCGAGACCCGTAGCTAATGAGGTTATGACACGTGTCCCTGGGGGGTCGGAGCTATGGAGCGCGGTGGGAGATTTGGATTTTTTCCAAAGGCTAAAAGGGAAAGGAAAATTATTGGCCCATAGCCCCACGTCCAATAAGATGCTGCCACGTGTCCAGGATCGCGGAAGGTGGGGAAAATTTGGGAAATTTTCCCAAAGAAAAATGAAGGAAATCTCAAAAGGAAAGTCCACCCCCTTGAATGCGAACCAATCACATCTTGCCATGTGTCTAGTGGCGGCAAAAACTCAAGACAAGCCCGCAAGGAAAATTTGAAGGGGCAAGCCCACATCCAATGGGGTTTTTCCATGTGTCCAAGTGGGAAAAAATGGTCAAACAGCGACATCTAACACGGGGAGGAAAGGCCCGCGCACAATCATGTGATGCCACGTGTCCTCAAGTCATCGGCCCAGCGGAGAATTTTTAAAAATTTCCAAAGGCCAAAACGATGGAAAATTGAGCATTAAAGGCCCGTGCCTAATCAAAATGTGCCATGTGGCACCTAGAATGGCAGAGCATGGGGATTTTTGGGAAATTTTCCCAAATGCAAAAAGTGGAAAATTTTAAAAATTTCGCCCGCCAATCCGTTTTGGCCCTGTTTTGCCCTAAATTTTAAAATGGCCATATCTTTCGATCTAGAACTTGATTTTTTGTGTTCTTTATATCAATGGAAATCTGGTGAAATTATCTACAAGATTCCAAGCTCATTTTTTTATTTTGATGGATTTTGGAGAGAGAAAATTGAAAAACACCTCTAGCACGTGGTCATGGACAGAAATGATGTTTCAACCACCATTTTTAATGAAGAATGGCTCGCATTCTCTCCCAGAGCATGGAAAAAATGTTGGGGATGGGCCTATAAGGATGCCCATGTTGTTTGATTGTGTTTTTGGTTGGTGGTTGAAGCTCTCCCACATTTTCTCACATTTCTCTCTCCTGAGGTCGTTTACGGCATTGTAAAAGCCAGATTTGGCTCATTTTCAAAGGGTTGAACATTTTCATGTATTGTAGGCTCCATGTTTCACCTTGAAAAGTGATTTTTGTGGAAAAATCAGACCTTTTCCAAGACTACAACCTGTTTTCCCTCTCAGATGTTGTAATGCAAGTGTTTTTGATAATGGAAATGACAATATAGGCTCTGTGAATGATTTTTAATCTTCTGTTTGTGTTGTTTGATCCATCTCTCGACCTTCCATTACAATTTATCAGTTTGTGCATGAAGTTTTGTTGCATTTCCATGATTTTTGTCAATCTGTAGTAGTAAAAAAATGCTCACCACTCCTTTGATGCATCACCTTATTAGCATTAGTTTCAATTTTTACATTCCCTATCTTTTTCCCCTTGGAATTTAGAGTAGAAAATAGGAATTTAAACCTCTGTAGCTTGTAAGTGATATACCTGATCAGGGGATTTGAGGAACCAGCCTCTAACCTGGAGATTCCTCTCCCATTTCTCAAGTCCCACACTTGGGAGAGGATTCAATGTTTTGTAATCACACTGGATGTCTAAAATGTCAAACTAGAAGTCTGATCAACATCCAGAGGTGCTGCTGATTTGCAACAACAGTTTTGGCACACCCGGTGGGAACTTAGAGGTCTTCATCTTCATTGGAACAAAATTGATGTGCATTTGTTGCAAGTTTCTTGCTTAAAAGATCCCTAAATTATATATCTGGTGACTCCAAGGAAGAAGAATCAGCTTTTTTTAGCAGTGCAGACCTGAAAACTCATGAGAAGAATCACTACAAGGTCAAGAGCTGGAGAAGAAGAGGTGTTGTTTGAGTATTTGCAGTTATCTCCAATAAGAAGGCAAAGAGGGAGGAGAATTCAAAGGTCTCCATCTCCACCAAACAGAACTCTATCAACTCCTCCACCTGGTAGGCCTTTCATTCAATCAACAAGGGTTCTAAGGCCAATCAGAATGGCACAAAACAACCCCTATGTCAACTTCACTGGTAGCAGCCCACTTTCTCTCAATGCACAAAATCCAATCCCAGTTGTAGCATTGAAGAACATTCCATACTTTACTGGAGAGAATCAGACCACTCCTGGTGATCATGTTAAGGATATTGCTAATATTTGTGCAATCCATGAGATTAATGAGATGCAAGTTGCTGTCAAACTGTTGGCATCTTCATTCAAAGGGAAAGATTTGCAATGGTTCAGGAGTCTTGCCTTAGGTTCTATCCAAAATTGGAACCAGCTATGTATAGCCCTCCATGAGTAGTTTGGAGAAAAGGGAGACAACTTGTCCCTTTTGGAACAATTGACAACCATCAAGAGAGCTCCAAATGAGCAGCTGACCGACTTCAACTTCATATTTCAAATGACTTGGGAGATAATTCAAGTGGCAGTAAGGCCAGCATTGCCATTAGAGCTGAAAATTATTTGATTCAGGCTGGAAAGCTAGCTCCTAGGCCTCCAATGCCATTATATCTAAGTTTAGAGAGCCCAAGTACTAGTCAAATGCCTATTTTAGGCCCTATTCCCACTCCAAGAAATCGAATTCAAGTGAAGCTTCTACTTCATCTTCTAGTGCCTTAAATGAACTTCAAGAAGTCATGAAGCAATTGCAAAACCTAGGCAATGAGCTGGTTACACTCAAAAGGCAGAAATCCCAAAGCTTTAGACCTTCTTTCTAGCCTCAATCTCAGTCTAACAAGAAGCCATATCAACCTCAAAGACCACCCAATCCAGCTGAAAATTTAAATCAAGTAATACCCTCCGCCAACAGACCATTTCAGCCCTATAATTCTAATGCTATATCTACCTCTAAGGCATTAGTGCCAGTGCAAAACAACATAGCTCAAGAGTATGATTGGTGTTTCCCATGCAATGAGCCTCATAACTAGTCTATGTGTTTCAACGGTGCCTTAAATCAAGAATTAATGGTGACAACTACTAGTGTGGAGGGTGAAGGTAGTCAAGGAAATAACCAACAACCAAAAATTCTAGTAGCGGATCAGCTCCAAACGAAGCCACACTTGTAAACTGGTAGGCAGAAGATTTTTGTGGCATGAATCAAACAATTCCCCAAAGTGTTGCAGCCAACACAAGGTCAAAAAGGAGAAATTTGGGTGAAGAGAAGCCATTGGTTCCAAATAATCTAATTTCTTCTATCACTCCACAAATTATTGGCAAGAAAAATGTAGTACCAAACACACAAGGGCTTCCTAAGACAGCTCTAGGCCAACTCAAATGCTAGTTTTGATGCCCATATGCAAGGAATGAACGTGCAAGTTAAGGGACAGTAGAGAGATGCTTCATCACCTTTCAACACATTGATCGATCGATGAAAAAGATAAATGTAAACATATCAATGTGGGAATCACTATCCATCCCAAGCCAAAGATATTTGCTACAAGCTGCCATGAAGGACTGGTCAACTTCAAATCAGCAAGCCCAAATGTAAGATAAGGTACTCACAAATGCTGCCCAGCCTGAGGGGAATCATGGAGGACAGCAAGGTAAAATGTTGAAGCCCCCTCCATTCTATGTTTCATTGATCATTGGAAACAAATTAGTACACAATTGCATGATTGATTCTGGGGCAAGTAGTTTAGTAATGCCCAAGAAAATAGCTGATCATTTGGGAATTCAGTATGAAGTCATATCCAAAGGGGTAGTGCAATTGGATGGGAAAGCAGTAACAATAGTTGTAGTGATAAAAAAACTTGAGTCTTACTTTTCATGCATGCCCCAACATTGTTGTTTTACAAGATGTCTCAGTAATAGATATTCCACCACTCTTTGCCCTATATCTGTCAAGGGATTTCACATCCAAGATTGGAGGTTACTTAACTGTTGATTGGTCACACATTTTTTTAGAACAAGATATGGAACTAAAGCCACAATCAGATCTCGAGCCTATAACAAACTTTCACTTTGAGCCTTACACTCCAAGTCGGATCAATACCAATTGTTCAACATTTGATTTAGAGGATTATCCAAGCACCGATGAAACCGACACCAAGGTAGGAAGCATCCCATATCGACTCTTGATGAATGGGCAAACAAGGTGCATGATTTTGATCCTTATCAAGAAATAGAAGAATCGAGCTAGGAGTCTATTGCATGCATGAAGAAAATCAGCCTATTCAAACATCACCAAGCAGGACCACAAGGATGACAATGAGGTATGGCGGTTGTTTTTGATGGCTCAAGGAGTAGATAAGGTCTTTGGAGGGGGAGCTATTCTTGTTTCACCTCAAGGAGTTAAGTATTATTCAGCTTTTAGATTTTAGTTTGCATGCTCTAATAACACTGCTGAATATGAATCCTTGATAGAAGGATTGCATTGGTCAATTAAGAGAGGAATAAAGAACTTACAAGTCTTTATTGACGGTGAGTTGATTGTCAACCAATTTAAGAAGTAGCATGCTATCAAGAATGATCTACTCAAGTGCTACAAAAACAAGGTGTGGGACCTCATTGAAGATTTTGAGGGCTTTGGCATAAAATCCATTCCCAGAAAAGAGAACCAAGCTACTGATAGGCTTGCAGTAGTTGGGGCAGCCTTTGACATTGTTGAAAGCATTCAAAAGGACAAGGTACAGCCAAACATCCATGTGATTGTAAGGCCTTCAGTGCTAGACAACAATGTAAGTTGGCAAGTGTTTGAAAATGATCAGAAAATCATCCATTTCTTGCAAGAAGAGGCTGAGTTCTCAGCTAAAAATCAGGAAAAGTTGGAGCAGCAGTATGGTGACCAAGTGGTATAGCTGAGAACCAACAAACTACCAAAGGGACTTATTACTTTGGAGTCCATTTTCAATCCTAATGATCAGTTTAGGAAGGAGAAGGAAAACATTCAAGTCAAGGGAGAAGATTCAGTGTCCATCTTGGTAGAAGAAGGCAAATCACTCCGAGTTGGTAAAGTGACAACTAAGCAAGAAAGGTATGAGTTCATACAAATTTTTCAAGAATTCCCTGATGTGTTTGCTTGGAGCTATGAAGATTTGAAAGGTTTCAATCCCAAGTTAGCTCAACACACCATTGAATTAGATCCAAGTACTAAACCCATCAGACAAAAACAAAGGCTAGTCAATCCACACATGGAGCCTCTCATGAGAAAGGAATTGAATAAGTTGATAGAATCAAGAATCATATTCCCTATCAAGAATTCTAGTTGGGTAGCCAACTTGGTTCCAGTTAGAAAGAAGAGTGGGGAACTCAGATTATGTGTTGATTTCATAGATTTGAATAGAGTATCTCTTAAGGACCATTACCCACTTCCTTCAATGGAGTAGATTTTGCAAGTTGTTGTTGGCTCTGAGAGGTTTTCATTACTTGATGGCTATTCGGGGTACAATCAGATTATGGTGAAAGAAGAAGATCAGTTCAAGAAAGCCTTCACAACTAAATGGGGAACTTATGTATATAGGAAAATGCCATTTGGGCTGTCCAACGCTGGAGCTACTTTCCAAATAGCAATGGACATGGCGTTCAAGGGTTTGATTAACAACATTGTGCTGATATATCTTGATGATATCACTATTTTTCAAAAATGCAGTAGACCATCTCTTTCATTTGAGGCAAGTGTTCCAAAGGTGTAGAAGATGTGGAGTATCCTTGAATCCTAAAAATTGTATTTTTCTAGCCCATGAAGGAAAGCTCCTTCGCCACATTGTCTCCAAAAAAAGGATTAGCAATTGATCTAGAAAGGGTTGAAGCCATAAGAGCACTACATTTGTCAAGCCACAAGAAGGCCCTTCAAAGTTTCTTAGGGAGAATAAATTTTGTTCGAAGGTTTGTCCCAAATTTTGCAGCCCTAGTCAAGCCTATCACCAAGATGTTAAAGAAAATCATGGCTTTCAAATGGACAGCAGAAGGCAAGGAAAGTTTTGAAGTAATCAAAGAAGCCATCTCTCAAGCCCCAACTCTCATTAACCCAGATTTCTCCAAGGATTTCATCCTCTATGCATTTGGGGGTGATGATACTATTTCTACAATTTTGGTATAGCAGAACAAAGACAATGATGAGCAGCCAATTTCTTTCTTCAGCCAAATCCTGGAGGACTATGAGGTGAGATATTCTTTCATTGAGAAGCATGTTCTTGTAGTAATTAGGAGCTTGAAGAAATTCAAGCATCTAGTCTCAAACAACAAGGTTCAATTGTTGGTTTCTCATGTGGGAGTTAAAGACTTCCTCCTCAACAAAGACTTGAATGAAAAGAGAGCAGGATGGATTACTCATGTCATGGAGTATGACATTGAGATCAAAGTCACCAAGTTGGTCAGAGGAAAAGGATTGTGTGAGCAGCTGATTTTGAGCAAACACAGGGAGGGATGCAATGAGAAAGAGGTTGTTTTGGCGTTGCAAGACAGCCAGGAGAAAGGAAGCACTCAAGGGGAAAATAATGGTGTCCTCACTCCTTGCTGGACCCAAGACATAATGCATTTCCTAAGCATAGGTCTATGCCCTCCAGAGATGAACAAGACCAAAAGAAGACACTTCAGATTGTAGGCTGTCCCATATGCCCTTGTTGATGGTGTTTTGTTCAAAAGGGATGTGAATGGAGTGCTGCTGAGATGCATTGGTACAAATCATATTCATAGGGTGTTGGAAGAGTTCCATGGTGGATCAATTGGTGGTCATTTTGCATCGAGAGTGATAGCTCTAAAGATCATGAGGGCTAACTATTATTGGCCCAAGATTTTTAGTGATTGTTATGCTTGCATCTAGAGGTGCAAAAATTGTACATTCTTCATCGGTAAAGAGAGGTTGGCTTCCCTTCCATTGCATCCAATTTTAGTTGACCAGCCTGTTGTTACAAATTAGCAATACCCACGGATGTTGATCAGACTTTTAGTTTGACATCTTGGACATCCAGTGTGATTGCACAACATTGAATCCTCTCCCCAAGTGTGGGACTTGTAAAATGGGAGAGGAATCTCCAGATTAGAGGTTGGTTCCTCAACTCCTCTGATCAGATATATCACTTACAAGTTGCAGAGGTTTGAATTCCTAGTTCCTACTCTAAATTCCAAGGGGACAAAGATAGGGAATGCAAGAAAATGAAGCTAATGCTAATGAGGTGATGCACCAAAGGAGTTGCAGACACATGATACTATAATATATACACAATCCATAAGAAAACATAGCACAAAGCATGCACAAATTGCTCAAAATGTAATGAAAGATCAGGAAAACAATGGTAGATATATGAAAGGATTGAGGGATTTTAATCACAAAGCATATATTAACATTCCAGATCTAATACAATGCATTACAGTGATCAAGAGGCAAAAGGGGTGTCTGTATTGCATGGAAAGGTAAAAATTTCCACAAATTCTGCCAAAAAGGAAGAAAAGGGAAGTTCTTGAGTGAAAAGTGTCTCTTTTTTAAAAATGAACTCATTTTGGCTTTTACAGTGCAAACCACGACCCCTAGGAGAGAGAAATGTGGGAAAACATGGGAGAGCTTCAACCACCAACCCAAAATGCATTAAAATAGCATGGGCATCCTTACAGGCCCATCCCCTGACATTTTTCACCATGCTGGGAGAGAATGCGAGCCATTCTTCATTAAAAATGGTGGTTGAAACGTCATTTCTGTCCATGACCATGTGCCAAAGGAGTTTTTCAATTTTCTCTCTCCAAAATCCATCAAAATGAAAAAATGACCTCGGAATCTTGTAGAGAATTTCACCAGATTTCCATTGATATAAAGAACGTGAAAAACCAAGCTTTGGATCGAAAGATATGGCTGTTTGAAATTTTAGGGCAAAACAAGGCCAAATCGGATTGGCGGGCAAAATTTTTAAATTTTCCACTTTTTGGTCATTTGGAAAATTTTCCAAAATTCCCCACACTCCACCATTCCGGCACCACATGGCATGTTTTGATTGGGCGCGGGCCTTTAATGCTTCATTTTCCATTGTTTTTCTCTTTGGAAAAATTTCTAAAAAAACCTCGTCGGACCGATGATCTAAGGACACTTGACAAAACCTCATTCGTTGCGGGCCTTTCCCTTCAAATTTTCCATGAGGGCTTATCTTTAGTTTTTTGGCACCACCTTACATGTGGTGAGATTCCATTGGTTCATGCTCGGGGGGGTGATTTTTCCTTTGAAATTTCCTTATTTTTTCCTTCGGGAAAATTTCCCAAATTCTCCCCGCCTTCCACCGATCCAGGACACGTGGCACAATTTCATTCACCGCGGACCCTCTGCAAACATTTTTCCTTTTACGTAATCCCTTTGGAAAAAAATCCCAATCTCCCCCACGCTCCACCATTCCGGGTGCCCGGGACACGTGGCCTTGTCCGAATGGTTGGCGGGCCTGCGGGCCAATAATTTTCCTTTTAAAATTTGGAAAAAACACTTCGCCAAAATTCTAACTTCTCCTCCGCACTCCCCGGTCGATGCCATAGGACATGTGGAAAAACATGATTGGGCATGGGCCTTTCCTCCAAAATTTTCCATGTGCCAACACTTAGTCAAAATTTTCAATTTTCTCCCCTTTGGACACGTGGCGCAATTCAATTGGACGACGGGCCTGCGGGGAAAATTATCCCTTTTGAAATTTTTCCAAACAATTGGTAAAAAATTCTAATCTTCCTCTGACCCCCGCCACTTCCAAGGACACATCACACAATATTACTAGTTGTGGGCCTTCCAGGGGAAAATTTCCCACAAAAACTCCGCTGAGCAATAACTTAGAAAATACATGCAGATAGGAGGAAAACTTTACCTTCTCGGAAAGCGAGAAAGAGCTCTATCCAATGGTGCCATTTCAGATGTTTTTGAGTGCCGATAATCAAAAATTATGACTGAGGCACAAGAGAGGGAAGAATGAAAGGAGTTAGCCACAAAATGAGCAAGGGGTACATTTTGGATAACAATTTTGGTGACTCAGAGGGGTCATCTGCCTACTGGATGAAGTTACCAGTTGCTTGAAGCAATCCATTGGGCATGGAGTCATCAAATTCTCTGTTTGGTACCCCAACTAACTAGAACACTGCAAGGAGGAAGGTGGAGGGTGGAACATCATCTAATGGAGCAAGGCCTGCAAACACATTCCTAGGAACAACAAGCTTGTGCCAAAGCACTTAGGGAAAGCAAAGCTAAACTACAACAAAACAATGTGCACAAGCACTTGGAGGAATGAAAACCTAAGCTAATATGTACAAGGTGGAGAGTTCCCTTCAATAGCAATGCTTTAGATGGATTCCATTGACTGGAATCTGTAGTTCTTCACCATCCAATGAAGACAATTAGAAAGCATTGCTATCCTTACACTTTGTGACCATGTATGGGCCACTCCAGATGGCATCAAATTTTGAGTGCCTTCCCAGTTTTGCTCTATCTGCATCCCATTTTAACACTAGATCTCCAACTTGGAAGGATCTATTCTTGGCCTTTCTATCAAAGGTCTTCTTTATCAAAGCTTGATCCTTCTCCATTGCTTGGGATGCCTGATTTCTAATTTCTTGGAGCTCCATCAACTCTGCATATCTAACCTCCATGGGCCCAAACTCCAACAACTCCAACTATTTCATGAGTTCCAATGTTGGAAACTCAAGTGACATGGGCAAGATTGCCTCTCTTCCATAAACAAGCTTGAATGGAGAGTTACCTATAGATCTCTTGGGAGTTATCCTATCAGCCCATAAGGCTGATTTCAACTTAGTATGCCAAGACCTCTGATTTTCATCAAGAGTCCTCCTAATGATCCTCAACAAGTTCTTATTTGTAGATTCAGCTTGGCCATTACCCTGAGGGTAATAGTTTGATGAAGTGCTTAGGTAGATCCCATTCTTGACAACCCATTCAGTCACCTTAGACCCAATGAATGCCAATGCATTATCTGATATTATTGTAGCAGGTATGCCAAATCTGGTTTCTATTCCCTCATAGAAGTCTAGGATGCTAGATTCATTTACTTCCTTGATCTGCTCTGCTTCATCCACTTGGTGAAGTAATATGTTCTTTGTTAAGATCCATTTGTGCCCTTGGCTTGAATTGGGATTAATGAATCCAATGAAGTCTAAACCCCATTGCATGAATGGCTGGTCAACTGAAATTGGATGCAATGGAAGGGAAGCTATCCTCTCTTTACCTGTGAAGAATGCACAATTCTTGCACCTCTTGATCCATGCATAACAATCACTTAAAATCTTGGGCCAATAATAGGCAACCCTCATGATCTTTAGAGCTATCACTCTTTGTGCCAAATGACCACCGGCTGATCCACCATGGAACTCTTCCAACACCCTATGAATCTGATTTGTACCAATACATCTCAGTAGCACTCCATTCACATCCTTTTTGAACAAAACACCATCAACAAGGGCATATGGGACAGCCTGCAATCTGAAGTGTCTTCTTTTGGTATTTTTCATCTCGGAGGGCATAGACCTATGCTTAGGAAGTGCATTATGTCTTGGGTATATCAAGGAGTGAGGAAACCATCATTCTCCTCTTGAGTGCTTCCTTGCTCATGACTGTCTGCAACGCCAAAACAACCTCCTTCTCATTACATACTTCCTTGTGTTTGTTTGAGACCAGCTGCTCACACAACCCTTTCCCTCTGACCAACTTGGTGACTTTGATCTCAATTTCATACTCCATGACATGAGTAATCCAACTTGCTCTCTTTTCATTCAAGTCTTTATTGAGGAGAAGTCTTTAACTCCCACATGAGAAACCAGCAACTGAACCTTGTTGTTTGAAACTAGATACTTGAATTTCTTCAAGCTTCGATTACCGCAAGAACATGATTTTTAATGAAATAATATCTCACCTCATAATCCTCCGTGATTTTAGTCTGAAGAAAGTAATTGGCTGCTCCTCATTGTCTTTGTTCTACTATACCAAAATATCGAAATAGTATCATCCCCCAAATGCATAGAGGATGAAATCCTTGGAGAAATTTGGGTTAATAAGAGTTGGGGCTTGAGAGATGGCTTCTTTGATTGCTTCAAAACTTTCCTTTCCTTCTGCTATCCATTTGAAAGCCATGCTTTTCTTTAACATCTTGGTGATAGGCTTGACTAGGGCTGTAAAATTTGGGACAAACCTCCGAACAAAATTTATTCTCCCCAAGAAACTTTGAAGGGCCTTCTTGTGGCTTGGCAATGGTAGTGCTCTTATGGCTTCAACTCTTTCTGGATCAATTGCTAATCCTTCTTTGGAGATAATGTGGCCAAGGAGTTTTCCTTTATGGGCTAGAAAAATACAATTTTTAGGATTCAAGGATACTCCAAATCTTTTGCACCTTTGGAACACTTGTCTCAAATGAAAGAGGTGGTCTCCTGCATTTTTTGAAAAAATAGTGATATCATCAAGATATGTCAGACAATGTTGTTAATCAAACCTTTCAACGCCATGTCCATTACTCTTTGGAAAGTCACTCCGGTGTTGGACAGCCCAAATGGCATTTTCCTATATGCATAAGTTCCCATTTAGTTATAAAGGCTATCTTGAATTGATCTTATTCTTTCACCATAATCTAATTATACCCTGAATAGCCATCAAGTAATGAAAACCTCTCAGAGCCGGCAACAACCTGTAAAATATGCTCCATAGAAGGAAGTGGATAATGATCCTTGAGAGATGCTCTATTCAAATCTCTGAAGTCAACACACAATCTGATTTCCCCACTCTTCTTTCTAACTGGAACCAAGTTGGCCACCCAACTAGAATGCTTGATAGGGAATATGATTCTTGACTCTATCAACTTATTCAATTCCTTTCTCATGAGAGGCTCCATGTGTGGATTGACTGGCCTTTGTTTTTTCTTGATGGGTTTAGTACTTGGATCCAACTCAATGGTGTGTTGAGATAACTTGGGATTGAAACCTTTCAAATCTTCATAGCTCCAAGCAAACACATCAGGGAATTCTTGACAAAGCTGTATGAACTCATACCTTTCTTGTTCAGTTGTCATCTTACCAATTTGGAGTGATTTTCCTTCTTCCACCGAGATGGACACTGAATCTTCTCCCTTGACTTGGATGTTTTCTTTCTCCTTCCTAAATTGATCATTAGGATTGAAAATGGACTCCAAAGTAATAAGTCCCTTTGGAAGTTTGTTGGTTCTTAGCTGTACCACTTGGTCACCATACTGCTGCTCCAAATTTTCCTAATTTTTAGCTAAGAACTCAGCCTCTTCTTGCAAGAAATGGATGATTTACTGATCATTTTCAAACACTTGCCAACTTACATTGTTGTTTGGCACTGAAGGCCTTACAATCACATGGATGTCTGATTGTACATTATCTTTTTAGATGCTTTCAACAATGTCAAAGGCTGCCCTAACCGCTGCAAGCTTCACAAAGATCTTGGTTCTAGGAATGGATTTTATGCCAAAGCCCTCAAAATCTTCAATGAGGTCCCACACCCTATTCTTGTAGCACTTGATTAGATCATTCTTGTGACATGTTGCCCCTTAACTTGGTTGACAATTAACTCAATGTCACCAAATACTTGCAAGTTCTTTATTCCTCTCTTGATTGACCAATGCAATCCTTGTATCAAAGCTTTATATTCAGAGTGTTATTAGAGCATGCAAACTAAAATATAAAAGCTGAATAATACTTAACTCCTTGAGGTGAAACCAGCATAGCTCCCCTCCCGCACCTTGTCTACTCCTTGATCCATCAAAAAAAAACTGCCATACCTCATTGTCATCCTTGTGGTCTGGCTTGGTGATGCTATGAATAGGCTGATTTTCTTCTTGCATGCAATATACTCCTAGCTCAGATTCTTCTATTTCTTGATAAGGATAAAAATCATGCGCCTTGTTTTCCCATTCATCAAGAGTTAGATCCGGGATGCTTCCTACCTTGGTGTCATTTTCATCAGTGCTTAGATAATCCTCTTGATCAAACGTTGAACAATTGGTATTGATCTGACTTAGAGTGTAAGGCTCAATGTGAAAGTTTGCAATAGGTTCAGATCTGATTGTGGCTTTAGTCCCATATCTTGTTCGAAAAACATGTGTGACCAATCAGAAAATAAGTAACCTCCAATCTTGGCTGTGAAATCCCTTGACAAACATAGGGCAAAGAGTGGTGGAAGGTCTATTACTAAGACATCTTGCAAAACAACAATGTTGGGGCATGCATGCAAAGTAAGACTCAAGTTTTTTATCACTCCAACTGTTTTTACTGCTGTCCCACCCAATTGCACTACCCTTTGGATATGACTTCATCTTGAATTCCCAACCGATCAACTATTTGCTTGGGCATTCTTGAACTACTTGCCCTTAAATCCATCATGCGGTTGTGTACTAATTGGTTTCCAATGATCAATGAAACATAGAATGGAGGGGGCTTCAAAGCATTTTATCTTGTTGTCCTATGTGATTTCCCTTCAGTGGGAAACATTTGTGAGCACCTTTTCTTGCATTTGGACTTACTTGATTTGAAGTTGACCAATCCTTCATGGTAGCTTGTAGAAAATCTCTTTGGCTTGGGATAGATAGTGATTCCCACATTGATATGTTTACATTTGTCTTCTTCATCTGATCAATGATGTTGAATGGAGATGAAGCATCTCTTTGTTATCCCTTGGCCTACACATTCATTCCTTGCATATGGGCAGCAACAACTAGCGTTTGAGTTAGCCTAAGAGCTGTTTTAGGCAGCCCTTGTGTGTTTGGAACTGAATTTTGTTTGCCAATAATTTTTGGAGTAGTAGGAGGTTGTGGATTATTTGGAGCCAATGGTTGTTCTTCACCCAAATTCCTCCTTTTTGACCTTGTGTTGGCTGCAACACTTTGGGAGATTGTTTGATTCATGCCACAAAAATCTTCTGCCTACCAGTTTACAAGTGTGGCATCATTTGGAGCTAATTACTGTTGGAATGTTTCTTGTTGTTGGTTATTTCCTTGACTCCCTTCACCATCCACACTAGTTGTTGTCACCATTAATGCTTTATTTAAGGCACCATTGAAACACATAGACTAGTTGTGAGGTTCATTACATGGGAAACACCAATCATACTCTTGGGCTATGTTGTTTTGCACTAGCACTAATGCCTTAGAGGCAGATGTAACATTGGGATTATAGGGCTGAAATGGTCTGTTGTCTGGAGGTCTTGCTTGGTTTAAATTTGCAGCTGGATTGGGTGGTCTTTTAGGTTGGTATGGCTACCTGTTAGGCTAAGCTTGAGGCTGGAAAGAAGGCCTAAAACCTTGGGCTTGCTGCCTCTTGAGTGTAATCAGCTCATTACCTAGATTTTGCAATTGTTTCATGACTTCTTGAAGTTCATTTGAGGCACTAGAAGATGAAGTAGAAGATCCACTTGAATTCTGATTTCTAGGAGTGAGAATAGGGGCTAAATTAGGCATTTGATTAGTGTTTGGGCTCTCTAAACTTGGAAACAGTGGCATTGGAGGCCTAGGAGCTAGCTTGCCAGCTTGAATCAAACAATTTTCAGCTCTAATGGCAATGCTATAAGCAACAGGGATAGTTGTGCCTCCCATGGATTGAATTAACATAGAAATATCAGAATTTAAAGCTTTAAGGTAATATAGAAAAGAACCTTCTACTGCTAGCCTTACTGCCACTGGAATTCTCTCCCAAGTCATTTGAAACCTGAAGTTGAAGTCAGTCAGCTACTCATTGGGAGCTCTCTTGATGGTTGTCAGCTGTTCCAAAAGGGACAAGTTGTCTCCCTTTTCTCCAAACTGCTCATGGAGGGCTATACATAGCTGGTTCCAATTTTGGATAGAACCTAAGGCAAGACTCCTGAACCATTGCAAAGCTTTCCCTTTGAATGAAGATGCCAGCAGTTTGACAACAACTTACATCTCATTGATCTCATGGATTGCACAAATGTTAGCAATGTCCTTGACATGATCACCAGGAGTGGTCTAATTTTCTCCAGTAAAGTATGGGATGTTCTTCAATGCTGCAACTGGGATTAGATTTTGTGCATTGAGAGCAAGTGGGCTCTGCCAAGTGAAATTGACAGAGGGGTTGTTTTGTGCCATTCTGATTGGCCTTAGAACCCTTGTTGATTGAATGAAAGGCCTACCAAGTGGAGGAGTTGATAGAGTTCTGTTTGGTGGAGATGGAGACCTTTCAATTCTCCTCCCTCTTTGCCTTCTTCTTAGAGATAACTGTAGATACTCAAACAGAACTTATTCTTCTCCAACTCTTGACCTTGTGGTGATTCTTCTCATGAGTTTTTAGGCTTGTACTGCTAAAACCAGCTGATTCTTCTTCCTTGGAGTCACCAGATGTGTAATTTAGAGCTCTTTTAAGCAAGAAACTTGTAAAAATGCACATAAATTTTGTTGCAATGAAGATGAAGACCTCTAAGGTCCCACCGGGTGTGCCAAAACTATTGTTGTAAATCAGCAGCACCCTTGGATGTTGATCAGACTTCTAGTTTGACATCTTGGACATCTAGTGTGATTGCACAACATTGAATCCTCTCCCCAAGTGTGGGACTTGTAAAATGGGAGAGGAATCTCCATATTAGAGGCTGGTTCCTCAACTCCTCTGATCAGATATATCACTTACAAGTTGTAGAGGTTTGAATTTAGTTCCTACTCTAAATTCCAAGGGGACAAAGATAGGGAATGCAAGAAAATGAAGCTAATGCTAATGAGGTGATGCACCAAAGGAGTTGCAGACACCTGATACTACAATATATACACAATCCATAAGAAAACACAAGAAAAAGCATGCACAAATTGCTCAAAATGTAATGAAAGATCAGGAAAACAATGGTAGATATATGAAAGGATTGAGGGATTTTAATCACAAAGCATATATTAACATTCCAAATCCAATACAATGCATTACAGTGATCAAGAGGAAAAAGGGGTGTTGTATTGCATGGAAAGGTAAAAATTTTCACAAATTCTACCAAAAAGGAAGAAAAGGGAAGTTACAGAGCTGAAAAGTGTCTCTCTTTTTAAAAATGAACTCATTCTGGCTTTTACAGTGCAAACCACGACCCCAGGAGAGAGAAATGTGGGAAAACATGGGAGAGCTTCAACCACCAACCCAAAATGCATTAAAACAACATGGGCATCCTTATAGGCCCATCCCCTGACATTTTTCACCATGCTGGGAGAGAATGTGAGCCATTCTTCATTAAAAATGGTGGTTGAAATGTCATTTCTGTCCATGACCACGTGCAGAGGAGTTTTCAATTTTATCTCTCCAAACTCCATAAAAATACAAAAATGACCCTAGAATCTTGTAGAGAATTTCACCATATTTCCATTGATATAAAGAACATGAAAAACCAAGCTCTGGATCGAAAGATATGGCCGTTTGAAATTTTAGGGCAAAACAAGGCCAAATCGGATTGGCGGGCAAATTTTTTAAATTTTCCACTTTTTGGTCATTTGGAAAATTTTCCAAAATTCCCCGCACTCCGCCATTCTAGGTGCCACGTGGCATGTTTTGATTGGGCGTGGGCCTTTAATGCTTCATTTTCCATTGTTTTGCCCTTTGGAAAATTTTCCAAAAATCCCCGTCGGGCCGATGATCTGAGGACACATGGCAAAACCTCATTCGTTGTGGGCCTTTCCCTTCAAATTTTCCATGCAGGCTTGTCTTGAGTTTTTTGGCACCACCTGACATGTGGCGAGATTCCATTGGTTCGCACTCGGGGGTGATTTTTCCTTTGAAATTTCCTTCTTTTTTTCTTTGGGAAAATTCCCCAAATTCTCCCCACCTTTCACCGGTTCGAGACACGTGGCAAAATTTCATTCACCGTGGACCCTCTGCAAACATTTTCCTTTTGCACAATCCCTTTGGGAAAAATCCCAATCTCCCCCATGCTCCGCCATTTCGGGTGCCCGGGGACACGTGGCCTATTCTGAATGGTTGGCGGGCCTACGGGCCAATAATTTTCCTTTTGAAATTTGGCAAAAACACTTTGCCAAAATTCTAACTTCTCCTCCACGCTCCGCCGAGTCCGATGCCATAGGACACATGGAAAAATGTGATTGGGCGTGGGCCTTTCCTCCAAAATTTTCCATGCACCAACACTTAGTCAAATTTTTCAATTTTCTTCCCTTTGGACACGTGGCGCAATTCAATTGGATGGCGGGCCTATAGGGCGAAATATCCCTTTTGAAATTTTTCCAAACACTTGGTAAAAAATTCTAGTCTTCCTCCAATCCCCACCACTTCCAAGGACATGTGGCATAATATTACCGGTCATGGGCCTCTAGGGAAAATTTCCCAAAAAACTCCGCTGAGCCATAACTTCAAAAATACATGGAGTTAGGAGGAAAACTTTACCTTTATGGAAAGCTGAGAAAGAGCTCTATCCAATGGTGCCATTTCCAGATGTTTTTGAGTGCCCGATAAGAAAAAAATTATGACTCGTGCACAAGAGAGGAAAGAATGAAAGGAGTTAGCCACAAAATGAGCAAGGGGTACATTTTGGATAACATAGCCATTCATGCAATGGGGTTTGGACTTCAATGGAGTCATTAATCCCAATTCAAGCTAAGGGCACAAATGGATTTTAACAGCAACAGATTACTTCACCAAGTGGATCAAGCAAAGAGCACTCAAGGAATCAAATGAATCTAAAGCATCCTAGACTTCTATGAGGGAATAAAGAACAGATTTGGCATACCTGCTACAATAATATCAGATAATGCATTGGCATTCATTAGGTCCAAGGTGAATAAATGGGCTGTCAAGAATGGGATCTACCTAAGTACTTCATCAAATTATTACCCTCAGGGTAATGGCCAGGCTGAATCTACAAACAAGAACTTGTTGAGGATCATTAGGAGGACTCTTGATGAAAATCAGAGGTCTTGGCATACCAAATTGAAATCAGCCTTATGGGCTGATAGGATAACTCCTAAAAGATCTACATGTAACTCCCCATTCAAGCTTGTTTATGGGAGAGAGGCCATTTTTCCCATGTCACTTGAGTTGCCAACATTGGAACTCATGAAACTGTTGGAGTTGTTGGAGTTTGAGCCCATGGAGGTTAGATATGTAGAATTGATGGAGCTCTAAGAAATCAGAAATCAGGCATCCCAAGCAATGGAGAAGGATCAAGCTTTGATCAAGAATACCTTTGATAGGAAGGCCAAGAATAGATCTTTCCAAGTTGGAGATCTAGTGTTAAAATGGGATGTAGACAGAACAAAACCGGGAAGACATTCAAAATTTGATGCCATTTGGAGTGGCCAATACATGGTCACAAAGTGTAAGGACAGCAATGCTTTCTAATTCTCTTCATTGGATGGTGAAGAACCGCACTCCTGTCAATGGAATCCATCTAAAGCATTGCTACTGAAGGGAATTCCACCTTGTACATATTAGCCTAGGTTTTCATTCCTCCAAGTGCTTGTGCACATTATTTTGTTGTAGATTAGTTTTGCTTTCCCTAAGTTCTTTGGAACAAGCTTGTTGTTCCTAGAAATGTGTGTTCTGAGCCTTTCTCCAATCGGATGATGTGCCACCATCCATCTTCCTCCTTGCACTGTTCTAGTTAGTTGGGGTACCAAGCAGAGAATTTAATGACTCCATGCCCAATGGATTACTTCAAGCAACTGGTAACTTCATCTAGCAGGCAGATGACCCCTCTGAGTCACCAAAATTGTTATCCAAAATGTTCCCCTTGCACATTTTATGGCTAACTCCCTTCATTCTTCCCTCTCTTGTGCCTCAGTCCTAATTTTTTTCTTTTCAGGCACTCAAGACCTTCTAGAAATGGCACCATTGGGTAGAGCTTCTTCCCAAATTTCCAGAAAGGTAAATTTTTCCTCCTAAATCCATGTATTTTTGAAGTTATGGCTCGGCGGAGTGTTTGTGGGAAATTTTCCTGGAAGGCCCGCAGCTAGTAATATTGTGCCACGTGTCCTTGGAAGTGGCGGGGCTCGGAGGAAGACTAGAATTTTTTACCAATTGTTTGGCAAAATTTCAAAAGGGATATTTCACCCCACAGGCCCGCCGTCCAATTGAATTGTGCCATGTGTCCAAAGGGGAGAAAATTGAAAATTTTGACTAAGTGTTGGTGCATGGAAAATTCGGGAGGAAGGCCCACACCCAATCACGTTTTGCCACGTGTCCTTAGGCCAAGAAATGGCGGAGGGTGGGGAGAATTTAAAATTTCGGCGAAGTTTTTTTCACAAAAAATCAAGAGGAATTTTTCGCCCCCGAGACCCGCAGCTAATGAGGTTATGACACTTGTCCCGAGGGTCATAGTTACGGAGCGCAATGGGAGATTTGGTTTTTTTCCAAAGGCTAAAAGGGAAAGGAAAATTATTAGCCCGTAGCCCCATGTCCAATAAGAATCTGCCATGTGTCTTGGACCGGTGGAACGTGGGGAAAATTTGGGAAATTTTCCCAAAGAAAAATGAAGGAAATTTCAAAAGGAAAGTCCACCCCCAAACGCGAACCAATCACATCTTGCCACGTGTCCGTGGCGGAAAAAAACTCAAGACAAGACCGCAAGGAAAATTCGAAGGGGAAAGCCCACATCTAATGGGGTTTTTCCATGTGTCCAATGTGAAAAAATGGTCAAACAATGATAACAAACATAGGGAGGAAAGGCCCGTGCCCAATCATGTGATGCCACGTGTCCTCAGGTCATCGGCCGGTGGAGAATTTTTGAAAATTTTTCCAAAGGCCAAAACGATGGAAAATGAAGCATTAAAGGCCCGTGCCCAATCAAAACATGCCACATGGCACCCAGAATGGTGGAGCACGGGGATTTTTGGGAAATTTTCCCAAATGCAAAAAGTGGAAAATTTAAAAAAAATCACCCGCTAATCCGTTTTGGCCCTATTTTGCCCTAAATTTTAAAATGGCCATATCTTTCGATCTAGAACTTGATTTTTCGCGTTCTTTATATCAATAGAAAGCTGGTGAAATCATCTACTAGATTCTGAGGTCATTTTTGTATTTTGATGGATTTTGGAGAGAGAAAATTGAAAAACACCTCTAGCACGTGGTCATGGACAAAAATGATGTTTCAACCACCATTTTTAATGAAGAATGTCTCGCATTCTCTCCCAGCATGGAAAAAATGTCAAGGGATAGGCCTGTAAGGATGCCCATGCTATTTGATTGTGTTTTTGGTTGGTGGTTGAAGCTCTCCCATGTTTTCCCACGTTTCTCTCTCCTGGGGTCATTTCTAGCATTGTAAAAGCCAAATTTGGCTCATTTTCAAAGGGTTGAACATTTTCATGTATTGCAGGCTCCCTCTTTCACCTTGAAAAGTGATTTTTGTGGAAAACTCGAGCTCTTCCAATCTGCAACCTATTTTTCCTCTCGGATGTTGTAATGCAAGTGTTTTTATAATGGAAATGACAATACAGGCTCTGTGAATGAGTTTTAATCCTATTTTTGTGTTGTTTGATCCATCTTTGACCTTCCATTATAGTTTATCAGTTTTTGCATGAAGTTTTTTTACATTTCCATGATTTTTGTCAATCTACAGTAGTAAAAAAAATGCTCACCACTCCTTTGGTGCATCATCTTATTAGCATTAGTTTCGAGTTTTCGCATTCCCTATCTTTGTGCCCTTGGAATTTAGAGTAGAAAATAGGAATTTAAACCTCTGCTGACTTGTAAGTGATATACCTAATCGGGGATTTGAGGAAGCAGCCTCTAACCCGGAGATTCCTCTCCCATTTCTCAATTCCCACACTTGGGGAGAGGATTCAATGTTGTGCAATCACACTGGATGTCTAAAATGTCAAACTAGAAGTCTGATCAACATCCAGGGTGCTGCTGATTTGCAACAACAAGAAGCAATCAAAACAATAAATTAACCAAACAATGCATTCAAGTCTCTAACAATTGAAATTATACCATTGAATCAATACAATACAACACAATCATCCTCCCAAATTACCTAACTTGGGAGTTACATTCATTACATTCCTAGATAACCTAACTTGGGAAGTTATTCTATATTTGGCATTTTATTCTAGATGACCTAACTTGGAAGCCATCATATAATTTTCATTCACTTCCAGATGACCTAACTTGGAAGCCATCAAATTGTGATGACACCCATGGAGTGGGGGAAAGATTTCCTTTCCTATACCACTCCTATATGGGTCAATTGTTTAATTGAAATTATTTGGATCAAAAACCACAAAATATTTGATCTGATTCCATATGCAGTGGATAGATCTTGGGGATGTAGTTAAAGGTTGGATAATAACATACTTTTCTCCCTACAATATTCCTCTAGCAGAAGGACACCCAAATTCTCATGTTGGTTATTCTTATTCATGTAATTGTGCTAGCAATTGATCACTCCCTACCCCATCTTATCTTCATCATGCAACATCAAAAACATCAATCATCCAATATCACAATCATCTCTCTCATTCAAGTACACTTCATCATAACATTACATTTCTTGCTGCCATACATGGATCAACACATTGATCCATGGTTCGACATGCTATATGGTTCATACAACACATTTTTCTACCAAATTTGCATATTCTACTACAACATGGGATTCTCCAAATTTCTATCAGTACACATCTCTATCTACTTTATGTTACTAAGATGTCCACTCACCAACATAAATTAGGGAAAAATGTATTCAAAAATCATGCACTTACTACTATAATTATACCGCCAAGTATGTTGTTTTATATATGGATCTTCTATAAAAAGGTAATCAATAATGACCTATACCATAGTCTGTGTCAATTCGGTTAGTTGTTATCATTTTTGTCTCACACATTCATCACTTACTTACATAGTTTTGGTCATCTCTTAGGGAGTCTTAGTTTTCATTATTCACTCAATTTTTATCCGTAGTCTCCGACTAGGGCACCTAGGAAGGGATTAGGCACCGTACGTACAAAAATTGTATGTCTGCATCTGATCATAAATTGGTTACGGAAAGCCCAATGATGATTCGAGATCTCTTCACAAGGTGTTAGGAATCCGAGAAATATATCGCCAAGTATACATTTGTATCCTAAAATAATTGTCCAACTTTTACATGTTTTGTTCTAACCTCTACCACCTTTTTCCTTACATTTTAGTCTTTAAGTTACAAGACCGCCACCCTGCCTGGGTGGTGGGCCCGTGACCACCACCCAGACAGGTGGTAGTCCTGTAATCACTACCTTGCACAAGGCGGGCGTCTGTGTGCTTTTTCCATAACATTCCAACGCTTTCATCAACGTAAAAATTCAATTTGCATCCACATTTCTCAACCACTCTTGCTTGCATTTATGTTTTGTTCACTGGTAAATAGTGATTTCTCTTTGTTTATGATAAAAGATTTCAATTCAAACTTACCCTCTAGTAAATCTAGATGCTATAAATACCCATCTTGTTTACAAGCAAATGGCCCCTCTCCCTCTATGAATTATTATTCAGTGTGTTTTGAATTTCTTCCATAAGTTTCAATAGGTTTAGATTTTATATGAATTCTCAGCCTCTCAGTTCAAGGCTCCTTTCTGATTTAGAAATCAACGATCTTCACACTTTCATTTTGCTCCATTGTTATCCTACACAGTCAACTTAGCATAAGATAGTTTCAGTTCTAGATTAGAGTTCATTTGATAATCTTAGAGTTACAGGTTGTTGTTTTGTCATAAGAAATAGATCCCATAATTCTTAGTATATTTGCAATGTATCCCTGCAATAAATCATACTAGGAATTGCATAGTCAAGATATGTTCACTTGCATTATCCCTCTCTTACCGACATTTTATTCGGTTTATATCCAAATCTATTATTGTTTGAGCATCTTGTTCACTGCGATCTTTGTCACATTCATATTTTCTCGGATTCATGAGAACACTAAGGAATAAAGAGATCACACTTAGGCGACAAGTCATGACACAACTAGATTTACCACTGTTCTATAAAACTCCAGGTTTGAGCTATCAAATTTATAGTTACAATATATCAAATAGAGTAGCAAATCATTTTATTTTAGTTAAAACTTACTTTTAGTATTACCAGGAAGCTGTGGGGAATGATAGCTTCTAAGAAGTTGTGATTTATTCCTCACTTCTGAGGTAAGATTGAAGGTATTTCGATTAAACTAGTTAGTTATTTAAATATTTAGGATAAATTCACAAGTGCACAGGAAAATAGCTACATCAGGCTAACTTGCTTGTTTTAATTCTGTTATTAGATTAATTGTTCATTATCTAAATATATTAGAATAGTTGCTCTTTTAATTTCGTTCAAATACGCATCATTGAAAATACAAAAATAAAATAATATAATCATAGTGTAGATATATATTTCATAGTTAGTTTACTTATTTCAGTTAAAGTTGAATCATATTTTGCATGAAAATTACAGAACCCAGAGTGCCCAGAGATTACGTATTCGAATCGGTAGTACCTCAGCCAAATATCTTCAATACATTAATGGATATAGATCAAAGGCTTAGGATTCAGGTCTTTCAAATGACAATAAACCCATAAGTAATTAGTGAACAATTGAGACAATTGAATATTGAATATGAAAAAGCATACACATTTTGGTCAAATCAACCCAACTATAGATTGCCTTGATAGGATATCCGCATGACCATACAAGAACCCAAAAGAGAAAAAATATTTGGTTGTGATCCATTAGTTCCATAACTAGATGCAGGAGACCTTCTCATTGACATAGACATGGGGTTACGTATACAAGTTTCCAGAACACCCATAAGGTATTCTAAGAAGATCACACAACTCCTAGTATTAAACATAGAAGTTGAAAAGGCTTATGACCATTGGATAGTCAGAAGAAGATATTGATTTTTTACATGACCATAACAGGTCTACAACAACCACAAACTCATGGTTGTGATCCCCAGGTTCCACAACCCAACAAGCATGTAATTTAGTTAAATATTGACACTATTTTATGTATGCTAGTATTTAGATCCTCACCACTCCCACCAGATATCATAACACAATTTTCTGCATTAAACATAGAGTCAAATCAAGCCAACATGTTCGGCCTAGACAGAGAAAACCACCCATAGTTTCCTACAAATCCACTACACCTCTCATTACCATTTTCCATGGCCTTGTCTAGAAATATACACGAAGCACCTACGGGTCATTTTTCATGTATCCAGTAGCCAATAGATAAGATCTCGGACAACTTGACATTGATTAGAGCCTCTGAGTAGCTATTATATCTGAAGAATCCATTACACCAATTCAGGTTAGGAGAGATTTCTTTACCTTAGACTCGTAGATCCCAGTATTACGTGTTGAGGATATAAGATTGCCCAACTATTTTGTCTATATCAGCATATATTTCATTTTAAAGTGGCTATCTTGGCACGACCTCAGTGAGGTCAGTACAAAGAAGAGCTACTTGTAGATTCTCATACTCGCATGTCACTTTTCTATCGTATAAAATTGGTGAACCCGATGTGAAACAAACAACCATTCCCCTTTTATTTCCATTTCTTTCATCCATCTTCACTCTTTCCCATTATTCTGTGGGTATTTATATACCCCCCGAATATGTCAGGATATGACACATATGGAAGACCTCTCTCAAGTCTCGAAGCACATTATGGTCAAACAAATAGACAACCATCACCCTCACTTTCTACATGGGCTGAAAACTATTCAAGTAACTACTTGTCATCACAAACTCCTCCTCAAAGAACTAGCTCTACTTTTTCATTCCGAATTAAGGATCTGGATCAGCTCAAACAAACACAACAACTAGAGCCCTCAGGCTCTAACAATATGACATTTACTAGAGAATCCATTTCATATCCTCGAGGTTTTCTCACTCACAAATCAGTAGATAGTCAAATCCACTCCCATTTTTGGATGAGGAGTATTTAGTGTGCTATGATAGAAGTAAACAATGATTCCAAAACATGTACCCACCTATAGGAAGTTTGTAAACACAACTTGATACCATGTTCCAAGAAAACACCCCCATTCCTCCACCTATGGGAAATACTCTCGGTGAAACTTGGCAGGGTAATGATCAATTCATAGCAGGGTACCATACCCCTTTATAACCTCAAGGTGTACAAAAACCACCATTAAGGAAAAAAATTGTGTCTTCACCAATCGAGGTCATCTCAGCCTTAGTTGAAAAGGTTAGAGGATTAGAACTTGCTCAGAGCAAATCAAAATTCACATTTTGGGAAAGCAAAGGAACTCCCAACCCTCCGCATCATCCTAGCCAAGTTGACCTCCTCATAGGAATAGGCATGTTAGGCATGCCTCCTCAACATTCGTATAACTATCCACAACAAACACCAACTAGAACCATGTTTTCAAATGTTGCTCTAGTTGAAAGTATGATACCTCCCAGCTTAGCACCAAACAACCCATACTAAAGTAATGCTCCTCCCTACTTAAACATTTATTCAAAATCACCACAGGGATTTCCTTATGTCCCTGCAAATACATATGTTATGCCATATCAACAACCCATTCCATCTCCACCCCCTCAGCAAGCACCATCGATGGTCAAAACCTGTGTGGTAGGGACTTACTCAAAATATTTAAAAGAGCCTCTAGATTTCACCATACGAAGTGTCATGCTTCCAATAACTCTTCTTGATTTTCCCAAATACAAAGGGGAGGGAGATCCAAATGCACATATCAAGGCCTATGCCACGGCCATTCAAGAATTTCTCCCTTGGGATGTGTTGTTGCTAAGATATTCCCTAAAACCTTATAGGGTATTTCTCTTGATTGGTATTACATAATACCTAAGGCCTCGATATACTCATTCAAATAAATGTGTCAAAGTTTATCAAAGATTTTTATATGAACAAATTGTTAAGAATGGGAATCGGGAATTCTTACATATTAAATAAGAGCACAAAGAATCTGCTACTCATTTTATTCAAAGATGGTGCACGGTCCTCTACTCATTAGCAAGTGCTCTAAACATGGATCAGATGGAACTATACGACTTATTCCTTCATTCCCTCAATAGAGAGATAAAGGAAGAAGTCTAGAAGTTCCCACTAAGGACTTATGATGAAGTATTTGAGAGTGCTCTCCAAATAGATCAAGTGGCAATAGATAGTGGTCGTAAGACATATGGAACAAATGGGAAATTAATCACTCCTAATCAAAACACTACGACCTATCCTAGTACTGGGAATACTAATCAAGGACCCAAGATCCTTAACAAAAACCGTGGGGTTACAACAGATGGAGTAATAGACCAGGTTAAAAGGGAAAATGTCGTAAACATTTCACCACCCATTAACAATCAGTGAAATAACAACTTTACTCCAACAATCAATCGTGGTGGATTTTAATCATCCATCATGATGAAAAAAACAACAACAACAATGGAAAATCTAGACACAAGGTCCAAATCAAAACCCAACTAGATATATGAATCAAAACTAAAGGAAACAACCTCAAAATTTTAATTCTAACAACCAACAACCTAATCAGAGTTTTGGACCACAACAGGTTCCAAATCAACAACCTCGAAACTATAATCCCAACTTGTATTATGGTTTCCACAAGATTCAAGGCCATGATACTAGGAATTGTCATGACTACAATAAATTCATGCAACATTTTCTAGAATACCAAAGACAACTCTTTATAGATATGTTTTTAGAAAATTTTGTAGTACCCACGCCAAACACTTATACAAGAGCAGTTTCCCCTCAAAATGCAGCCCTCAATATTTTTAACAATCTGCTCCAAAATCACTCTAACAATAATAGGTTAGATCCAAATGGGATGAACAAGGGTGTTATGACAGGATAATGATCATGAAGCCTCAACTTCAACAATCAAAGAATTCTCGGTATATTTGCGTTGCATCCCCGCAATAAATCTTGCTAGGAATCACATAGTCAAGCTCTGTTCACTTGCACTATACCTCTCTTACTTGCATTTTATTCATTTTATATACAAAGCTGTCATTGTTCAAGTATCTTCTTCTGATGACATTGTCACATTCATACTTCATGAAGGAACAAAGAGATCACACTGAGGGGACAAGTCACAACACAACTGGATTTACCACTGTTTTGTAAAACTCCAGGTTTGAGCTATCAAAGTTGTAGTTACAATATATCAAATAGAGTAGAAAATCATTTTATTTCAGTTAAAGCTTACTTTTAGTATTACCAGGGAAGCTATGGGGAATGATAGCTTCTGAGAAGCTATGATTTATTCCTCACTTCTGAGGTAAGATTGAAGGTCTTTCGATTAAACTAGTTAGTTATTTAAATATTTAGGATAAATTCACAAGTGCACAGGCAAATAGCTACATCAAGCTAACTTGCTTGTTTTAATTCTGTTATTAGATTAATTTTCCATTATCTGAATATATTAGAATAGCTGCTCTTTTAATTTCATTCAAATACACATCATTGAAAATACAAAAATAAAAGAAATATAAGCATAGTGTAGATATATCTTTCATAGTTAATTTACTTGTTTTAGTTAAAGTTTAATCATCTTTTGCATGATAATTACGGGACCCAGAGATCCCAAGGATTACGTATTTGAACTGGTAGTACCTCAGCCAAATCTCTTCACAACATTAACGGATATAGATCAAGGGCTTAGGATTCAGGTCTTTCAAATGACAATAAACCCACAAGTAATTAGTGAACAATTGAGACAATTGAATATTGAAGATGACAAAGCATACACATTCTAGTCAAATCAACCCAATTATAGATTGCCTTGATAGGATATCCACATGACCATACAAGAACCCAAAAGAGAAAAAATATTTGGTTTTGATCCTTTAGTTCCGCAGCCTGGATGCGGGATACCTTCTCATCAACATAGACACAGGGTTACGTATACAAGTTACCAGAACACCTGTAAGGTATTCTAAGAAGATCACACAACTCCTGGTATTAAACATAGAAGCTGAAAAGGCTTATGACCATTGAATAGTCGGAAGAAGATATTGATTCTTCACATGACAATAACAAGTTCACAACAACCACAAACTTATGGTTGTGATCCCCAGGTCCCACAAAGCAATGGTCCTGTAAGTCAGTTAAATATTGACACTATTTTATGTATGCTAGTATTTAGATCCTCACCACTCCCACCGAGATATCATAACACAATTTTCCGCATTAAACATAGAAGCCAATCAAGCCAACATTTTCTAGGCTAGACCAAAACCACCCATAGTTTCCTACAAATCCACTACACCTCTCATTACCATTTTCCATGACCTTATCTGGAAATATACACGAAGCACCTACAGGTCATTTTCCATGTATCCAACAGCCAATAGATAGGATCTCGACAGAGCTCAACATTGATTGGAGCCTCCGAACAGCTATTATATCTGAAAAATCCATTACACCAATTCAGTTTAGGAAATATTTCTTTACCATAGACTCGTAGATCCCATTATTGCATGTTGAGGATATAAGATTGCCCAACTAGTTTGTCTATATCCACATATATTTCATTTTCAACCGGTTTTCTCAACACTACCTCGGGAGTTCGGAGTACGAAGAAGAGGTACTTGTAGATTCTCATACTCGCATGTCACTTTTCTATTGTACAGCACCCCATGTGCCTTGGCCCTCATTTCTTGGTGCCCTAGTCCCGGTCATACTCGGTTCTCATTTATATATTTGAGTTTAGTCTTTATGATTTTCCCTCCCATTCCCCTAGGTACTAGTCATCATGTAAATTCATTAGTGTCGAAATTTGAGAAATATATCCCTATATAAACACAACATACACATTATCTTCAGGACTATTTTTGTAAGGGATAGCTATCTACATAAGGAAAGGGACTACATTTGGTAACTATTCTGCATCACACACTACGTAGGAAGGGGATTCTATTATATTCCACCTACCATTCTACATTTTATCTAGCTATTGTCCATTACTTTGGTGTCATTCGCACTAGGGAACCCTAGGCACACCATTACACACACAAAGAACATAAAACTACATTGGGTATGAGATATAGTGTAGTGCTCAGTTATAAGTCCATCCATTTGGTAGCTGAGGATAGTCGACCCATTCATTTACATCTTTATTTTTAGGGTTTGATGCTTTTGTGTGGGGTTTTGTAGGATATTATTCATTGGAGATTTACAATGACACCAATGAACCAAGTGTGACACCAACCTGATCAAAGGATAATTACTTCAAAATTTTTGTGAACATATCAAATTTAGTTTCCTAGTAATTCTATAGACTAGGGTGCACATATTCTAGACTAGGAACCTGACAAGTACCCCTTTCCTCCTACAGCACCGCAGATCTAGCTAGATCTGCCACTTCTACAATTTTTTGAGGTTCGTCACAACACTCTTTTTCCAGTCCTTGATGAGTGTTAGGTAATTTCTTTCCAAGTCATTACCTTTTCCCTCTTATTTCATTTATTTCATTTCATTTAAAATATCAAATACATTACCTAGCTTTTATATTTCAAAGTATATTACGCTTATTACACTATTGTACTTCTTATATTACTCTTAAAATACAAATTTTAGACAATTAAAACTATGTAGTTGAATCCTAAAAATAATTACATAATTTTATCGACTATGGAAAAACCACCTTTATAAATAGATATGTATTCAAAATTTGAGTAACTATGATGTAATAAAGCTTTAAAGAGTGGTAAATTTTAATGCTTTGAACATGTACTTCTTAGAATTTGCATTTGATATGAAATCCCTAGATGCATCTAAATAGTTAGGGTAGATGTGTTTAGTAGGTGACCAATCAAATTATTTCCTCTCAACTCACATGAAAGTACCATATGTTGGGCATTTTGTCAGTATTGATGTCATTGATGTCAAATCACATTGATGTCAAAGGGTTTCTTGAGTCAGCATGATGTTGTCATTAGTTTATTGATGTCAAATGAGGTATGTGTCATGATGAGTTGTATTGATAAATGTGAAGATTTGTGGTATCTTGGTGCACATACATGTTCTTAAGGAATGCTCAAGTAATTAGATGTTTAGTGTGAGCTCCTAAGATGGTCGAGTGGTTAGTAGGATGTTTCAAAGGTGTTAATGAGTCTGTAAGATGTTGACAAGGTTAGTTCATGAGATTCATGTGTTTTTACAAGCCTTTCTAGGTCTATTTCTATATCTAGAGTAAGAATATAGAGTGGAGGCATAAATTATGAGGTAGAGAAGGTTAGTAAAAGCATGTGTAATATGTTTTTTCATTGTATAATACATGTATATTTTGTTCAAAACCATGTTTTAGGTTAATAATGCAAGTTCAAGGTCCTAAGAAGCAAGTTATACAAGAAAAAGAAAAGAATGCAAGGGAAAACCATGGTGTATGATGAGTTTCAAGTGTGAGCATGTATGAATATGAATTGGAGATCATCATCAAGTTATTCTTGAGGTATGGAGTAAGTTTCAGATGTTGGTTTATAATTTTGAGAAAGTTATGATATTTTTTCCCTTACCGAGTTCAAGAAGGTGAGTTTTTGAGATCGAAATTGATGTCTTGATGCCGATGGAAAACATATGATTTACATGGGAGGCTGAGATTTCAGGGAAATTTGAAGAGGTCTCATAAGAACACTTTCCAATTGAAATTATCTATTTTGATTGTTGGAGTTTTATGAACCATCATCAATACCAAAACTTATTTGTTATGATTCTTGAATTAATTAAATCTAGATTAAATCTAATTACAGAGTAACTACTGTAATAAATGATGTACAATTGTTAATATATAGTATGAAAAAGAAAATGATCATGTAAAGTATAGAAACCTAAGTAAGAGATGGAGAAAACATGACTTATCTAATATCCGTGCAATCTAGAAGTGATCTGAGTAGGGAGAATTGTTTAACATGATGTAATAAATATCATATATGACCTATATATATTCTAGAGTTTAAAAAAGGCTAGGTAGGGGCACCCACAATAAGACAGTGCATTTAGGCATCGATGATTGAATCTAGGCACCCATGACTACACAAAATCTTTGAATTTAGTTTTGTTATGTCACAAGGGTGTCACAATTATTCCCTGTTTATTTCTTGGTAGTTTGTCTTGGATCACACAAGGTACTTATAACTTACAAAATATAAATTCACCTTCACAAGCCCACAAACCACATAAAACATAAAAAGGAAAAATGTAGAATGGGAGTCATACGACCATGGTGGTTACCCCGAGAGTAAACTTACAATCAAGTGTTGCACTACATATCAATATCCATGTAGTTCTTGTGAGTTTCTATAGAAATTGTGTGCTAGGATTCCCTTGTGTAAGTTACACTAGATGGAGGGTTGTAGATAGAATGTAGCAATGTAGTATAATGTGTGGATGGAATAGAATGAATTTCCCCTTCCTATGTTGTGTATGTAAAGTTACAACCTTTTTCCCTTAAATGGATGTTATATGGAATGCCTTAGAGTTATTTAGGTGTCTTTTGAATGCAAGCTTAGGTGATAATAGTAATGCTTAATGCTTAGTCCCTCATTTGAACACATAAATATGAATTTATATAATTCCATTCTTTGAATTTGGTAATTGACAACTAGAAGGATGACCCATAACTGAAAAAGATTCCCAAAAGATAAAAGAGACCCAAAAGGAGAGAGTAAGATAAGAAATGGTCGGGAGCACTCAAAGGGGAAAAAGCACCTAGGTGTTTCTTTCATGGCTGGTTGTTAGTGTCTAAAGCCATGAAAGATAAATGAGTAAAATTTTAAGTGGGATGTAGGGTTTGTAAGAGATAATAGAAAACAAGAGACATAAAAGAGGCCAAATATAGTTTTCAGCCACTATATTTATTACTTAGGAATCATATAAATGCTATATTCTTTTAGACCTAGAAATGTACCCAAGTGCATAATTTATTGTCTAAATTTTCCCCACTTTATGTTTTTAAGTGAATACTTTATAACATAAATTAGATAAGAGATGTGTACCTTATGATCCTGTAGAGTGTGTGGCAAAATATGTAGTGAGTGGACAAGTGAAGCATGAAATGATGTAAATTAAATCTGAGAAATAGGAAAGGAAAGTGACCCTAGGGGTGAAGTGTATGTGTTGTATCATGTTTCTATAGATTGTAGTTGTTTCTTCTTATAAGGACGGACCTACAAAAGAAGAGTTATAATGTAGTCAAAGTCCTGTATATAATACATCATAGAAAAATGTTCATAAGCATATAAAATTATATAAAATGTGTAAAGGAAATCATGCACCTGATGTAAAAAAGTGTAAATGGATATAAAAGTGTCCTAAAAATGCTATGAAGAGATATTTTTTGGGGTGATCTCATGTTAATAGTGACTTTTTTTGCAATATCATGCCAAGTGCAAGTTTTTTGGGCCATCTCACACTAAGATATTTTTTTTGGAGATGTCATGCCGAGTTTTTGGGTGATCTCATGCCAAAGAGAAAGTGTAGTGGAGAGAGGTCTAGTGTTACTCTCCTCCCATGAATATTCTACATAAACACCATTGCGGATGGTACATCCTTGATTTATTCTTGTTGTCTTGAATTGTTCTAAATGAGTTCCAAGTTATGATGATGGAAGAAGATAAATGCATTTTGTATCTTTGAAGGACTATACCTATAACTTTAGAAGTGGTTTGAAGACTTATTTGAACTATGTTGTCTACCGACAAAATGATTGTATGTTCCCAGGCATTAGTTCCTAGGGGAGGACAAAGGTTCCTAGCCGCTATTGTATGATGCTAGGCAATGGTATTTGTGTTTTGTTGAGACCCAAGTCAGATTATGAGCCATTTGTGACTATATTTCTATGATGTTTTTGTATCTGTGTATATATATTTACTATAGCTATGATTTTTGTAGGTTTATTTTTTTCATCCAATGTATTCCCTCTTGTTTGGGTGTATATGATGACTATAAGAGTGTGTGGACTGAAAGAGAGGACCTGATATTGAGCTAAAGTGGATACCTACAGGGGGTAGGGGATGTGCATGGTAGAAACCAAGGAACATGCAAACAAAGTGGCTAGTAACATGTGTTATTAAAAAAATTAAAAAGTATGTAATAGAAGAAAACTTAATCAGAAATTATGTAAATAAAGTGAACCACAAAAATTAGGTTTCATATGTGGTACATTGCTCATAATGTCACAAGAAAATTAGGGCCAAAGTAGCCAAAATCATAAAAACAATAATCAAACAAGACATAGGGCATAACCCGTAAATAATGGCATATAATAGAAAATAATGGCAAGAAAAATGTATCAAATATCCATGGTGGAATATAATTCTGCAAAGAAAATGCTACACATGAAGCACCCATTAGCATCTTAGAAAGATAAAAAGTATGTCAAGACATGTATGTATCAATGGAAAGAAATGTGTGAGTAAGTTGAAGTAGTAAATGATGAAATAATAACACCTGTAATGTGTGAAAGTAGTAAAATTAGATACCCCCAGAGCCTCGCTTGGACTAGTAAAAGGTACAATTTCAAGCATCATTGCAACATGTGAAAATATGTGAGAGATATGCATTCACTTAAAAATACCAATTGAAGCCACATGTGTGTATATGGAAAGATAACTACATACTAAGTATTTGAATAACATAGTAAGAAAAGTGCATCATGTAAGTAGTATAAGAAAGAAAGAGTAAGTACAACCAAGATATGCAAATGTAGTATATGAGTGTGATGGAATGTTATGCAATGTGTGAATGTGATAGGAGTAGCATCCCCCTAGCAGATGTGTATGAGATGAGGTTCATTTATAAAATATCCCTCAATAATCAAGAATGAACCATAGAATAATATTGTGTCATCGGGAAATGTTTTGAGAATGTGTGCTGGAAAGATAGATCGTGA
This sequence comes from Taxus wallichiana var. yunnanensis, assembly GCA_018340775.1. Lineage (NCBI taxonomy): Eukaryota > Viridiplantae > Streptophyta > Pinopsida > Cupressales > Taxaceae > Taxus > Taxus wallichiana. The sequence goes on along the minus strand of CM031244.1, from coordinate 124,137,396 downwards.
AGAATAGAGCATGAATAACTGAATGTGGTGAGGTTTATTTCAAAATTAGACCCTCGACATTCGAGTATGAATTGTGGAACTAGAGTGTGTCATATGATAATGATGATATAATGTATGTATCAAAGGGTGTGAGATTGTGTAAAAGTTATGAAGCATGGATTTTAAAGTGTGGTAGTAGATGCTAGAGACAATTGATAGTGCAATAAGGGGGGGAAAAACCAATTCCCCAAGTAATCCAATGATGGAGAGCTATGTGATGATGAAAGAAATACATTATGATGGTGATGGGGCCTAAAACATGTCATAAGAAAGAATATTTTATTCACAATGGTAGGTAGGAGAAATAATAGAACCAAGGTTGGATTTGGGGTTGATAGTAGGTAGTATAAAGAGGTTATCTAGATTTTATTGGTCTTGTTTAGAAAGTGGTTGTTTATTTTTAATGGATAACACCTGTAGAGGAATTGAGAGGAGGAGGAAATGGACTGATTTTAGAGGGGATTGCTTAGTGGGAATGGGTAACATTGTAGAAGAATTGAGAGGAAGGGGATGGAATGATTTTTAGAGGAGGTTTCTTAGTTGGAATGGGTAACGTTGTAGAAGACTTGAGAGGAGGAGGGGATGGACTAGTTTTTAGAGGAGGTTGCTTAGTTAGAATGGGTTAGATAGGTGGATCTTGAATGACCAAAGGAGGAACATTAGTAACAATGGAATGATGCTCATTAGACATGAAGTACCTAATTTATTAGCCCATTGGGATTTAGCAATTGAATGTGTAGTAGGATGTTATGAAGAAAATGAAATAAAACCTTGATGCTCAAGGTGCTTGATTCTTCATTTTAAAGCATAGAAATCATTTTCATGATGTCCATTAAGTTGGTGATAATTACAAAAGGGGATACCTTGGTATTTGGCATGCCGATAAGGAGGGTAGCAATTAGTAGATGGAAATTTGATCTCTATTGGTAATTGAGAAGCAAAGGAAGAAAATAATATTTCTTAGCATTTGAATCAAAATTGAGAGGCACTGGTAGCGGTATGACTCGGATTTCACTTATATAATCACATGTAGAAGACATATAAGTAGCAAGAGATGTAGAAAGATAACTAGTATGGGATTGAGAAGCATCCTTGAGATGTAATCATAGTTTCCATCGCTTGAAATTTGTCTTGAAAATCATAGTGTAAAGCTTCAATTAATGCTAAGATGGGGTGATTAGAATGTGTATTAAGACCAATAGGGTTGTTGGATACATGATCAAAAATGGAACTTACTTGTGAAGGGGTCATATTGCGAGGGATATATGTAGTGTCTAGTGATTTTGGAGAAAAAATTTACAAGTTCGGTGCATTTGAAGTAAATCATGATATGATATTTAAGGTATTATATGAGTTATGGAAGAGAAATTGGTAGACAGGCATCCAAATGATCGATCACGAGTAGGGTTCGCTAAATTATTTAATTTAATTTGTATTAAATATAAGTATTACAGAGTAACTCATTATTATAACTGATATGCAAATGATAAATTACAATATGACATAAGAAAACTAAGATGTAAAGTATGAAACCCTAAGAAAGAGAGAGAGAGAAAAGATGATTTAATGAGATATTTGTGTAGTCTAGAACTGGTCTGGGGGCACTGGAGAAGTGATTAATAGTAAGATAAAAATGTTGTAATTGATCTCTGTAAATTATTCAACTCGTGAAAAATGACGGATAGGGGTGCCCGCATAATATGACAAGGGAACTTAGGTGCTGATGACTAGATCTAGGCACCCATGACTACGCAAAATATTAGGATATGATCTCTAATGTGTCATAAGGTCTTCACTATTATTCCATGTTGATATCATTTTCTACGTGTTATGACCATCAAGAAGCCCAGCAAATTGTATCAAACTTGAAAAGTAAAATGTAGAATTGGGATTCAAACTAACCCTAACAGTCACCTTGAGAGTGAACTTATGACCAAGTGTTGCACTACATCTTAGAATTCATGTAGTTCTTATGAGTGTGTGTAGAAATTATGCGCTAGTATGCCTCTATGTAATTTGCACTTGATAACAAGATATAGATAGAATGTAGCAATGTAGTAGAATGTGTGGATGGAATAGAATGAACTTCCCCTTCCTATGTTATGTATGTAGAGTTACATCCCTTGTCCCTTGAATAGATGCTAGATGAATGCCTTGGAGTGCTTTAGGTGCCTTTTGAATGCAATCTTAGGTGATGATAGTAATGCTTAGTGCTTGGTCCTTCATTTTGAACACATAACTATGTATTTATATGATTCCCTTATTTGAATTTTGTAATTGAAAACTGGAAGGCTGACCCATAAGTGGAAAATGTTTCCAAAATATAAAATATACCCAAAAGAAGAGAGTAAGTTGAGAAAGGGTTAGGGTTGCCCATAGGGGACAGGGATGCCTAGGTGTATCTTTCTGTATGAGTGCTAGTGTTGAGACCATGAAAGATAAATGAGTTAAGTTACAACTTTGCAATAGGGTGTGTAATACCAAAGAGAAAACAATAAACAAAGAAAAGAGGCCAAATATAGTTTTTAACCACTAGTTTTCTTTCCTACGAGTCATATAAATGCTAGTATGCTTTTATGACCTAGAAATGTACCCAAGTGTGTGATTTTGTGTGTAAATTTTCCCTCATTTTATGTTGTTGAGTGAATACTCAATAACATAAAGTAGATAAGAGATGTGTACCTTATGATCATGTAGAGAGTGTGGCAAATATGTTCTTAGTGGACAAGTGAGTGTAGAATGATTGTAAGTGAAGCATGAAGACTAGGAAAGGAAAGTGACCCTAGGGGTGAAGCATATGTGTTTCTTGTACTTGTTTTTTTGCTTTTGTTTGCTGGTGTAGGTTGTTTCTTATTTTTATTAAGGACATACTTGCAAAAGAAGAGAAAAATAGTAGTTAAATTCATATATATGAAAAATATGAGCAAAGTATGCAAAAGTATGTAAAAGTGTGTAAAAGTAGTAGTAAAGGAAAGTGTGTACCTGATGTAAAAGAGTGTAAAGGATAGAAAGGTGTCCTAAAATTCTATGAAGAGTGAGTTTTTGGGCAATCTCATGGTGATAGTGATTTTTAGGGTGATTTCACACCAAGTGCATGTTTTTGGGTGATCTCATGCTAAAGAGAAAGTGTTGGGAGATATGTCTAATGTTACTCTCCTTCCATTTCTCTGCAGATAAAAACCACTAGAAATGGTGTGTCCCCTGATTTTGTTCATGTTGTCCTAAATTATTCCAAATTAGTTCTGATTTTACCGATTGAAGAAGATAAAATGGATTTTTACTAAAGGATTGTGCTTGTAACTATAGAAATTCTTGTAAGAATTTTGTGAATTGTTTTATACTAAAAACTGATTGTATGTGTTTCTAGGACAATAACACCCAAGTGATGACATAGGCACCAAGCATCTTGTCTAATGCTAGGAATGAGTGTTTGTGATATGATTCTCGGGGTATTTTGTGACTATATTGTTTTTTGTTTCTATTTGTGCACATCCTGTACTATAACTCTAAGTTGTTGTGAGGGTTTTTTCACGCAATGTATGTAACCTCATTTGGGGTGCATGTGACGATTGTTGGAGTACGTGGCCCAAAAGAGAGGATCTCATATTGTCTGAAGTGGATACCGATACGGGATAAGGGACGTGAATGGTACAAACCAAGGTATATGCAAACAAAGTGGCTAGTAACATGTGTTAGTAAAAAACATAGCTAGCATGTAATAGAAAACAATTTAGCAAGAAAGTAAGAAGACAAGATAGATTGTAAAAGTGGGTTTCATACATGGGATGATTCTCACAATGTCACAAGACAATCAAGGACACATCGACCATAAACAAGAAAACAATTATCAAACAAGACATAGGGTATAGCCCACAAACAATGGAATATAATAACAAAAATGACAAGTAAAATGTATTATAAAACCATGGTGGCATATAGTCCGCAAGGAAAATGTTGCATAAGAATTACTTGTTAACATGTTAGAAAGATAAATATTATGTCAAAGCATGTATGTATCAATGAAAAGTAATGTGCTAGGAAGTAGAAGTAGTAAATGATAAAAAAAAAAATAACACACTGTAATATGTGAGAGTACTAAAGGTAGATTCCCCAAGAGCCTCGATGGACTTGGTAAGAGGTACAAAGTCAAACATCATTGCAGCATGTGAAAATATGTAAGAGATATCCATTCACTCTCAAATATACCAAGTGAGTGTGCATGTGCATATAGAAATATAATGACATATTGAATATTTGGCTAACATAGTAAAAAAGTGCAACATGTAAGTAATATAAGAAAGAAAGAGTAAGTCCAACCAAGATATGCAAATGCAGTGTATGAGTGTGATGAAATGGTATGCAATGTGTGAATGTGATTGGAGAAGCGTGCCACACCGATGGATGTGTATGAGATAAAATTCATTTATAAATATACCTCAATAATTAAGAATGAACCATAGAATAAGCGTACATCATCAAGAAATGGTTTGAGATTATGCACTAGAAATATAGATCATGAAGCATAAAGTGTGAAAGGTGAATGAGGTGAGGTTCATTTTAGATTTATACCCTGAATAGTCAAGTTTGAATCAAAGGTCTAGAGTGCATCATAGGGTAATGAATATGTTTATGCATAATATCATTTGAGATGCATCATGTTGAGTGGGTTCTTAAGTGAATTTCCAAGGAGAGTGACACGACGATAGACGCCACCCCCAATTTTGTTAGTGATGACATAAGGTTCGAGCCAATTAGGTTTGAATTTACCTTTTGGTGAACCTTGAGGTGTTATATGAAAGAGGGATTCGCGAGAACCACTGTCAAAAATTGATGCACCACAACGAAGTTGCACTCTGATGATAACATCAATCCAATGCAATATGCAAGATTCGAAACAATGGAAAGAAGATTGCAAGTAAGAAGAATGGGTCTACTCATACTCATAGATCGAAAAATAGGAAGTAAAAATAGGGGTGCTGTGTAACCCCCATGCCTAAACATGGAAATAACCTCAATGACACCACTAACGCATATGATGTTGACTAACACATATGACACCACTAGAAGAGGAGTTACAATTCCAAATAAGGAATGTAACTCCTATGACACATTGACACAAATGACAATGTCAGATTCTATGACAGAATATGACACTTGTCATTTGACTTCCTAAGACCTATGACTCTCGCAAGGTGAGATGAATCACCTAGGTGATGTGGACGATGACTAGATAGTCACACACACCAACACCCCCTTCATCGAAGCTGAGGAAGAGGTCAAGGTAAGCGTAATGCAGAAAAGAATACTCCCTAGACAACTAACAAAGATGTATCAATGGGCCCCGACAACTAAAGGCCTGATAAGGTGCCCATGTACAAACAACATCTTTCTAGAAAGAAGAAGAGGAGAAGAAGGAGGAATATATAGCCGAAGAAGATGGGGTTGAGCAGACCTCACCCCAAGAAGAGACTGCAAGTGAAGAAACTTCACCTCAATGAAGGGCTTGGTGAAAATGTTTGCAACTTGATCAGCTGTCTAAACATATTATATGTCGATGATGTTTTCATGTATCAGCTCCCATATGAAGTGCATATGAATCTCAATGTGCTTCGTCTGCTGATGCTGAATTGGATTTCTACAAATCGAGATAGTGCTCATGTTGTCACAGTAGATAATGGTAGGCTGCTGAAAGTGGATACCAAACTCTATCATGATACCCTATAACCAAATAGCTTTTGTGGCAGCGTTAACTTCTCCTCTGTATTCTACTTCTGTCGATGATATGGCAATGGCGTGTTGCTTCTTGTTGGACCAACTAATAGGACCTGAACCAAGAGTGAAACTGTAGCCTGAGGTACACTTCTTATGATCTAGATCACCGGCCCAATCTGAGTCTATAAATCCAACCAAGTCAATCTCAGTCCCACCTAAGTAATGAATACCATCTGTGTGAGTGCCACGAACATAGTGAAGGATCTACTTTGCTACTTTTAAGTGCAGATCATGAGGCTCTTTCATAAATCTGGACATGATCCCGATGGCATACGATAGATCTGGCCAAGTGTGAGTAAGGTAGATCAAGCTTCCCACCAACTGTCGATAAAGGGTACCATCAACCAAGGGGGAAGATCAATCAAAAACCAACTTAATCCTGGAAATAAAAGGAGTAGGTGAGGACTTGCAGTCAGACATGTGAAACTGAGAAAGTAAATCAAGAGAGTACTTAGGTTGTGAGATCATAATTCCTGAGTCATATTGTGAAATTTGGATCCCAAGAAAGTAATGAAGCAATCCTAAGTCAGACATGGAGAACTTGTTGGCCAAGGAGATCTACATAGAATCAATGATAGAGGAAGAGCTACTGTGATCAACAAGTCATCAACATAGAGAACAAGAATAAGCATGGAGTCATCCTGTCACAAAATATACACATTTGGGTCAGAGTGACACCGAGTGAACCCTGATGCAAGTAAAAAGGATTCCATCTTGGCATACCAAGCCTGAGGGGCTTGTTTAAGGCCGTAGAGACTTATTTAATTTGCAAACAAGGGATGGATCATGGACATAACCCGGAGGTTGTTCCATATAGATCTCCTCCTCTAGGTCCCCATGAAGGAAGGCACTCTTAACGTCCATTTGGTGGACTTCCCATCTGTTAGTGGCAGCGATGGCAAGGGTCAGTCAAATGGAAGTCATCTTCACAACCAGAGCAAAGGTTTTTGAGTAATCAACCCAGCTACCTGGGAGAAACCCTTAGCTACAAGTCGCGCTTTATACTTCTTGACTTCTCCATTAGCTCCATACTTTGTTTGATATACCCACCTACACCGAACAATTTTTCTTCCTTTCAGAAGAAGGGTAAGATCCCAAGTGTCATTCTTTATGAGTGAGGAATACTCCTCATCCATGGTAGAATCCCACTCAGGAATCCCAGAAGCTTCCTAGAAAGATGGTGGATCAGAAGCAGAGGTGAAGAAGGAGTGAGGTCCAGTGAAGTCTGAGCGAGTACATCTCTCATCCAAAGGATCTCCAACTAAATCTCCAACACTCTATAAAGTTTTCCTAGCCCAAAGAGGTCCCAAAGGCTCAGGCTCAAAGTCAGAAGATTCTTCACTTGAGTGAGAAGGGACATAGTCCTCATCATCACTACTATCAGAATCAGAAGACTCAGAAGTTTGAGGATCGGGAGGAGCAGGGAGAGGCGGAACTCGCTCAACAACATCATCATCTGAAGAGTCAGAATCTGAATTAGTGGGCAAAAGAACCTCAGTGGAAGTTGAAGTCAAGGATGACTCATCAAACTTCACACTCCTCTCAATATAAAGCTCACGGGTGGTAGGGTTCAACAATCGATATCCCTTAATGCCATCAAGATACCTGAAAAAGATACAAGGTTTGGATTGTGGATCCAATGCCTTGCATTTCTTTTTGGGAATCGAGCCATAGCCTTGGATCCAAAGACTTGAAAGTGCTCGACATCAGGCTTGTGTCCAAACCAGGATTCAAAGGGTGTCATCCCTCTTACTGCCTTGTGTGGAACATGGTTTTGAATATAACAAGCACAATTCACTGCTTCAGCCCAATACTATGGAGGAAGAGATTTCGAGTGAACCATACAAGTAGCCATCTCCTTTAAAGTTTGGTTCTTTCTTTCTACAACTCCATTTTGGGAAGGGCTGTAAGAAATTGTACGCTGCAAAGTAATCCCCTCAAAAGTGTAGAAATCCTCAAACATGTTTCTCACATACTTGCCTCAATTGTCGGTTTGAAGAACCTTAATAGATTGTTCCGCTTGTTTCTCAACAAGAGCCTTAAAGTTTTGAAAATGCTCAAAAACTTCAGACTTAAGCTTAAGAAAATATACCCAAGTATAACGTGAAAAGTCATCAATGAAGGTTAGTATATATAGAGATCTAGTAAAAGAAGGAGACGGAAAAGGGCTAGAAATGTCACTATGAACAAGATCCAAGGGACAAGTAGCTCTCCAGGATTCTCCCTTGTCAAATCTTTTCGTGGTGCTTTTGAGGGTACAACCCTCACAAAGACCCTTAGAAAACTTAACTCGGGGTAGCCAATTGACCATTTAATTTTGGCTCAATTGTTCAAGGTAACAATAATTTAGATGCCCAAAACACTCATACCATAACTTGCTAACCTCATCTCGCATGAGTGAGCAAGGCATTCAAGCGTTGAATCGGAAGAGAAGTGGGAAAAGGTATACAACCCTGAACGGTGATCTACCTTTCCCTCAGCCACAGTGCAGTCAGAGTTAAGCTCACGAATAATCACTAAGTTAGGACCAAATTCCACTCACATTCCTTCACCAAGGTGGGTGATTTGGTAAACCGATAGGAGATTGGTAGAGAGATTGGGAACACTCAACACTTGGTTAAATGTTCCACCTTCTATCTCTACCAATCCACTATCAGAAACCAACACATTTGTGTCATCACCCAACATGATTTGGGACATGCCACATGGTTCAATGCTAGAGAATTTAACCTCTGAAGAAGCCATGTGGTGCAAGGCACCGGAATCGATAATCCAAGTTGATGATGGAGCTGATCTAGCTATGAGGGCCTTACCTTTCTTCTTTTCATTTTTAGTCTCCTTTGCATTAGAAGACTCACCTTTCTGAGCATTTTGTTTAACGGATTCAGGAACACTTATTTTATTCTTCTCAAGTAAATGAGTTAAGTGATCAATTTTTTTCTGAAAACAATGTTGCTCATCATGGCTAGAATTCTTACAATAGGAGCATTTATACTTTTCCTTCTTTGCTTTAGGCTCAGAAGTCGAAGTATGAGTGATGGGCTTAATTGGGGGTTGTTTGGTCTTGGTTTCTTTCTTAGGTTGGTCCTTAGTTTCTTTCTTCTTTTCATTTTTCTTACCCTTTTTCACCACGAGGGCATGTGACTTGGATTTTAGAGTCCCCATTTGAATGAGTTTGTCCTGTTCTCAAATGAGTTGGGACAAAAAACATCAAAGGAGGGCATAGTCCAAGTACTACCCAAATCGTATTTCATGGCATGGAAAGTTGAAACGAAAATAGAGTAGTCATGACCTAACTTACAAAGAATCGACAAGATCAATTGAGAGTCTTTCTTATCCACTTTACATTCCTTTAGAAGCATTCTAGTGCAAACGAACTTTGAGAAGAAGGCATGTAGGTTTTCAAAGTCACTAGGATTTAACCCTAGTAGTTCATTCTCCAACTCATGCGCTCTCATGTCATCTTGCTTCCCAAACATATCATCGAGTGTTTTCCATGCTTGATCGGGTGTTGAGGAAGTTTTGATGTGGAAGAGAAAGTTGAGAGAGATGGACATATAGATAAGACCTAAGGCTTCATCACAACGGTTGAACCATTTAGATTTTTGGGTTCATCAATAGGTTCGGTCTCTAACCCCATGGTAACTCGGTATAACCCTTTGCTTCACAAAACCAATATAATTTTAGATTTCCATTCGAAGAAATTAAAAGGTGTGAGCACAGCACTTTAGAGATATCCATAATGAAGAGATAGAACCAAGGAATGCAAAAGGAAGGAGAGAGAAAAGAAACAACCACCCCAAAAAAATTACACCCCCTCGAGTTTGGCACTTTATAATTCAATGCGTTGATTATAACTAGATGTGACTGTGTTCCGAGAACCATTTTGTCACTCACCTTGCAATTAGCATAATAACGTGCAATGGTGGAGACAACAATCAAGGTTCATAGGGCACAACAGATCGACACTGCAAGCAAGTAAAGAAAGAGAGAAGCAAGAGGGGGAAGAAAGAGCTTTGTGAGAAACAACATCTCACGTCGCACGAAAGAATCCCTTTGTCATAAGACTGTGGCGGACGTGCTCACAAGTCCATGAAAAAAAGGAATAGAACAAAGCTCAAGAAAAAATGAGCTGAATTAAGCAATACAAAGACCCCCAAAATGTGGCACTTTATAGAATTAGTGCATTTACAAAACTAATGGTCCCATCATCTAAAGTGTGAAAAAACATGCAACTTTGACTAAAGAAGTGCTCAAAACCGAGCAACGAGTCAAAAGTTATAGCAAAAACCAATTCCCACAACTGATGAGAAAAAGCCAATAAGCCTGCAAACGGATTTAAAAAGTGCCCTAAACACATGCAAAAGGTGTCGTATGTATGCCCGTTGGAAACGGAATGGAATTTTAGATAGGGTTTGTTTGTATTGTGAGGGGGGATTATCCACCTGCCAATCCCAAACCTCACCCTTCGTCTTCGGCACTCAACGGAAGGTTAATAAATACAACAAGCCAAAAAACCAAATTTTATAATGCCAAAGAAATAAATGTTTTTACCTTATACCTTTTAAAAAGTAATGAAACAAAACATTTTTAAGAAAAGTGATAAGGTAAAATGTATGCAAACACGTTTTTTTTTTAAAGGTGAATAAAAAAACATATTTTTAGAAAGATATTACAGGCAGATGAGAAAGCCACATGGGAAGGAGGCAGGCCACGTACCAGGAGAGGCAGGTAAAAATAGATAACCGAGTGACTGTCCACTACAAAAAAATGCTAGCTATAGAGAAAACATAGGAACAAAGTGCAAAAATAATGCTAGCTAGGAGAAAATGCTTGAGGGGAGCTCAGAACAATGCACAATAGAGGAGTAAATGCAGGTTGAATGACCAAAAAGAAGATGGCAGAAGCTAGAAATGGTAGTAGGGAGCCTGAGAACGGTTGTGGGAGCACAAACCAGGTTGCAGCAACAAATCAACCAGCCAGAACAAGCCAAGAACAAGCTAAACAAGACTATCCACGTAGAAGATCATCAACCACGAACAACCCAAGTGCAAGGTGAAATGATGCAGAGAACCAAAGCCACGGTTGAACTCAAGGCAATGTAAGCAAGCCATGCCAAAAACGAGCATGCTCTCCACGTAAATACAACCAGTGAATGAAAACAAGATCACGGGTAGAAGCCCAAACCATGCACAGGCAGCAAGCAGACAATAAGAGCCAGTAATCATAGGTCCATGCCAAAAAATGAGCTCTTCTTTTACCCTACAGGCGCTGAATCTGAACACAACCAGCAAGAAACACACAAACAACCCAGAAACAACAGCCACAAAGATCTAGAAATATCCAAATATGAACTCAGCTGATAAGCAAACCAACCAAATACCTTAACTTGCAACTTCGAAACCTCAATACGAGGTGAGAAATAATTCCAAAATGATAATCAAAAAAAAACTTGCACACGAGGAAATGAGAAGAAACCAAAAGTAATAAACAACTGAGAACCGAAGAGTGCACATTTACCGAAACCAGCTCTGATACCATGAAAGAGGGATTCACGAGAACCGATGTTGAAAAGTGATGCACCACAACGAAGTTGCACTCCGATGGTAACGTCAAGCCAACACAATACACAAGATTCGAAACAATGGAAAGAAGATTGCAAGTAAGAAGAATGGGTCTACTCATACTCATAGATTGAAAAATAGGAAGTACAAATAGGGGTGTTGTGTAACCCCCATGCCTAAACATAGAAAGAACCTTAATGACGCCACTGACGCATATGACATTGGACTCCGCGCATATGACGCCACTAGAAGAGGATTTACAATTCCAAATAAGGAATGTAACTCCTATGATGCATTGATGCAAATGACAATGTCAGATTCTATAATAGAATCTAACACTTATCATTTGAATTCCTAAGACCTATGACTCTCGCAAGGTGAGATGACTCACCTAGTTGATGTGGATGATGACCTGGACAGTCACACACACGAACATTAAATTCTTCTGATTTTATTTTAATACAAGGTCACCAATATTGAATTTGCATGGGTGGATTTTTCTATTGTAAGATTGTAAATAAAAGCTTGATATACTTAGAGATGTTATAAAGCTTATACCCGGTGAGAATCAAGCATCTCAAGATCATAAATCTGGTTTTTGCAATATTCATTATCTTTGAGGATGACTTTAAGAGATACCCAGAAGGAGGGTTTCTATAGCTCTAAGAGGATTACTTCTTTAGTGTCGTAAACTAAGGAAAATGGGGTAACATTTTTGGGTGTGTGCACACTAGTGTGGTAAGCCCAAAGAGTGTATAGAATTTGATTATGTTAATCATTGCCACTAGTATCAACGATATTTAGTAAGAGTTTGAAAATCATTTTATTAGTGGCCTTTGCTTGGCCATTTCCCGTGGATAATAAGGAGTGGAAAATTTTGATTGATATTTAATTTTACACAAATCCTTTTAACATCCTTATTCTTAAAAGGATAGCCATTATCGGTGATAATGGTGGAGGGAATGCCAAAGCGTGTAATAATGTGAGTGGTAATGAAATGACAAATATTAAGACTAGTGATGGTTTGCAAAGGTGTGGATTCGACCCATTTAGTAAATTATTCTACATAGCAATAATGATGAACTTATGGCCATCAGCCAACTCGGGATTAATCTTTCCAACAAGATCAAAACCCCATAAAGAAAAGGGTCATGATGGGTTGAAGTTCATATGCAGGTGCATGATGGAGATTGCTATGTTTTTGACATTTATCATAGCATTTGGTGTATTCTAAGTAGTCTTGTTTCATTTTGGGCCTATAAGTTTAGAATCATGTGAGATAAATCTTTTCCGAGAAGTTACCACTACATAGACTATCATGAACTTGAGATACAGTCATGGGGATGTCATCAAGTCCTAAACATCACAAAAATGACCATCGAATGATCTTTTAAATAATTAAGTGCCAATGATTACATATCACATGGCCTATCATCATATATGAAGAGCTTCATGAGGTTAAAAATGTCACGAATGGTTTGTCGGTAAAGAAAGTAAGATATTTGAGTGAAACATTCGGGATGATCAATTTTATGTGTGACAAACACATGTTGCGAAAAGGAAGACTATCGGTAGAAGGTTGTTGCAAGTTTCAAATGATGAAGATGTCTAGCTCATCATTGATATCTTGAGGAATGAGTGATGTCGCACTATGCATGATGATTATATTTTGAGGGATGATGGTAAGAGAGTAGGACTCAAATGTAGCTAAGATTGCTTTGATGAGGTTATTATACGGAATGAGACGCTCCTCTTTGGTTTGATACATGTCATTAACCTGGTTAATAATGAGTTGTGAGTCACCATGTACTTGGATTTGTTGGGTGACTATGAGGCTAATAATGAGGGATTCATAATCAACAATATTGTTATTACATGAGAATCCTAAGTGATATGCAAAGGGGATATGATCACCATGTGGAGTGATAAACACAATCCTAGCCCCAACACCTAAGAGGAAATGAGACCCATATAAATACATAGTCCAAGTGTCGGTGTCAATGGTGTAAGTGGTAAAGTCATCTCGAGAAAGTATCACAAATATGTGATGTATCAGAAAGAGGGTCGTTGGTCATTTAATCGGTGATAACTGTGCCCTTGATGGCTTTTTGTGGGATGAATTTGAAGTCAAACTCTGTGAGTAACATGACCCATCATATAAGGTGACCGAGAGTTGAGTTGATCAAGAGATCAATTTCAATGTCAAACATTTACTAAAATTCCCTAAACCATACCAAGTCTGAGTAGAGTCTTCAAAGAGCTTTTCGATGACTATAAGAACATGAAAAATGAACACTCTGAGCTCAAGATATGTCCAATCAAAGTTTGGTCAACGAGAAAGTCAACTTTGGTCAACAAGTCAATAATGGACCAATAGCACTACGACACATGGCTTGCCACCACAAGTTTGAATTCACCCGATTTTCCTATCAAGGATCAAAAAGTGGTCTTTATTGCCATATTTTATCATGGAATGTCACATTATGGTAATGGTCGAATTTTATATTACTTTGGTAATTATTCACCGTGTATTGTCATGTCACTATATAGTTCCAAGTCACATGTTTTGAATTGACCGAGTTTATTATTATCTTGCTCGAGTATTATTTCCACTTAGCTATCCATTTTGTTCGGGATATTCTTATCTCCTAAAATATTGGGCGAGTTAACATTGCAATGACATATATCTCAAAGATTAACTAGAAGGGCCACTTTACACACTATTGGGTGGATTTATTAAGGTAAGGGTGGATTAAATAAGCCACATGACTCGGCTAATGTATTGGCCATTCTAACAACCCCAAAGCCCACATATTGGGTGAAATAATGAACAACCATCTCACCATGTATAGGTGGCAAAACAAAAGGATGAGACATGGCTAAAGGCACATGGGAATAGGGAAAATGATCCCATTTTTAATGAAAATCCCCTCCTTCGCGATGAGAATGTGGGACATTACACCCACAATACAAAAAATAGCACGTCAAAATGTAGACCATTGGGTTTTGAACCCATGACCTCCACTCTCAAAGTATTATCTACCCAACCAACTCTATTCTAAGCTTGAATGAAATGAGACAATTCTCATTGTTATTTAAACAACACTCGAGGCAAGAGGCGTGGGAAGGAGGATAAGAGGCAGTTTGCATTCAAGCTAATTTTGAGGCACTTCCACTCAAAACCAGATCTCGAGTTGCATATAAAACTTTCTTAGAATTTTGAGAAAATTTCGATGGTGTGATCATTTATTTTATTTGAAGCTTTTTCGACATAGTTATTTGTTGTTAAAGTCACACAAAGGTGTAGAACCAAAGGGAAACATTGTTGTAAGATGATTGGGAAGGTGAAGGATAGAGGTGAGATCCATTAAGGTCTTTTAAAGGTCTGAAACATAGTTTTGTGGGTTTTGATTCATTATTGGTTAATGTAAAGGTTATTGTATTTACATATTTTAACATTATTAATGGATCGGTTCACCACAAACCCAGGGATGTAGGAATTCCAAACCTCGCAAACAATTTGGGTGTTGTGTTCTGATTTTGTTTTCAATTTATGATATTTGCAAGTAAATTAAATTCCAAATATGAATATGGATGCAACTATAATCAGTAATTGATAAAATGGGGAAATCAATTAAATCAAAACAATGATTTTTGGGGCTTCAATCAAACAGAAATTTTGAGTAAATTACAAACTTAATTTCAGTTTGAATTCAGTCCTAAATCATATTTTAATCAATTTTGGAGTGTAAGAGACTTCAAGTTGATTAAAAATTAACAATCCTTGAAAAATTTTAAAAGTGGAAAAAATAAAACACCTATTTTCGAGATCAAATTTTGGTATCAGAGCAGTTAGATTGCCGGATTAGCTTCTAATTGTGTTTGAAAATTTGGCTTTAGTTTTAGTATTGATTTTAGTTTTTAGTGTGCAGACATTTTGGGGCTTGTTAATCTTCTTTTGCAGTGTGTAGTTTTGGAAGTACAAGTTGTGTTTGTAGGAATAGGGAATCATGGGCAAGTCATCCAAACAAGAGCAATTGGATGAGCTTGAAGCCATAAACCACCAACTCTAGGAAGAAAACTCTTTCCTAAGAGCTAATTTTTATTCCTTGGAAGAGGAAATAGTGCGGTTAAAATCTAAGCCACAATCCTCTATAACCAAGAAAGAGGAGTATGTCAACAAGATGCTTGCAGAGAGCAAGAAGTTGATGGGATTTGTTAAAGAGTTGTTGGAAGAAATACAGACCAAGAATTCCCTCTTGGAAAAGTTGTAACAAAGTAAACAAAAGAAGGAAATGCCTTCCAAATCAGATGGAGGTACTATGATAGAAAAATGCATTGTAATTTGTTCACATGAAAATAGTTCCTCTCATTTAGTTTAAGACATTTATACGGGTGAATTTGAAGAACACACTAAGGAAGCTGCGTCTAAGCTAATGGTTAAAATGGGATATAACGGAAAAGGCCTTGGTAAAAATTGACAAGGTGATGCTAACCCAATACATGCAAAGGATGAGCCTTGGTTTGTAGGTTTGGGTTATTCTAGTGGACAAATGGAAATTGGAAAAAAATTTAAAAGTTGAAGGAAGACAAGCTTCCAAAATCCAAGGATCTACACCTCTAGAAATGCAAGATTCCACCATCAAGAGGAACAATGAAATGTGTAAGAAAGCAGTAAACATGGCAATGAAATTCCACCTCCTCCCACTTACACTAAAAATAGCACTAAGGGGAAATTAAATCCTAAGACTTCTAAAACACTCTTTCAGTTTGAACAATATAGCTTTGGTAGACAAAAGTATGGTTTTCCTTGCACGTTTTGTGAAGGTTCTAATCATTTTGTAGCATATTGTTGCTAAAGACCAATCTCACTCTGGTAAGGCGAGAAATGGCAAAAAATTTACCTCTCCTAAATAGAGGAATCATTTTCATAGACAGAGTTCAGGGAATGGAAAAATGGGTAAGACTCCTAAAAATAGGGAAGTTAAATTTTGTTCCCATTGTAATAGGAATGGTCATGATGTTAAGATGTGTTGGTATGTTCCTTCAATGCAACATTGGAAAGTTGTTAAAAAGGAAAATAATGTCAAACCAAAATTTGTTGATCTAACTCATGTAAATTCTCATTCAGGTACTGGGGAAGTAAAACCACCTAAATGGAAAAATCTAAGTAATTGGATGGATAAAACATTCCTCAACTTTATGTTTGCATTACAATAACTGGTGATAGTATGCAAAAAAATTCAAAGCTATATTTTAGGGATTTGATCCTATGTTTATATTTAACTTTGAAATAATTTGGAAGCA
This sequence comes from Taxus wallichiana var. yunnanensis, assembly GCA_018340775.1. Taxonomy (NCBI): domain Eukaryota; kingdom Viridiplantae; phylum Streptophyta; class Pinopsida; order Cupressales; family Taxaceae; genus Taxus; species Taxus wallichiana. Next base: position 124,120,714 of record CM031244.1, on the reverse strand, counting down.
GCCGTAGAGAAGATTTGAGTGATAGGTTCATCATACTCATATTCATCTTCTCACATTTTGGTTGGTTATTCCATTTCTGACAACAATATGTAGGGATATGGGCATCATCATAATGTCTATTTTGAAACTTGCAGTTTTATAGTGTTGTCATTTGTGCAAATATTATGGATGCTTATAAGACCCATTTGGGCACCTATTTGATATTTTAATAAATAGACAAACTTGTTGTATCCACATATGTTATTTGCACTAATTTATAAGACCCTTATTTTGGGAAAATTTTATTTTTGTAACTATCAAATGTGGTTGCAATCAGGGTATAAATTTATTACACTAACAAATTGGTTTACAAAGGCTCTAGGTGATCATTTTGCAGATTATGGTAGTTCACCAATTTGGGTAAGCATACAGTTTATATTATATCCCTTTAAATTTTAGAGTATGGATAGAATATTTACATATTCACGTTGATTTAGATTTGACTATATCCATTTTGGGCATTGATGGTTTAATGATTCTAGATAGTGAATATTTGCAATTGTAATCAGCATAATCACAAAGTGTCAGTTGAACACTAGCTTTTGTTATAGATGGGTGTTATTATCTGACTTATTATTTGTGATGGTGACACAATGTTTTTAGTGGATTCAATTGTTGACTATAGCTATTTTTGGGCATTGATAGTCTATTTTATTTTGGATAGTGAATACTTGTTGTTATTACAGTTTCAGATGGACAGTGGGCACTAGCCTAATTGTGGGTAGTTTAGATGTCTTGTATATTGATTTGTGTTATGGAATTGTAAGTTTTGGTAATCAGCCATATCAAAAGTGATGTTGAACACTAGCTTTTCATATTAGAATGGGTGTTATTATCTAGTCAGTTATTTGTGATGGCATTACAGTGGGGTATGATAGTTCACGATTGTGTGCAAAGTGTGAGCGGGGTTGTAGCGTTTGATTGAACACTAGCTTAATTGGGTGTTATTATCGATCGGTTATATGACTAGCTAATCAACTATTTGCATGTATTTAATGTATAATGTTATTTCAGGTTCTTGTATGTGTTTTTAATGTAGGAAGAGATAGCATGTTTTGTGGGTTGATACATAACTTTTTGTGGACAAAAATCCTTCTTAGTAGGGAGGAGTGATCAGGGGATCAATTTCAGTGTCAAATGTTCCCTAAACTTCCCTAAACCATTCCATTATATTAGATCCTTCAAATATCTTTCCAATTACTATAAGAACATGAAGAACAGACACTCTGAGATCTAGATATGTCCAGTTAAAGTTTGGCCAATGGTAAAGTCAACTCTGGTCAACAGGTCAATAATGGACCAATAGCATGCAACACGTGGCTTGCCACCACAAGTTTGGATTCACCTAATTTACCTATCGAGGATCGACAAGTGGTCTTTATTTCCATATTTTATCATGGGAATGTCACATTATGTTAATGGTCAAATTTTATATTGCTTTGGTAATTATTCACCATGTATTTCCATGTCACTGTATAGTTCCAAGTCACATGTTTTGAATTGACGGAGTTTATTATTATCTTGCTCAGTATTATTTCCACTTAGCTATCCATTTTGTTTGGGATATTCTTATCTCCTAAAATATTGGGCGAGTTAACATTGCAATGACATATATCTCGGTCAACGGATGGGCCACTTTACACACTATTGGGCGTATTTATTATGGTAAGGGTGGATTAAATAAGGCACATGACTCGGCTAATGTATTGGTCATTCTAACGACCCCAAAGCCCACATATTAGGTGAAATAATGAACAACCAGCTCACCATGTATAGGTGGAAAAAAAAAAGGATGAGACGTGGCTGAAGCCACATGGGAATAGGGCGGCCGAGCCCATTTTTAATGCAAATCCCCTCCTTCATGGTGAGAATGTGGGACATTACACCCACAATGCAACAAAACACCATGTCAAAATGTAAACCATTGGGTTTTGAACCCATGACCTCCGCTCTCAAAGTCTTATCCACCCAACCAACTCGGCTACAAGCTCGGATGAGATGAGATAGCGCTCGGTGTTATTTAAACAACACTTAGGTAGAGACTATGGGAAGGAGGATAAGAGGTAGTTTGCATTCAAGCTAATTTTTGAGGCACTTCCACTCAAAACCAGATCTCAAGTTATATATGAAAGTTGCTCAAAATTTTGAGACGATTACGATGGTGTGATCATTTATCTAATTTGAATCTTTTTGACATAGTTATTTTCCGTTAAATTCACACAAAGCGTTGAACCAAAGGGAGACACGCTGCAAGTGGATCAGGAAGGTGAAGGACATAGGCTAAGCTCCATTAACATCCTTCGAAGGTCTGAAACAAAGTTTTTCAGGTTTTTGATTCATTATTGGTTAATGTAAAGGTTATTGTATTTAAATATTTTAGCATTATTAATAGATCGATTTCACCACGAACCTGGGGATGTAGGAATTTTGAACCCGTTAAAAATTTGGGTGTTGTGTTCTGATTTTTTGATTTCGATATTTGCAAGTAAATTAAATTCCAAATATGAATATAGATGCAACTATAATTTGTAATTGATAAAATGGGGAAATTAATTAAATCAAAGCAGTGATTTTAGGGGCTTTGATCAAACAATGAAATTTTGAGTAAATTACAAACTTAATTTCAGTTTGAATTAAGTCCTAAATCATATTTTTATCGATTTTGGAGTATAGGAGACTTCAAGTTGATTAAAAATTAACAATCCTTGAAAATGTTTAAAAGTGGAAAAAATAAAACACTCGTATTCGGATCATGAGTGCAAGATAAAATATATCACACAGGATCTACTTTGGTAATTATGTGAACCTCATTATTGAGAAGGTAATGTCACAACTTATCCGCAATAAATATGAGGTCGAGATAGAGAATTTCAATGTAGTTATAATTACATTTGTAAGAGAGAAAAGTGTGACTAATGTAATAGACGACCCTTTCACATTGAGAGTCATCATGTTGAGAAAGAAGGGCCCCTAATGCATGGAATGTAGCTAAAATGTATAAGAGGAATGGCCAATCAGTCATGGGAGGTACTAGAACAGGAGGATTTAATAGATATGATTTAATAGCCTCAAATGCATGTTGGAAATGGTCATCCTAAACAAACTTAGTGTCCTTTTTCATTAGACACGTGAATGGTTGAGTTTTTTCAGGTGATATGTGCAATGAAATGATGAATGGCCTAGATTTTACCTTGTAGTGAGTGTAATTGATGCAAATTACATGCAGGACACATGTCAACAATGTAAAAAAAAATTGGGATCAATTTCAATACCACATTGGGAGATGATATAGCTAAGTAGCTTACCGGTTATGACATTAAAAACACACTTCTTTGGATTGAGGTGAAATTTGTATTGTCACAAGCATTTGAAGAGTGTTCAGAGATCTTGAGCATGGGTGGAACGATGTCATGATTTTGTGAGTATGTCATCAACATAATATTCAATAATTTTATGAATATAGTTATGAAAAACATGCGTCGTTACACCTTTGGTAAGTGACCCTAGTGTGTTTAAAGTCGGAAGGGAATAACATTGTAAAAAAATGTACCCCATGGTGTTGTAAATGAATTCTTTTCTTGATCTATGGGGTTAATTTTGATTTGGTTATAACTGTTAAATCCATCCATGAAGGAAAGAATGGCATATCCAATAGTGGAATCAATGATTGCATCAATGTGTGGCAATAGGAAATTATCTTTAGGGAAATCCTTATTAAGATCAAGAAAATTGGTGCAAAAACGGACTTTACCGTCTATTTTCATAAAGAGTACAATATTAGACACCCATTCAAGATAGTCCACAACACGTATAAAGCTTGCATCTAAAAGTTGTTGTATTTCTTCCTTGACTAATAATACAAATTTTTGATGTATTTTACAAATCTTTTGTTGGATTGGTTTAGCACCAAGATTGAGGACTATATTATTCATGGCTATGGAAGGATTTATACTAGACGTATTTTTATAATCCCATGTAAATATGTTGGATAATTCATAAAGCACTTGCTAAATATCATGTTGTCTGGAAGGTAGAAGAGAAGAATCAAGTAAAACCATTCAAGGGTTGTCATAGGTGCGAGGTTTTATAGAATAGTGTCTTAATTTAAAAGAGTGCATTTGTCCTCTATGTACAAATCAGTAGGAATGATATCGACGTATCGAAATTTATGTTAGGCGAGTTAGACTCACCAAAGTAGGTGGTAGCAACAAGAATAGATGGGAATCATTTTTGTGATGAAAATAGGGAGATGATCGTAGGTCCCCATATATTCTAAGAGAGAATCATCAGTAGTAAAAGTGTCCAAATCAGGCCAATCAGTGGAAGTAGGATCACCAATGAGTTCTGGGTGTAAGAGAGGAAGTGTAGAAGTATGTGAAATAGCATAAACCTCAGGAGAGGATGTGAATGGAAGATGATAACCAAGTCCAAGTTTAGTAGATTGAGTGGGAATAGACAATGGTTTTGTAACTCCTTGACCATGCTGGCCTAAACCAATACCAAAAAATCCATAACGAAGAAAATACTGGTAACCAAGACCATATTGAGAGAAATGAGGATTAGATGTAGAGGAAATGGGAGTGTCTGGTGAATGCTCAATAGTATTACAAAAGGAAAACATAGATGGATCTGCCAAGGCATCATAGATAAAAAAATTGATAGAGAAATTTAAGTTGTGCATGAAGAGTAGAAGGAACCACATGCATGGCATGGATCCAAGGCCACTTGAATTAGAATGTTATGATTAATATCATGGGGATCATATGGCATGGGATAAGCATAGTACATGGCCCAATAGTGATGGGAAGTGTAATAGTACCCAAGATGTGTTTAGGAACATTATCAAAATCCATGAATATAAATAGATGAAGGAACCAAAGAGTCTTTGGAGAGGTTGATTTTATGAAGGAATGCTAGATTGCAGATATTAATCCCAAATCCATTATCAAATAAAGCACATTTAACCCCAACATTATTGATACAAACATGAATATAAAGGGGGATCATTATCTAAAATAGTTTGAGAAGGAATTTTAGCAGATGTAAAAGTAATATGTTCTTTTTGAAAGATAAAGATGTAGTAAACATATAATATACATATTTAGGAGAAGTATGAGGATGAATGTAAGTATTAGCTAAAAATATCTGATTTTATTCTCACAATTAGGATTAGCTTACAAGAAGGACAGGATGGGAAAACTCATTGTGGAAGAATCCAGGGTATTGAAAATTTACAAGAAGGAAATATCCAAGAGTGTTCGAATGCGGGTTCACCAAATGATTTAATTAAAAATATATTAAACCTAATTATAGAGTAACTATTGTAAGAAATGATGTACAAGATTTAATATACAATATGACATAATAAAATGAGCATGTAAAGTAGAAAACCCTAAGCAAGAGATAGAGAAAATATGACTTAGCTGATATTTGTATAATCTGGAAGTGATTTGAGTAGGGAGAAGTGTTGAAAAGGATGTAAGTAGCCGTATCGACCTCTGTAAATTCTAGAGTTTACAAACAAGGCCAAGAAAGGATACCACAAGAGGGACAGGGGTGCCAGGCACTTCTGATGACTGGATATGGGCACTCGTGACTACCAAAAGCTTTGAATCTAGTTTCTTTTGTGTCATAATTATTCCATGTTGATCTCCGATAGTCACTCATGGATCGTCAAAGGTACTTGTAACCTACAAAATAGAAATTCACCTGCACAAGCCCACAAAACACATCAAACCTAAAAGAAAAAATGCATAATGGTGATTCGAAATGACCTAGCGGTCACCCGAGAGTGAAAGTATGACTGTTCTCTACACTACATCTTAGACTCCATGTAGTTCTTGTGAGTGTGTGTGGAAATTGTACCCTAGGATTCCCTTGTGTAAGTTACACTTGATAGTATGTTGTAGCTAGAATGTAGCAATGTAGTAGAATATGTGGATGGAATAGAATGAACTTCCAATTCCTATGATGTGTGTATAGAGTTACAACCATTTTACCTTGAATGGATTCTATATGAATTCCTTGGAGTGCTTTAGGTACCTTTTGAATGCAATCTTAGGTGATGATAGTAATGCTTAGTGTTTCGTCCCTCATTTTGAACATGTAACTATGTATTTATATTATTCCCTTGTTTGAATTTTGTAATTGAAAACTGGAAGGCCAAACCATAAGTGAAAAAGATGCCCAAAATATGAAAGAGACCCAAAAGGAGTGAGCAAGATAATAAATGGTCGGGGAACCCAAAGGGGATAAGAATTTCTAGGAACTTCTATCCGGATGGGTGTTGGTGTCTAAAGCCATGGAATATAAATAAGTAAAGTTCTAACTAGGTTGTAGGGTGTGTAATACCAAATAGAAAACAAGAGACAAAGAAAAGAGGCCAAATATAGTTTTCAACCACTAGTTTTCTTACTTATGAATCATATAAATGCTAGTATGCTTTTAGGACCTAGAAATGTACCCAAGTACGTGATTTAGTGTCTACAATTAAAAATCCCTAGTTTGAAATCAACTTGATGAAAAAAATAGTTATACAAGATAAAAAAATTGATTCATTTTGTAAATGTGATGATTTTATGGTGTAGAGGACTCCTCTATATTTCGTTGATGTATTTTAGAGGTCTTGGTTGTGTGTGGGCCCCACTTAAAAATGCTAGTTTTGGATTTTTTCCATTGAAACTAATAACTAATTTAGAATTTATGTAATCATTAGAGTTTTACTAAATTTATATGATAGTTTTGTAATGTGGTTGAGTCTTTAGGATGAAAATTTTCTCTATTTATGAAGACTAGTTTTTTGGGATGAAATAATAGTTTTAGTGCGGTATACTTTCATAATTGTTTTAAGGTAACTTTTGTTTTATTTGTGATAGTATGTGTACATAGTAAGATATATATATATTTCTAATGATATATATAATAATTTCATGGTTGATGTATTATGATGTGGTATTGAGCCTCATCTTTGAGGTCTAGGATTTGGTGCACAAGAACAAACATGTTCTCAAGATGGTTTCATGATAACATATATTGATGCGAGATATTTCCAGGTATGGTGGAAGCATTATGAGGTTTTTAATGATGTTCCTCAAGTGGTTCAAGGATTTTGTTATGGCCATGTTAGCACAAAGTAGTTTGGTTTTGGCGAGAAGGAGTCTTGATGCAATTATGCCTATTGGAGACATAATAGAGAAAAATGTGTATATTAGTGATATGACTGACCTATGTGGTCATTTGTATGATGTCCTCATTATTTTTTTATGTTTTTGGTGATATATTCTCTATAAATTCAAACCTAAATGATATAGGTACATAAGACAAGTATATGAGCTAGTTATGAGACTCATTTGTGTGTGTTAGAGAGATGTATGTGTAGAAAATTTTGGAAGGATAAATGAGAAAGATATGAGGGAAGAATTGAAGAGGATGAGGCCTTGAAAATTATGAAGCAATTTACTATGATGTTTAACTGAAGATGAAAATCTTGAAGAATGTTATTTATACATTACCTAGTTGGAGAAGAAGACCTATTTTTGTGTACATGAGGATGAGAAAGCTAGAGGAGAGTGTGAGAGTGCTATCGGGGGTCAATAATAGAGAAAGGAAGATGTATGAAAAGCTAAGTAGGGTAGAGAATAAGGATCTATAGGTCATTAAACCTAAGCATATGATGATTCACATTTGAGAAAATAATAATAATTTTTTTAGAGGGATTTTGAATGAGAAGAGCCGACAAAATGATCACAATCAATTATTTAGCAAACATGTTTCAGAGGATATATTCATATTCAGGTGGATTAGTTGGTGGTTGGTAATCTTGGGGGATTTTATCCTCCTCGTAGGATTGGTGTTGTACTAAACTAGGGGTTGGTTCTATGTTGTTTAAATGAAGATGAAAATCTTGAAGAAGGTTATCTATACATGACCTAGTTGGAGAAGAAGACCTAGTTTGTGTACATGAGGATGAGCAAGCTAGAGGAGAGTGTGAGAGTGCTATGAGGGGTCAAGAATAGAGAAAGGAATAGGTATGAGAAGCTAAGTAGGGTAGAGAAGAAGGATCTATAGGTCATTATACCTAATCAGCATATGATGATGCATGTTTGAGAAAAGAATAATAATTTTTGTTTGAGAGGGATTTTGAATGAGAGGAGCCGACAAAATGATCACAATCAATTATTTAGCAAACATGTTTTGAGGATATATTCATATTCGGGTTGATTAGTTAGTGGTTGGTAATCTTGGGGATTTTAGCCTCCTCGTAGGATTAGTGTTGTACTAAAATAGGGGTTGGTTCTCCTTGTAGGGTTGGTTCCCTACTAAACCGATGCAGAGAAATTTAGAAACACAATCGTTCCACAACTCTAGTTAGGTCAAACTTCCAAAATAGTCCCCTTCTAGTCAAGAAAGTTAATTCTTTTATGTTTATAATCCTTTTTTATTGGTCAAATCTGACTTCAAATGCTATTTTGGGATTATAATCCTTCTTTAACCCATGCTTAGGATTCAACAATACTTATCCAAAAACAAGCTGGGGTTAGTTCATGAGAAATTAATAATTAAACCCCAATTAGTAAAAACTATCTACTTAGGCTCTTCTATCCCTACCTCAAGAGATTTACAAGCTTTAATTTTTTTAGGAACTTAATACATTTGATACTAACATTTTCAAATGCTCATTTACCTCTTATTATTGTTCCCAATGATTCACTATGACCTCCTTTTCACAATTCTACTCAAAACCACTCCATTAGCCTCAACTCATGTCTTATGTCTGTCAACCTTCAAGTATAAATTTCAAGAGTTAACTCTCTTTAGAAATTCTCTAGATTTAAAACCCTCACTCTCACCAAATTCCTCTCCTAACTACCCTTAACCAACTCTGATATGATCATTAGCAAATGTTTGATGATTCACACTCTCAATCCCTTTGGGAATAGTTATCCTTTTATCTAGATTCCATGTATCTAATTTCCAACTCTAACCCTTCTAGAAATGATTTATTCATTAAAAACTTGTCTTCCTAGTCATGTCACCCTGTGTGATACAATACCCACTCTAAACTATCAAACAAATCTTGATTCCAACTGAGATATTTAATCCAATTCCATTTTATTCTCATGCATGAACCCGAGACAGAGATCTCTTCTAATTTTTAAGAGGCTTGGATGGTTCACTTTCAAGATAAATGAGTTTCCTTTATCAAAACCATAGTTTTATGGTTAGAAGCTCTTAGTGATCCCAAGAGGTGTCAAATGTCTACTTATACTTTCTTTTAAATCTCCTAACCACCTTGCAAAGGTCTATGCTTAATTATTAAAGCTTTCCCATTCATCAGTGAGGTTTCCCCCTTCCAAAAATGTTTACTCCTCAAAAACCCCTATTTTGTCTCAATAAATGTCTCTTTACATGCTTCCTTTATCTACATCAAATTTCTTTACTAATAACATTATGACTAATCCTACATATTATTCATGTTCTCCTTTGATAGGTGAACATGTATGGAGGATGTTTATTGGCGCTATAATAGTGTAGGTGTTTTTATTTCCATCATGCACTACTTTCCTGTCATACTGCTATGGTTTTCCCAATAACACATAACAAACATCCATTGGAACCAAATCACATAGCACTTTCTCTATATCTCCCAATCTAAAATTATACTTGACACTTTGTTACCTTACTATAATATGAAGTCCTTTCTACATCCATGAGAATTTATAGGGGTTAAGGTGCATAGTATTTTTTAGTCCTATCTTCTCTACTATTTCAAATGAAACCAAATTCTTTGTACTCCCACTATCAATGACAACATTACAACACTTTCCCTTGGCTTTACACATAGTTCTAAAAACTTATTACGTGAGTTACATAATTCAATACTTTACTTGGTTTTAAAATTACTCTTATACATAGAAAATACTTACCTCTATCTTGAAATGCTTGATTAACATCTTTATCATCTTCTCTCACCTTTGTATTCATCTATTTTCACTTATATGCCATGTGTCCCGCATATTTCCGACACATGTAACACTTACCTAAAAATTACATTATGTTACTTGTCTCTTTCTTTTGCATGAGAATCATCTCCAGCCTCATTATTCTTTGAAATTCCTTTATATCATTCAACCTTAGCATTAATATATCCATCATCTGATCCATCTTCTCTTCCAAAGATGGTCTTCCCGTGCTCTTACTTGTCTCATCCTTTCTTCTCTTTCCTTTCATATAATTCACTTCTTAAAAAAATTCTCCTTCTTTTAAATAACCTTTTACATGCTCTAATACCAAATTAATGTAGATAAATTTAGAAACACAATCATTCAACAACTCTAGTTAGGTCAAACTTTCAATATAGTCCCCTTCTAGTCAATAAAGTTCATTCTTCTAGGCTTAGAATCCTTATTTTCCCTGGTCAAATATGAATTCAAATTATATTTTTGACTTTTAATCCTTCTTAAACATGTGGTTAGGCTTCAACAATGCTTATCTAAACAACAAGTGCGGTTAGTTCACAAGAAATCAACAATTAAACCCAATTAGTCAAAATTGTCTACTTAGGCTCTTCTAGCCCTACCTCAAGAGGTTTATAACCTTGCATTTTTTTTAGGCACTTAATCCCTAAGCTACTAAAATTTTTACATACCCATTTACCTCTTATTCTTGTTCCCAATAATTTACTATGACCTCCATTTCATAATTCTACTCAAAATCACTCCATTAGCCCTAAATTAGGCCTTATGTCATCGAACAAACAAGAATGTAGTTGTTATTTTAGCAAAAGACTGAATTTTTTTATGGAATTCTCTCATTTTTCCTATGGATTCACCATTCCTACAACTTTATATACCTTTATTAGAAATTTCAAGATATAACTCTCTTTGGCAATGGTCTAGCTTCCAAACCCTCTTTCTCACCAACTTCCTCTCCTAACTATCCTCAACCAACTCGATATGAACAATAGTAAATGTTTGATGATTGAAACTCTCAATCCCATTAGCCATATTTATCCTTCTTATCTAGATGCCACATATCCAATTTCCAACTCCAACCCTTCTAGAAATGATTTATTCATTAAAACCTTGTCCACCTAGTTATGCCACCCTATGTGCTATAGCACCCACTCTAAACTATCAAAGAAATCTTGATTCCAACCTGAGAGATTTAAGAAAATCCCATTTAGTCTCATACATGAATCTAAGATAGAGACCTCTTCTAATTTTTAATAGGTTTTGATGGTTCACTTCCAAGATAAACAAGTTTCCTTTATCAAAACCCTACTTTTAGGGTTAGAAGCTCTAAGTGAGCTTTGAGAGGTGTCAAATGTGCACAAAACCATTTCTCCTTACTTTTAAATCTCCTAACCACCTTTCCAATGTCTGTGATTACTTACTAAATATTTTTCACTCAACGCTATTTGAGGTTTACCCCTTCCAGAAATGTTCACTCCTCATAAAAAATTTCTCTTTGTAAAGAAAGCAAGGTATATTCATTATTGAGGATTTTCACACAATATCACCCAAATATCCTTCATAAAAAGACTAGTATAATATCTATACCTATCTATCATATTGGCCAAAAATTATCCCTTCCCTAATAAAAATCATATGTCAAGCATGATTTAATAGATCTCTCGGGATGATCTAATAGATCTCTCGAGGATGAGACAAGCATGATTTAACAAAGAAGTGTGATCTTAAATAAATAATCAATATTTGTAATAATTGAGGAATCCACTACTTATCTTGATAAGTTGCTATACCTCTATTTTAATGACTAATAGAATGGTCTTTGATCTATTAAATGAGAGAGTTGTTGTAATAGCAAATAGTTTGGCCATGGATGATGGGTTTTCCCCTTATTTTATTTTCCATGATCATGCCTTCTTTGTTATTTTTGTCCCAAAGCATCCGCAAAAATGTGGTTGTCTTTAATTAGACGCAGACAACTGTGAGTCTTTTTAGTGAACTTGTCACTTTTGTTACATTTGTAAAAAATGCCAAATTGGTCCCGTATATCTGATAATTTCTTATTGGCTATTCAACAATATGAAGCGGTGAAGAAAAATTCTTACTTTGACCCCAAAGATGTACATGTTTCAAAAGATGAGCAATTGCGGGAAGGCGAGCCATTTTGGAAATCTTGAGACATTATGGTGAAAGGAGTAAAAGTGTAAAAGGAATTTCTAGATCCTACAAATGGACACATGGCCATTATTAAGTTAAAAGTGGGGAGGTGGGTCGTTGGAGGACTTTGGAACTTTTAGCTTTGTTTTGAAAAAAGGAGTAAGGTATAAGAGTGAAGCGTGACCACAAGACTCGGGAAAGCCACGTGTTAAACCTATATTGAAAGCGGGTGGGTAGACCAAAATGTTTAAAAGCACATAATTCCTCTAAGTGGCATAAAATACAAAGGGATCCCTAGGCCTACCTCAACTAAGATATTTTCCATCTAGACAACCCTAATTCAAAATTGTAAAAAACAGAGTTAACAGTTGTAAATCAATACATTTAATTCTACCACCATTAATGCTCCTATTGTAAACAAAGGACATGTGGAGGGCCTGCGCTCATTTGAGGATCTACCTCTAGGTCTTACCTTTAGAGTTACACCAAGGAGACACATGGAGGATTCCACTAGCTCCTCTTTATACTGAGACTTATCAATGGTGAAGCGACTTTCTTGGGCCCGGGACACGTGGAGGGCCCGTGCCTATTTGGGGACTTTCCCTTGAATTTTATTTTTAAAAGAGCACCGAAGAGACACGTGGAGGTTTCCGCTAGATCTTCCCATGCTTATACTTTTCAAGCAGCCGATGTAATTTTCTCGAGACTCTAGGCACATGGCACCTTCCGTTGGTTATTAAAAATTTCAATGGTCGGTACAAATTTTCTAGGCCCGAGACATGTGAAGATCCCGCGCTTGTTTGGGGTCTCCACTTTTGGGCACCATATCAAAAGTACGCAGAAGAGACATGTGGAGGATTTTTTTGGATCCTCTTTATATTGAGATTTTTTCAATGGCAGAGGCAACTTTCTTGGGCCCAGGGCACGTGGAGAGCCTATGCTCATTTGAGGTCCTGCCTTGAGACTTCATCTTTGAAGTTACACCAAATAGACACCTAGAAGCTTCTGCTGGACCTTCCCATGCTCGGAATTTTTAGAAACCAATGCAACTCTCTTGGGTTTTGAACACATGGAGGGCCCACGCTTGTTTGGGAACTTACCTCTAGACTTCACCTTTACAATTGTTCCAAGGAGACATGTGGAAGCTTCCACTGGATCCTCTTTACACTTGGCCAACTCGGACTCGTAGCACAAATATGTGGTATAATCCATGCGAGGACACTCATTTCTAAGAGGTACAAATGTAGGTATCTATTCCTCAAGGTGTATTCTCAAAGGTGAAAAGGATTTCTTGTCAGATCAAGCCATATGGAACCACCTGAGAATTATTGAAAAAGGGATTTCTTGCACGAAAAAAATAAAAGAATGATTAAAAATCTTGTTAAAAGTTATGACATGGCATCCGGTCATAGTTGTGTGTTAGTGAAAGAATACTTGTCAAATATTACACAAGGAGTCCACGTGGGATATAATTCCTAGAACTAAGGACATAGAAGGATAGGGAGGACCCGCGTGTGGAAGGAAAGTTCAGATTTCAAGACTTAGAAAATATTTGAGCATGGAGACCTATTTTTAGGAGATAGCGTGCCAAACACATCAACGATGAAGAAGCATGCGTGCCATACATCTTCTATATTTTGAGAAGCGGTTCAAAGCGTTCATGCATGAAGACAAGCTAAGAATAGAATTTACACTTGATTCACCTTTAAGAAGACTATAAATAGTGCACTTGCATGTGTGGCTATGATTGTAAAGCGGCGTGTGGTTATCAATAGCATGTGGCCTATTTTGGAATAGACAGCGGTGAAAGAAAAGTCCCCACCCTATATATATGATGTTAGGTGCATAGTAGATATAGATATATATATATATATATATATATATATATATATATATATATTTACATTTGGAAGTATGGAGGCATTACTAGGAAGCTGTGTGTATGTAGGTTTGTAACAGAGAGAATATACACATATGATTGAACTATTGTATCAGTTCCATATGCACATTGGTATAGATTGACAATATTGTAAGGAGCTTCTGTATTTATTAATAGATGGAAGATATTGGTTAAATCTAAGTATCATTCTGGGTGTAGTTGAGTAGTGCATGTTAATGGTTAAATCATGATTATTGTTTAAAGCTTGTTCTTTCATAGATCTGAGTGTAGCATGCATTGTGGAATGTTAGATTAGTTAAGAATCTATATTTTACTTCCTTCATCATGTTAGCATCTTGTTACAGTAACCCTAAAGAGGGACCTAGTACCTTTGCGTGCTTTAGGTGAGCACTCAATCAAGGCTGAGTGATGTGCCAGCATGACTAAGGTGTTATCTAGTAAATTCTATGCTACATCATTGGTTCCATAGTCGGGACATCTTTTCCAATTATTTTCAAGATGGGTCATGATGAAGACGTACCAGTTAACTCTAGCAAGTATTGAGGAATGGATACATGACCTGGAGGAAGAATATACATGGTTCAGTAGTGGATCTGAGTTTAACGCATGCACTTGGGTAGAACATAACCTGTATGACAACTTATATGAGAGATTTTTCACTATTTTTCTAGTAGAACTATACGAGTGGCTTACTACTTATGCATCTCAGCAGAATTGGAGGTATCGCGCACTTGTCTAGACACAGGAAGAATTTCAGGCCCTCTATGATGCTGATCTGATCTAGACTCACGCGGTGGATACGTGGTTTTATGGTGTTCTAAATAGTTATATTCTGGAATATTTAATTTCAACATACTCTTGTTCAGAGGTAGTTGAGTTGCAGTTTTTCGGTATCCAAGAGGAACATATTTGCAAGGTATTCCACTAGCAATCAAGATCTTAATGGTAACTTTGAACTTGAAGAGTAAATTGATGGTTGACTAAGCTTTGCCATGCACGAGGGAAGGAACATGTTTTGTTTAATATGGAAGACCTAGTAGTAGAGAAGTAGAGAGAGGAAAGGCGGTTTAAGTATAATGATGCGTGTAAGAGGTAGATAGAGAAGCGGCATTTCATCGGCAGAGAGTATGGCATGGAGGAGAGAGATGGCTCATGTAGGATTTACATCTCATGTAGTAGACATGAAGCTTGAGCATCGGGAACTCCACCATCTTGTAAAGCTAGATAGAGATTCCTCCTCGGCCTCACACAAAGGTGCACCTTGGCAGAGATGACTGGACCATGGGTGTGCATCTTAATCCACACGGTGACCTAGCCCTTGCGCTTGGTTTTTCTATATCTAATATAAGTAACCAACAAACTAACTTGGGAAGTAGGAGTGTAGGAGTAAGTCAGGGATCAAGTACATCAATGACAAGACAGACGGCTTCAATGTCATGTAGAGAAGCATTCTTAGGTGCATCATCCACATAGAATGTGATCACGTAGAATGTTAGATTCACCTCCTTAAGTAGAACTACCTCATAGATTGTAGGGGTTTAGTATAGTGCTACTATCGAGCACAAGGGAGTACGTCTACATGCCCTATTCCAACTACAGGTGGTGGATCAGGAGGTATAGGTGGTTCTAGTTCCAATGGATTTGTTGGTTCTAGAGGTAGAGAGAACACAGGAGGTTCTAAATCAGGTGGTCAAGGTTAGTAGCAATAGTAGAATATCTACATGGAGATGTCTCTTCGTCTCCCAGAATATAGAGGTATAGAGGATATTACCGAACATGTGCATATGTGTGAAATCTTGTGGTGCGCTAAAGGGATCATGGCTGTTGAGTGAAAGGAAAGTCAATTCACCACTACATTACAGGGCGTGCACATAGCTGGTATAGGAAATTTGACCCTGATCAAACTTGTGTGGATTATGTAGCATTGAGAGATGCTTTCTTGAAAGAGTTCCATATACCTGAGTTTGAGTAGAAGAGTATAAGTGTGCTCAAGGATATCAAGCAAGGCACTACTGAGAGTGTACATGAGTATGATGCTCATTTTAAGACACTTCTATCTAAGCTATCTTATGATATTCACGCTAGCCAAAGCATGCACAATGGTTCATTGGAGGATTGATTACACCATTTAGAAGGGCATTGTCACATAAGACATACATTGATCCATGCAAAGCACTAGAAGCAGCTTTGTGTGCGTTGAGGAAGTTGGGATAATTGACACTGGTGTTAGTCCATTCTTAGAGGCATAGATTACAGCTATGGAAAAGTAGTTAGAGAAGCTATCAACAAATTCAAGTACATGAAACGTGCTTAGGAATTTGGTGTACAGATTGTGAAGTGGAAGGTCACACCAAGGATAGTTTTCCTCGTTGATCTGTACGCTCATTACTATTGGACAGAAATTTTCATTTGAATCATGATTATAGGAATTGTCCTTTGTTACATCTCGTGATAAGGAAGAATGTATCTTGCTTTTACAATATTTGTAGGTCCATGACCCATGATATTGAGGATTATTGGTTGATCGGTCAGATCCAGGATGCTATAGACCTTGAAGTACGACAGACAAGTATAATAGATAGTTCTAAGGGTAAGAATGAGCACCAAGATCAGGATCATAATCACACACGCTATGACAGGAATGAGGGGCACTTTGAAGGAATTCATGGAAGGGGACGTGGATATCATGGTGGATATAGAAGGTGAGGTGTGGTGGAGAAAGATATGGGTTCCCTCGTGGAACCTATTATACATGCAGATCTCTTGACCACTATAGGCACAAATTTTCTTATAATATTACATGTTATTTTTGTAGAAAGAACTATAGTTATGAATAGTTCCCAGGACTTATATGAGCATCTGATTAAGTAGCATAAGCAATAGAACAAAGGTGTCGGGATAGTTAGAATCTAGCACATGGTAGACGATCAGTGGATGCCCAAGATAACTGAAGGACCTGAGGCATTGATAGTGAAGATTACTACACACCTTTGAAGAAGCACACATGAGAGGGCATTACACAAGAATCTTACAATCACCAAGGAGGAATTTTTTCATGCGAGGTACCTAGATTCTGCTCATCGAAGGAGGTTTACCATGATACCATGGAAGTGCTAAGGAATCTTCAGGGTGAGATACAGTACCTCAAGGAGAAAAAGAAAGCATTGGAGATGGTCCAAACTAATATCGATGATCTATGAGAGGTGTGTAAGATGTTACGCTAGGAGAACATTATTATGATATTAGGAAGTTGGTTAAAAGGGAACACTTTGCGCCACGAGTCTTGAGATAGGATGGCCAGATTCTACATGTAAATCTTCCACCTGATAGCATTGACTATGACAAATAAATTACTCTGAATGTTGTTGTAGATGGGTGGTTGTTAAGAAATATATTGATTGATATAGGTGCGGAGGTAAATTTTCTTACATTAGATGCATGGGTATAAATGGGGAGGCCTCCATTTCAAAAATCATATAATGTGTTGTTTATGGCAAACTAGATTAAGGCCACTCCCATAGGAGTTTTGAAAGATGCATCTATATCTATCTGAGGGGCCAAGCTCACTTTGGGGATTTTGAGGTATTAGCACTTGAGAAGCTGATAATTTTCCAGCTCTGTTTGGACACCCTTGGTGTTATGTGAATAATGTTGACTTGAGATTCAATAAGGGTATATCAACTTTGAAAACAATGAGGAAAGGTTTGTGATACCTTTGTGAGATGGAAAGTCTACACCATATATTGAACCTCTAAGTGAGGAGGATTTAAATAGAGTCTATGTATGTGCTATTCAAGTCCCCGAGGTCAATGAGCCATCAAAAGAAGGAATCCTAAAGTGGGAGGATTCTCATTCTATTAATGATATTATGAGTATTTCTTATGAAAATTGGGTTCATGGTACATATGAATTAGTAGGATGTGAGGTAAAAAGTGCGGTTGTGCACAAGAATGAACTTTGTTCAATTCGATGGATAGGTAGCATAGTACCTTGGTATACAGGGATAGAAGATCTTCCTACCTTTTTAGGGCCATGGAAACACAATGGATAGATCAAATTAAAAGGAGAGATATGTTAGTATATACACTACATGGGATAGTAGCACGTTGGTGGGTAGTCCATAGAGATAATCTTATAAATTGGGAAGAGATTGGAGTCACTTTTTCTACTAGGTTTATAAGGAACAATGCACCTACGCAAATATGCACTTATCATGGTGATCAACCTATTCAACATCACATTCAGTAGTGTGAGAGACTCTAGACAGTAGGACAGGAAGCATTACCACCTTCACTCTAGGTGCATAGATTGTATTCTACACTACAAGGATGTGCACGCACCTAGTATGTATATGTAGAACTACATCGAGAAACTAGGAACTAGCAAGATTTGACTGCAGGAATGATCCAGAATTTTGACTACTTCTCGACTAAACCTCCTATAGCAGAGGCATTAAAATTTGTCAAGCACTTAACTATGGGAGATAGTGCAAAATATGAGGAGCATATACAAGAATTATTTGGTGGGCGGAGTTTGGAGCATGTTTTGAAAAGGAAGAAGAAATGGACTCCATAGTACTTGAACACGCTTGCCTTGAGAAAGAGAGCGGAAAGATGGTTTACATCGTGGATGATGAGGAAATTGAGAAGTTGGATATTGAACATTCACATGGGGTGCGTGAGGTCTTGGATAGTGTAGAAAATGATGTGTGCACCTACCATGAACCCATGAAGACAAAGAAGGTGAATATAGGTTCATAGGCTGAGCCTAAGGAGGCCATAATTGGGATTATTGGTCAGACTCGGAGGTAGCAAAGATCATCGAGTTACTCAGGGATTATTAGAATTTATACCCTCGAGGATATCATGAACTTAAGGGCGTGCATGAATCACTTGGGGAAATGAATATCAAACTTAAGAGCAGTGTACAGCTAGTTAGAAAGAGACCTTACATAATTAATTCTAATTTACGTGAAAAGGTAAAAGAAGAAATTGATAAAATGTTGAAATCTGGAATTATCAAGCCCCTTGATGAGTCAGAATGGGTTAGCCCAATGGTGATCGGTATCAAGAAGGATAGATGGATTAGGATATGTGTGGACTACAGGGATTTGAATGTTTCATGTGTCACATATCTATTCCTTACGCCTTTCATTGAGGAAATATTAAAAGGACTTACAGGGCGCAAAATATATTCCTTCACAGATGGATTTTTTGGTTATTATCAGGTTAGGATTTCTTAGGAGGATCAAGAAAAGACAACATTTACTAAAAAATGGGGTAGTTTTTCATATACTATGATTCCCTTTGGATTGAAAAATGTGCATGTTGTATTCTCATGCATAATTGTTCAGGCATTTAAGGATTTTATTTGCAACTTCTAACAAGTATACCTAGATGATTAGATAGTATATGGGGTTGTGAAAGATCATTGTGACAATCTGCGCTTAATGTTTGAACGATGAAGACAATTGAGTATCTCTTTTAACATCAAGAAGTGCATATTTACTACACCATTTGGGATATTGTTCGGACATATAATCTATAAGGAAGGTTTACTCGTTGATCCAGCCCAAGGTTGGAGTCGTTTTAGGTTTAGAAGCACCTACTAGTCGAGTGAGGTGCACAAATTTTTAGGTCATATAGGGTATTATAGAACATTCATAAAAGGGTATGCCAAAGTTTCGCACCCTTGGAAGAATTGCTAAACGGGAAAGGTACATTTTATTGGGAAGAATCATGCAGCAGACGGCGTGCGTTTGAGATATTAAAGAGAAACTTACTCCGTGCCCATTCTATATTTTCCCTCATGGGATAAACCATTTCATGTGCATGTGGACACTTTTGGTATGGCCATTGGTGTTGTGTTAGCTCAACCTGGCGAAGGTATTATAGATCATCCAATCTATTTTGTTGGTAGGAATCTACCTCTTGTGGAATGGAATTATACAACTATAGAGTGTGAAGCTTTGTCAATGATCTATGCATTGTACAAGTTTCAATAGTACTTGTTAGCAACCTCATTTTTATTTTATACAGATCACATGGCATTGAAGTACCTGATAAACAAGCATGTCTTACAAGGGCACATATGCAAATGGGTGCTCCAATTTCAAGAGTTTGAGTTCACAATTGTGGTGAAGCCAGGAAAAAGTAATTCTAGACTAGATCATTTATCTAGAACCAATTCAAGAGAGGATTTGTAGACAATTGAAGAAACATTGTTGAATGCACAGTTATATAGGTTACAACGTGCACCCATGGAATTAAAAGACATTGTTGTCTTTCTACAAACAGGTATGGCACTAAAAGGAATGAAAGCATTAGAAAATAAGTAGCTTATAATACGCACGACACCGTTTATGTTAATCAGTGGTGACCTCTACAAGCTAGGCAGAGATGAAGTATTATGACGTTGTGTATTAGAACATGAGTGTCAAGATATTATGGAAGAATCTCATGGTGGTATTGTAGGAGGCCATTATGCGGGTGATGCAACTACCCAGAAGATCCTACTTGTTGTATTATGGTGGGAGACATTATATAAGGACTGTAAATAATATTGTAAGGTGTGTGATCATTGTTAGTGCCTAGGTAAACCAGGGCAAAGAGATGAGATGCCTTTGAGACCAATCACTAGTGCTGAACTATTTGAGAAATGGGCCATTGATTTTGTAGGACCTATTTCACCCATGCCGCACGTGAGGACCTGGGTCACACTATATTATTACTTACACATATTATCTCACATGGTGGGCAAAAAGCACCTACTAAGGACTGTATGGTAGCTACAATAGCTAGATTTCTATGGGAGAATGTACTTACGAGATATGGATGTCCCTTAAGCTTGACAAGTGATCGAGGTACACACTTTTTAAATGAGACAATTAGGATCCTATTAGATGAGTTTATGGTTGCATGCCATAAAACTACACCTTATCATCCTCAGGAAAATGGAACTATTGAAGCCTTCAAAAATATTTTGAGCCAAACTTTGACAAAAATTTGTGATGTTGGAAGAAAGGATTAGGATGACAAATTATCAGTTGTTTTTTGGGCATATAGAATAACTTACAAGAGATTGAACAAAGACACACCATTTCAGTTGGTGTTTGGCACAGAAGTTGTTCTCCCTATATAATTTGTGTTACCTTCTTTGCACATTATGTGCTGGAGGTCTAGCTAATGAGTAGGCTCTAGAAGAGCGTATTGAAAAGATGATTCAACTGGATGAGCGCCGAGCCATAGCAAGATGGATTCAGAAGTAGGAAAAGGCCAGGCAGAAGGCATGGCATGATAGAAACATAAGGGATAAGAAATTTGAGATTGGACAAATGGTACTTCTTTATGACTCAAAGTTTTTGTGCCATCCAGGCAAGCTCAAAGTACATTGGTTAGGGTCGTATGTTATCACTTCTATACTTGAATCAAGTGCTTGCCAGTTAGAAGCACTTGATGGAACATGGCTACCTGGTTACTTTAATGGGAGTAGGCTAAATCCCTACTATAAATAAGTCTTCTTGGTGTTTGTAATAAGGTAGTATTGCCATTTAGTTTAGGTTTTCAATTTTGTATTTCCTTCATTGTCACTATGCTTTGTCAATTTAGTTATTATTCTTGTGTAATAAGCACACTTACACACCCGAAGCTAATTACTTTATGAAGACTATTTATGTGCAAAGGATTGTACATACTTTTACTATGGGATGGTTGTATTTATCCAAGAAAAATATTGTGGGAATTGAAAGGTGAAAGGAATAAGTTGCTACGGGTGTGCTTTAAGTCAAAAGAAGATTTCTTCTCAAAAGTTACCAAGGATGGAGATGAATGAAAGAAAAGTATAATGCGATGTAAGCAGAGGCCATGTTAGCTACCGGAAGAAGGCATAGTGATGACTTACTCGAGTGCAGTGGAGCGTGCACTAAAGAGAAGTCTGTGACCAAAGGGTAGGAAGGCGTGCTAGAAGGTTATAGCTAGGCGCAAAGATGTACCGTGTGGAATGAACAGATTTGGTCGTTGAATGAAGGGATATTTGGTAGGTGAAGGAGCAATAAATGCATAAAAATTTGAAAAATTTATATAAGGATGAGATGTGGATTCATTTTTACCGTTACAACTAAAATAATTTAAAGAGAGATCCAAGTGTGAAGAGTCGAGTGATTGAGTTAAGGTGTGAAGGGTGTGAAACAACACCTGGAAACCAAATATGTGTGATAAGAAGCTTGCATCCCTAGTGGTGAAGGGTTTGAGCAAAGTAGGGAGATAGAAAAGGGTTTGGTTATGAAGTTTCCACCTAGGGCATGATTGAATCGAGCTAGGGTTTGATTCACAAAGTTGCAGAGTTGAAGAGGAAATATTTGCAAGGTAAAAATGGCACCAAAGAAGGCATCTACAATAGTAGTAAGAGGAAAGAAGAAGATAGTCATTGAGGAGGAAGAAATGGTACCCAAAATCCATTTTTGAGAGATGTAATATCCATAAGGAGTCATCGTCGGGTAAGAATTGGATTCTCCCGTCAGAAAGAGCAAAGTAAGTGAATATAATTACAGAATTGGAATTGAGAAAACAAGAAGGAGATTGATTCCTTTCTCACTTTGCCGAGAACGAACAAGTGTATGGTGGAGGACATGCCAATGTATGAAAATGCAGGTGAAAATATCTTGAAGAGAATTGGGGTCTACCAGTTTTATGAGCTTCCATATTTTAGGAAATATGAGCCCTTGTATCAGTGGCTCAGGAGTAGGGTGTACAAAGACTTCTTCTACTTTGCAAGATGCAGAGTTAGAATCTCATCTACACTTGTCTCATCAATTATAGGTTTGAAGGCCACAGGAGAAGATATACAAGTTTATCTTGCAAATAAAGCCACGATTGTAAAGACCAAACAGGATTTGGGATACTTGAAGGGTCCATGTGGAATGGACATAGATAAATTAAAGAATTATCCAGTTATACAGGATGCAACCCACCTTGTTACCAAATTTAATGATCAGGAGCGGTGGTCTCAAGTAAATACTATGTGGTTACATGTGGCACGTAAGATGTCAAAGGGGAAAATCTATAACATTGTAGACTATATTATAGAGCAAATAGTCGAAGAAGCATGCACAGGAGGGAAGATCAGCTTTGGGGTTGTTCTATTATCACTGGTATTTATGGAAATCGAGTGTACTAGATGGACCAAAGGAGAACATATGGGAATACCCCATGGAGAACAAGTCCCCAGATGAAAGATTTAGCAAGTACCTATACAAGGGGGCTATGACAAATGATGTGAAGTAAAGGGTGGAGAAGTGGTATGACAGGCTCCGTGTGGCATTTGGGGAAGAGTGGCACATCCCAAAGGACCTACCAGTAGTGGTAGGGAAACAAGTTTAGTTTGCTTATATATTAGCATTTCTGCATCGTGTGCTTCCCAATGAAATATGGAGTCTGGAGCCCTTGGTGCAAGTTACCTTACACATTCACTGCAAGGTATTTTCAAGAGTTTGTTCATAGATTTATAGACATGTGCCAACTAATCTTCAATGTAGATAAGGTAGACTACGACTACCATACATTGAGGAAGAAGTATGTATATCTGAGAAGTGCTTACATAGAGAGAATCATTTCAAAGGTTTTGAATATCAAACCAATAAGTTTGGCTATAACATGATGTGGGGAAGCATTGGTGTATCTCCAAATGAAGCCAAAAATGGAGAATAAAAAATATGTGGAAGGTGATTTCACACTTCCAACACCACCAAAGGGAAATAATACAATGGAGAACATCCCAAGCACCTAAGCCCATGAACAAGAACAGTGTTGAAGTGCGGGATGAGGATGAGGTGGTTTGGAGCATAGGGGTAGGAGACATCCTACAAATAAAGGTGAAGTTGAGTGTTATGTTACCCCACCTCAGCCACAAGAGGGGGATGAAGAGGACGTGAATGTAGTCCAAGGGGAGCACAGGTTTAAAATGGTATTTAGGAGAAAAATGACCCAAGGTGCTACTCCACCCACTGTGCGTAAATCACCCAGAATATCTCCACAAAAGGAGGCCACCGCGAGAGAAGGAGGAAGCTGAAGTTGAGTGAGGAGGTAGAAGAGTCAGAAGAGAGCATGCCTAATTCTCCTATACTTCTAGAGGACACAGACGAATAAGGTGAGGCATCAAAGGAAAAGGAAGAGGAAGAGAAAAATCTAGAGGAGATAGCTGTAGAAGGTGTTCAGGATATGGAGACGCAAGTCCCAAATTTGGAGGCTAAAGTTCCTAAGAAGCAAAGGTCTAGAAGAACAAGTGGAGAGCACATTCCACTAGCCATGGGGTATGCAGAGAATGTAGGAAAAATTGTCGCGCCCGCTTCCAGAGCACAATAGCGTAGAAGGATTTATTCGGTGAGAGTTAATGGATGAATATATGGCAACGGTGCACACTTGAAAGCAACTATTGTGGTCGATGCACACCCACATGGATGATCCTGAATTTGATGTGTGCAAAGAGTCATGTATTTCGAGAAGACTAAAGGAGGCACCTCAAGCCAAACACATGATAGTAAAGCCTATTGTCATGTCAGATGAGCAAAGTCAGCAATGCATTGGTGAAAGTTTTTGCTGAGATGCCTAGAAGAAACATGGACAAAGCTATGATGATTAGAGTGTTGTGTGAGGAATTGAAGACAAGGGATGTAAAGATATCACACATAAAACATGAGAGCTAATTTGTGTAGAAAAATAACGAAGTGTTCATAAGCATTACAAGGAGATTGGAAACAATGTAATCAAAGCAAGGCCACACTTAGAGGCCAAGGTACCACAGACATTTCCTTCAGTGATACACTATGTGGGAAATTTGGTGGACTTGGTACTTGAAGATGAAACTCTGCATATGCAAGTGCCAGAATGCTCTGAACAAGATGCCAAATGAGAGAAAGCATCTGTGATGAGAAAAATTACATCTTATGAAGGGTTGTTGTAAGCATTATAGGAAGTATTGAAGAAATTGGACCAAGCTTTAAATATATGCACAGCTCCAGAGGTGCTTATCAACATCAAGACCCTTGAAGAGAATAACAAGGTCTAGAAAGTGATGAAATATGAGACATTGGGCCACGTAGAAATATTGTTAATGGTTAAACAAAAGCACGAGGCCCTGGAAGCGATCTGAAAAGAGCCGCATAAGACTCAACTAAAAGATATTGGAAAGTTGATTGCACAGAAGATGGACATTTTAGAAGGAAGAATGACATCCATGTCCAGTGTTGTGTTGGATCGGTGAAATGAGAAGGGAGAAATTACAGGATGAGTTGGAATCCATTACTATGGACATCCCAGAAAAAGTAGAGCAAGCACTCACTAACTGGCAGATATTAGAGGCTGAAATAAAGGAAGAGTATCTAGAGTTGATACTACAAACTGATACAGAAGAGGTTGCCTAATAACCTTATAAAAATTCTTTATTTATCCACATTATTTTATTCTTAATCTTTCCATTCTTCTATTCTTTCCTTCAATTTTGGAAATATCCATTGTCAAGATGACAATGAGATTAGTGTGGGGTAATGTTGGTCAAATAATACTTATCAAAGATCACACAAGGAGTCCGCGCGGGATAGAAGGCCCGGAACCAAGGGCGCGGAAGGACAGGGAGGACCCACGCATGGAAGGCAAGTTCAAATTTCAGGACTTAGCCGATCTTTGAGCATGAAGACCTATTTTTAGAAGATAACGTGTGAAACACATCAATGATGCAAATATGTGCGCGCCATGCACCGTCTATCTTTGGAGAAGCAGTTTGAAGCATTCATGCATGAAGATAGGATAATAATAGAATTAACACTTCATTTCACTATAAGAGGACTATAGATAGCGCACTTGCATGTGTGGCTATTATTGTAAAATGCGTGTGGCTATCAATAGCATGCGGCCTATTTTTGGAATAGACAAGCGGTGAAGGGAAAGTCCCCACCCTATATATATGATTTTAGGTGCATAGTAGATATATATATATATATATATATATATATATATATTACAAAGAGCTAGAAGTATGTAGGCATTCGGGAATTGCATGTATGTAGGTGTGTAACAGAGAATATACGCATATGATTGAACTACTATATCAGTTCCATATGTGCATTGGTATATATTGACAATATTGTAAAGAGCTTCTGTATTTATTAATAGATGGAAGATATTGGCTGAATCTAAGTATCATTCTAGGTATAGTTGAGTGTAGCATGCATTATGGAATGTTAATGGTTAAATCATGATTACTATTTAAAGCTTGTTCTTTCATAGATCTAAGTGTAGCATGCATTGTGGAATGATGGATTAGTTATGAATCTATATGTTACTTCCTTCATCATGTTAGCATCTTTTACACTAACCATAAAGAGGGACCTAGTACATTTTCACACTTCGGGTGAGTGCTCAGTCTAGGTTGAGTGATGTGTCAGCGCGACTAAGGTGTTATCTGGTAAATGCTAGGTTGCATCACTATGAACCGAGAAACGTGATCAGTTCATGATTTATCCACCTAACAAAATAACCATAAAAAACCTATTAAAAATTAGAAGAGTTCTCTATCTCATATTCATGTATGATACTAAAACAGAATTTTCTTAAATATCTTAGTTGGAATCAAGATTTCTTTGACATTTTAGAGTGGGTGCTATAGCACATAGGGTGGCATAACTAGGTGGAAAAGGTTTTAATGAATAAATCATTTCTAGAAGGGTTGAAGTTGGAAATTGGATATGTGGCATCTAGATAAGAAGGATAAATATGGCTAATGGGGTTGAGAGTGTCAATCATCAAACATTTACTATTGTTCATATCGAGTTGGTTGAGGATAGTTAGGAGAGGAAGTTGGTGAGAAAGAGGGTTTTGAAGCTAGACCATTTCAAAGAGGGTTATATCTTGAAATTTCTACTAAAGGTACACACGGTTGTAGGAAAGGTGAATCCATAGGAAAATGAGAGAATTCCACACAAAAATTCACTCTTTTTCTAAAATAACAACTACATTCGTGTTTGACATGAAATAAGGCCTAATTTGGGGCTAATGGAGTGATTTTGAGTAGAATTATGAAAACGAGGTCATAGCGAATTATTGGGAACAATAATAAGAGGTAAATGGGTATGTAAAAATTTTAATAGCTTAGGAATTAAATGCCTAAAAATGCAATGTTATAAACCTCTTGAGGTAGGGCTAGAAGAGCCTAAGTAGACAATTTTGACTAATTGGGTTTAATTGTTGATTTCTTGTGAACTAACCTGCACTTGTTATTTAGATAAGCATTGTTGAAGCCTAACCACATGTTTAAGAAGGATTATAATCTGAAAATATAATTTGAATTCATATTTGACCAGAAAAACAAGGATTCTAAGCCTAGAAGAATGAACCTTATTGATTAGAAGGTGACTATATTGGAACTTTGACCTAACTAGAGTTGTGGAATGATTGTGTTTCTAAATTTATCTACAATAATTTTGTATTAGAGCATGTAAAAGTTTCTTGAAAAGAAGGAGAAATTTTTAAGAAGTGATATATATGAAAGGAAAGAGAAGAAAGGATGGGACAAGTAAGAGAACAGGAAGACCATATTTGGATGAGAAGATGGATCATATGATGGATATTTTAATGACAAGGTTGAATGATATAAAGGAATTTTAGAGAGTAATGAGGATGGAGATGATTCTCATGCATAAGAAAGAGACAAGTAACATAATGTAATTTTTAGGTATCTTTCTTAACTTCCCACAAAAACTTCTCAAATGATAAATCCTACATGAACTACCCCCTTTTTCTTTGTGTATCCACAAATATTTAACAAATTTCTTTTGCCAAAATACGCAAAGTGACAATCAGGTTTCAATTATTGTCTTTAGTAACCTAAACCTTTTCTAGGAAACATCTCCACTCTCTAGTGTGACAACTCGTGAGAGTTAGATTGTGTTATATTGATCATATTTTCTCAAGGTTTTCATGAAAATTGTGTAAAGAAGGATCTCTTGATATCCTTCACCAATACGGGTTATAGAAAGGTTCCTCTCACCCTATTTGAAGGCATAACCTAAAGTAGTCATGGTAGATCAAACCCTTGATAAGGTGTTATCCATTTATCCAATGCATGAGTGAAAAAGAGTCATTTGAATCCCCTCCCGGATCCAAAACATTTTATAATGATTTTTTTGTCTCTAAACATCCTACCGGTTTTGTGATTTTGTTAAGCCCTCACAACCATCTTACCTAAAAACACGGGAAATAAATAGGTTTCTCGAGATGGACTCTCGAAAATGGTTTTTCTCAAAATTTCTTAGAAAAATTAACCCCCCTATGCAAGAGTATTCTCATTGCATTTATATAATTTCACTCGCTCACTCATCCCAAATTTCCCCCAAAAGTCTAAATCTTCAAGAGAATATTCCTCTTTACAACATACCATTTAATCATGTTTATTCCCTTGAAAATATCTTACTTTCTATTGCTAGGTGGATAAATCATGAACTGATCACATTTCTTAGTTCCTCAACTATGATTGGGATGCCATGTCAAAAATTTTGACAGTATTTTTAATCATTCTTTTATTTTTTCATGTAAGAAATCCCCTTTTTAATAATTCTCAGGTGGCTCCATATGGCTTGATCTGAAAAGCAATCCTTTTCACCTTCGAGAATACACCTTGAGGAATAGATACCTACATTCATGCCTCTCATAAATGAGTTTCCTCGCATGGATTATACCACATATCCGCGCTACGAGTCCAAGTCAGCCAAATGTACAGAGGAGCCAAGGGAAGCCTCCACATGCCTCCTTAGTGTAACTGCAAAGGTGAAGTAAAGAGGCAAGTTCCCAAATGAGTGCGGGCCCTCCACATGTTCAGAACCTGGGAGATTTACACCGGTTGCTAAACATTCTGAGCATGGGAAGGTCTAGTAGAAGCTTCCACGTGTCTGTTTAGCATAACTTCAAATATGAAGTCTAGAGGCGGGAGCTCAAACGAGTGCAGGCTCTCCACATGCCTTGGGCCCAAGAAAGTTACCTCAACCATTGAAAAAGTCTCAGCATAAAGAGGAGCTAGAGGAAGCCTCCACGTGTCTCTTCAGAGCACTTTTTATATGGTACCCAAAAACAAAGACCCTAAAAAATCATGGGCTCTCCACTTGTCTCAGGCCTGGAAAAGTTATACCAGTCATTGAAAACGTTTAAGAACCAGCAGAATCTGCCACGTGCCTAGCGTCCGAGAAAGTTGCATTGGATGCTTGAAAAGTCTAAGTATGGGAAGATGCGGTTGAAACCTCCACGTGTCTGGGACTAAGAAAGTTGCCTCAGTCATTGAGAAGTCCCAGTATAAAGAGGAGCCAGTGGAAGCCTCCACGTGTCTCCTTGGTGTAACTCCAAAGGTGAGACCCAGAGGTAGATCCTCAAATGATCACAGGCCCTCCACGTGTCCTTTGTTTACAATAGGAGCATTAATTGCGGCATAATTAAATACATTGCTTTATAGCTGTTAACTTTGTTTTTGTAATTTCAAATTTGGGCCATCCACGTGGAAAAGATCTTAGTTGAGTTAGGCTTGGGGGCCTTTACATTTTATGCCACTTAGAGGAATTGTGTGCTTTTAAACATTTTGGCCCGCCCACCCGCTTTCAATATAGGTTTAACATGTGGCTTTCCTAGGGCGTTGGCAGAGTCACGGCTCATTTTTACACCTTTTTACCTTTTCAAAACAAATCTGAAATTTCCAAAATACCTCCAAAACCCACCCTCCCATCTTTGATGTAGACTCAACACATGGCTTTATCTGGGCACTTGTGGGGTCACGCTTCACTTTTATACCTTTTCAAAACAATGTTAAAAGTTCCAAAGTCCTCAGTGACCCGCCTCCCCACTTTTAACTTAAAAATGACCATGTGTCCATTTGCGGGCTCTAGGCATTCCTTTTACACTTTTACACCTTTCACCATAATGCCTCAAAATTCCAAAAGGGTCCACCTTCCCGCAACTACTCGTCTTATGACACGTGTACATCTTTGGGGTCAAAGTAAGAAATTTGCTTCACCACTTCATATTGTTGAATAGCCAATTAGAAATTATCAAATCCACAAGACCAATTTGGCATTTTTTACAAATGTAAAAAAGTGACAAGTTCACCAAATAGACCCGTCATGCCACGTCCAATTAAAGATGACCATGTGTCTGCAGATGTTGGGACAAAAATAAAAAAGAAGGCATGATCATGGAAAATAAAAGAAGGGGAAAACCCATCATCTATGACCAAACAACCAACAAGTACGCATGGAAAGAGAAACTACAACCGACATAGAGCTCAACATGATTCATGCCCATAGAGAAGGGTTTAACAACAACAACCTGATAAATATAAAACTTCTTACATCCACACACGGGAATAAAGAGATTAATTCAAACCACACGAAGGAAAAAAATTGGTGCGAAAGGGGTGAATTTAATATATACATATATACATATATATATATATATATATATATATATATATATACATATATACATATATGTATATATATACATATATACATATATGTATATATATACATATATACATATATGTATATATATACATATATACATATATGTATATATATACATATATATATATATATGTATATATGTATATACATATATATATATATATACATGTATATACATATATACATGTATATATATATGTATATACATATATATATACATACACAAGCTTTGACTCGGGGATGGGCACTCCTAGCGAGTGCCGCAAGAACAACATAACAGACCATGTGCCAAAAATCCATTGGGCAATGGAGTCAAGAACAAGCTTGCAAAGTAGAAAAATAATTTCCAATCTCCCAAGAAAAACTGAGAAACCAACAAAAACCGATTCTTAAGGATTGGGACGAACCAAAACAGAAAAGCATAGAAATGAAAAAGAACTAAAAAACTATACACTGTACAATGATGCATGCCTTGATTTGAGAAATCAATAAAGGAAATGCTTCAAGTTCCTACTATTAATAGGCAACTCAAGAAATTCCCCATCTATATATTTTAGGAAGAAGGTGTGCTCGCCGATCTAAATCTCAATAGAATAAGGGCCCGTCCATAATGCACCAAACTTTCCATGTTTTCTCTTATCCTCATGTCTGATATCCCATAGTAGAACCAAATATCCTACACTGAAAACTCTTGGTCTAACCTTTTTTTTCAAACAATTTCTTCATTTTCTCCCTAAACTTCACATGGGATTCCCTTCTGTCTTCATATAGTTCAACAATTTGATTGATCCATGCATCATAGGGACTAACCTCCTAGTCCTCAAACTATTGGATGAATTGATATGAAGATAATTGCATATGCAAGGGAAGTAGAGCTTGAGTTCCATACACCAATTCAAATAGGCTCTTTCTAGTAGCTCTTTTAACAATAATTCTATCAGCCCAAATAGAAAACTTCAACTACTCACCCCACTTCCATTTGTTTAATTCCAAGGTCCTTCTGATTATCTTCAACAAATTCTTGTTGCTTGATTATGCTTGTCCATTACCTTGGGGATTATAATTTGAAGCATATGCTAAATTGATCCCATACTCATGACACATGGCTATAAAAGTTTTGGCTTGAAAACTCATAGCATTATCAGCAACTATCTTAGTAGGCACTCCAAAACTACAAATTATATGATTCAGAATGAAGTCCATAAAAATTTGGTGGGTAGCTTTCTTGGTAGGGATTGCCTCTGCCCACTTGGTGAAGTAATCAGTGGCCACTAATATCCACTTGTGGCCTGCACTTGAAGAATCTGATTAGGTATTCAAAATCATGATTAGGTAGATCAAATTCTTACACCATATCAATGTAAAAAGTATTAGTATGAGGAAGAGGTAATAACCAGTGAACACAATCCCATAAGTTTTCAACATTTCTGGCACTTATCAATTCAGTTGAGGTTGCCCCTACCATGAGTTCATAGGGCATTCCATCATGCACACATCATCATACATCTCATCATCATCTACTTCCTTAACTTCTTGATCTACATCACATGGGGAGTGTGGTAAGAAACACCTATCACACCACTTGATAACATTGGCCTCCTCCATAGTAGCAACCCTGACAGTCAAAGGATCAGGAACCAATCTATTCTCCCTAGGTTGAGGCTATTTATTTCCTAATCCCATGAGCCCTTTCCCTCTTTCATCTAGTATGTGATCACCTCTGGGATGATTTCCAAATCTCTCCTGACCATGTGGCTTGTGCTAACCCTAGGAACTTTGTCCTATCCCTTTTTCTGCTCTAGCCAATTTATAAGATATCTCTTTAACCACTCCATCCAAAGTCTTCACAACCTCTTCCAGATCCATAGATTTGTTTGATTGAGGCCTCTCAGTATTTATTAACTTAACACCCTCTCTTTTAGGAGGCTTTCCAACTACTTTGATATTATTTTTTATTTGTAAGGCCATTTGGAAATCCTACCTCAATGTTCCTAGGTTCTTATCTCTTAATTATTAAGTTGACTTTTTATCAAAAGTGTCAGAATATTTTATCAAACAAGACTCATCACCTGACCTTAGGATTATAGGCAGCCTATTCAAGGTCGTATTGAACCGAGTATTGAAATCATGGACAGATTCATTTGCATTTTTCTTTATATTTTCAAATTCAAATAAAAGGAACCTGGTCCTATCCCCATATTGCAATCTAAAGGCATTTTTCATCTCGGTCCATGAATCTATTGAATTATCTAGTAAATTCTTGTACCATTCATGTGCATCTTCCTCAAGAGTATGAATAAACAACTTCACATATATGTCTTCAAACTCAATTTCAAAATCTTCCATCATATTGACAAAGAGTTTTAAATGTTGGTCACCAGTGATGGCATTATTCCCTTGAAATTTTGGCAACCTATTTATGACATCCTATGGCACCATATTAGGATATCTAACCATACCTCTAAAATTTATTGGTCTAAAAGTATTGACGACAAAAAGGAGGTCTAGGTGGAGGCTGAGCCATATTGCCTTGAGGAGGTGATCTTGTAGGAGAATCAAAATGATAAGGGACAAGGGGTCTCTGGGGCACATGAGTATAACTCTCAAAGTAAATATCCTCTAATGACTCAATTTCTTGGAAAACCCTATCAACCTTGGAAAAAACAAGGGAAAACTGAGAGGCACGCTTTTCAGACACAAATGATGGCCCCTCTCCAGTTGGAGAACTCAAATTTATATAAATATTAATTGGTTCAGAATCACTTGAAGACGTATGGTAATCTTCAACCATATATTGATCACCTTTCAGAACTGATATCTCCTTTTTTATTCTTGATTTCCAAAAACTTTCCAGACTTGTTTTCCTTCTGAATTTGCTTTTCCTAGTTCTGGAAATAAATTTTTAGTAGGATCCCTAGTGAAGAAAGACCTTCTTCCCTCCATCTTTGCAAATATCGATGACAAATTTCACTTGACACAGGTTAAGACACTGGTAATCATCAAAATTTCAATTCAACACAAAGTCACCACTAAGGATTTTCACCTTAGTTGTGCAGATGCACTATAAGTAACTTGCCAAGTGTCTATCAATGCTTAATTTCTGCAAATATTAACAAATATGACCTTCCTTTACCCACATTTATCACTATTGATGCAAATTTAGTGCAATAACCACTAGAAAATGGAAATACTACACAATGAACTTGTAATCTTGCACAAATCTTACAAATCTCAACAAAGGATGACGTTTAAACAACATATTTATACTTAAACCATGTAATAAACATTACCAAGGTTGGTATGTGTACGCATTTGTAAAAATAGTCCCGACAACGGCACCACTTGGTGTTATTCTTTGCAAAAATAGGTCCCGATATTCAAATAATCCCTGGCAACGATGCCACTTCGGTGTTTTTGCCACACAAATAGGTCCAGTGTTCAAATAATCCTCTGTAATTCAAATATTCCCGAAAATGAAGCCATTTCGGTATTGGTATCCAAATTGATTCTACTACTGAGGGCTAAGAAGCATCACGAAACCGGAAGGATGCTTAGAGAAAGACAAATAATTATAAGTCGTTTTGTATCCAGGGAGGGATTGGTGACTCTTTTTCACTCAGGCATTGGAGAAATGGATAGGACCTTATCAAGGTTTTGATCTACCCTGACCACTTTAGGTTGTACCTTCAACCAGGGTGAGAGGACCCGTTCTATAACCCATGTTGGTGAAGGATATCAAGAGATCCTTCTTTGCACAATTTTCATGAAAACCTTGAGAAAATATGATCAATACAACACAATCTAACTCTCACGAGTTGTCACACTAGAGAGTGGAGATGTTTCTTGACAACGTTCGGTTTACTAAAGACTATAACTAAAACCCGATTGTCTCTACATATTTTGGCAGTGAAATTTGTTAAATCTTTGTGGATACACAGTACAAACAGGGGTAGTTCATGTAGGATTTATCATTTGAGAAGTTTTTGTGGGAATTTAAGCAAGATAAAGTTGATTATACCAGATATTTGAGAGCCTTTACAAATATTGGAACACTCACAGACAAAATGATTCAAAATAACAAAAATATTCCTTTAACCAAAAGGTGTATATCAATGGAGGCCTAGAGATGCACAATTTCATACACTCTTCAAGAATTCAACACAAAGGCTTGTGCTAAAGACTCAATTAAACGTTGGAAATTCTTGATTCATCTTGTATAAGATACATTCATAGGCTAACAAACAATATTTGTCAACACAGTGGATGTAAACTGATTTTGAATTGTTTATTTCATTACAAGATGAAAGCTCTCCTCACAATGAAATTGAAAATGCCACAATACTACCAAGTGGATAAGATCTTATGTGATTCAAAGGGATTTTAACATAAGATTGCAACAAGAACACAAAATACTATTTGAAAACATTGTGAAATAAAAGAAAACACAATTATGTTCATGCTCAAATATTTTCTAAGTCTTGAAATCTGAACTTTCCTTCCACTTGGGTCCTCCCTATCCTTCTATGTCCTTAGTTCTAGGAATTATATCCCACGTGGACTCCTTGTGTAATATTTGACAAGTATTCTTTCACCAACACACAACTATGACCGGGATGCCATGTCATAACTTTTGATATTTTTAATCATTCTTTTATTTTTCGTGCAAGAAATCCCCTTTTTAATAATTCTCAAGTGGCTCCATATGGCTTGATTTGACAAGCAATCCTTTTCACCTTCGAGAATACACCTTGAGGAATAGATACATGCATTCATGCCTCTCAGAAATGAGTGTCCTCACATGGATTATACCACATATCTACACTTTGTGAGTCCGAGTCAACAAAGTGTAAAGAGGATTCAAAGAATCCTCCATGTGTCTCCTTGGCGCAACTACAAAGGTGAAGTCTAGAACTAGGTTCCAAAACAAGCGCGGGCCCTCCACATGTTTAGAACCCGAGAGAGTTGCATCGGTCACTAAAAATTCTGAGCATGGGAAGGTCTAACAGAAGCTTCCATGTGTCTGTTTGGTGCAATTTAAAAGATGAAGTCTAGAGGTGGGACCTCAAACAAGTGCAGGATCTCCACATGCCCCACTGGGCCCAAAAAAGTTACCTTAGCCATTGAAAAGTCTCAGCATAAAGAGGAGCCAGTGAAGCCTCCACATGTCTCTTCAGTGCACTTTTGATATGGTTCCTAAAAGTGGAGACCCCAAACAAGCATGGGCTCTCCACGTGTCTCGGGCCTAGAAAATTTGTACCAGCCATTGAAAAAGTTTAAGAACCAGCGAGAAGGTGCCACGTGCCTAGGGTATGAGAAAGTTGCATTGGACGCTTGAAAAATTTAAGCATGGGAAGATCTAGTGGAAAGCTCCATGTGTCTCTTTGGCACTCTTTCAAAAATAAAATTAAAGTGTAGGTCCATAAATAGGCGTGGGCCCTTCACGTGTCCCATGCCAAAGAAATTCACTTCAGCCATTAAGAAGTCTTAGTTTAAAGAGGATCTAGCAGAATCCTCCATGTGTCTCCTTCGCACAACTCTAAAGGTAAGACCTAGAGTCGGATCCTCAAATGAGCACAGCCCTCCATGTGTCCTTTGGTTATAATAGGAGCATTAATGGCGGTAGAATTAAATGTATTGCTTTACGAGTTATTAACTCTATTTTTATAATTTTGAATTTGGGTCGTGGGCCCACATGGAAAATATCTTAGTTGAGGTGGGCCTAGGGGGCCTTTGCATTTTATGCCACTCAGAGGAATTGTGTGCTTTTAAACATTCTGGCCTGCCCACCCACTTTCAATATAGGTTTAACACGTGGCTTTCCTAGGCAGCCTTTAAGCGCGGGTCGCGCTTCACTCTTATACCTTACTCTTTTTTCAAAACAAAGCTAAAAGTTCCAAAGTCCTCTGGTGACCTGCCTCCCCACTTTTAACTTAAAAATGGCCATGTGTCCATTTGCGGGCTCTAGACATTCCTTTTACACTTTTACACCTTTCACCATAATTTCTCAAGATTCCCAAAAGGGCCCACCTTCCCGCAACTACTCATCTTATGACACGTTTACATCTTCGAGTCAAAGTAATAATTTTTCTTTACTTCTTTATATTGTTGAATAGCCAATCAGAAATTATTGGAGCCACATGACCAATTTGGCATTTTTTACAAATGTAACAATAGTGACAAGTTCACCAAAAATACCCGCCATGCCGCATCCAATTAAAGATGACCACATGTATGCGGATGATGGGAAAAAAATAGCAAAGAAGGCATGATCATGGAAAATATAAGAAGGGGAAAAACTGTCATCCATTGCCAAACAACCAACAAGCATGCATGGAAAGAGAAACTACAACAAACACAAAGCTTAGCATGATTCATGTCCATAGAGAAGGGTTTAATGAAAAAAACTCCGATAAATATAAAACTTCATGCATCCATATAGGAAGACGTAGAATTTTTCAAACCATGTAGACTGAAAAATTTTCTAACGAAAGTGGCGAGTTAAAACCAAGCACCAACACTAGATCCGACTCGAGGATGGGAACTCCCAAAGAAGTTCCACAAGAACAACATAATATGAAGACAAACAGACTATGTGCCAAGAAATCCATTGGGCCACGAAGTTAAGAACCAACATCCAAAGCAAAGAAACAATAACCAACCTCTTAAGAAGAAGCGAGAAACCAGCAAAAACTATCCGCCAAGGACCGGGATGAACGAAAAAGAAAAACGCAAAAACAAAAAAATAAATAAAATATTGTACACTATATAATGATGTGTGCCTTGATTCTGATAAATCAATCAAGGAAATGTTTCAAGTGCCTACCATTAATAGGAAACTCAAGCAATTCCCCATCTAGATCTTTGAGGAAGGTGTGCTCGCTGATCCTAATATCAATAGAATAAGGGCCCATCCATAATGTGTCAAAATTTCCATGTTTTCCCTTATCCTCATGTTTGTTATCCCATAGTAGCACCAGATCTCCTACACTGAAAACCCTTGGGGTAACCTTTTTTTCAAACAATTTCTTCATTTTCTCCCTAAACTTCACATGTCTTTGATGGGATTCCCTTCTCTCTTCATCTAGTTCAACAATTTGATTGATCCGTGCATCATAGGGACTAACCTCCTAGTCCTCCAACTATCGGATGAATTGATATGAAGATAATTACATATGCATGGGAAGTAGATCTTGATTTCCATACACTAATTCAAATGGGCTCTTTCCAGTAGCTCTTTTAACAGTAGTTTTGTCATCCTAAACAACAAACTTCAATTGCTCACCCTACTTTCTTTTATTTAGATCTAAAGTTCTTCTGATTATTTTTTAATAAAAATTTTATTACTCAAATCACCATATCCATTACCTTTGGGATTATAATTGAATGCATATGCTAAATTCATCCCATACTCTTGACACATAACCACCAAAGGTTTAGCTCAAAATCTCATGGCATTGTCAAAAATTATTTTGGCAGGTACTCCAAACCTGCAAATGATATAATTAGAATGAAATCCATGACAATTTGGTGGGTTTCCTTCTTAGTATGGATTTCCTCCACCCATTTGGTGAAGTAATCAGTGGCCACCAATATCCACTTATGGCCTACACTTGAAGAATCTAAAATCCAACCAATGAATTCCATTCCCTGCTACTTAAATGGGGCTTCAATTGATACAAGCTGCAAAAGGGAGGGAGCACGAAGCTTTCAATCTTCTTGAAAATTGTTGATAAATCTCACACTTTCTTACCAACAAATTTTTCCTTAAAAAGTGTTGGCCACCAGTAACCAGCCCTTAAGATCTTATGGGTTTTACTCTCCCAGCAAAATGCCCCCCATAAACTCCTCCATGGAAATCAGCAATTAATTTCGGGGCTTTGTCCTCAGTGATACACCTTAAGATAACTCCCTCAGGGTTTTTCCAAGCCAACCCATAATCAGTGATGATATATTTTTGGGAAGCCAATCTAAGTGCTCTCTTTTGATTCTTTCTTAAGTACTCAGGGGATTGCAGATGCTTGAGATAAAAAATAATATCCTTGTACCATTCAGAATTTATCAATTTCTCAAGAATATTCACACTTTCTTCTTCGATCTCATTTATCTCAACTATCTGTAGATTACTTTCTGTCATTAGCTTTTCCAGGCCCAAACCTCTGACCAATTTTGTAGTTTGGATGTCCATATCATATTCTTGTAACTTATTTTCCCATCGGCATCTTTTACTGGAAATTTCCATCTCTGAAAGGATATCCTTGACCATAGTATGAGGGACATAAGCTATGACTTTAGAACTTAAAATATATGGCCTAAAGATTTTTGTGGCTTTGACCAAAGCAAAGGCCTATTTCTCCATGATATTATACTTCAATTCTTCTCCTTGTAATGCTTTACTAAAGAAATCAATTGGTCTTTCAGCTCCTTCATCATCCTTTTATAACAACACAGATGCAATAGTATTCTCTAAAGCAAAGGAAAACATTTGGAAAGCCTTTTTATAATCAGGAGCTGCTAAAACAGACATTCTTTCTTGATTCCTTAATCCCAATAAAGGCTTGAATAACTACTTCTTCCCATCTGATACTCTGATCTTTCTTCAACATACTGGTGATTGGGATAGTCAATTTGGAAAATTTGGAAATAAATATCCTAATAAAATTTATTTTCCCGAAAAAGGATTGAATTCCCTTTTTGGTTCTTGGAATAGGAACTTTACTAATGGCTTCCACTCTCTCGAGATCAATCATGACCCCTTCTTTTGACACAATATGTCCAAGAAGATTTTCCTTTTGAACCCCAAAATGACATTTCTTAGGGTTCAGTGAGATACCATATTCCCTGCACCTTATCAACATATTTTCTAAATGTTGCAGGTGATCACTTCTCTTCCTTGAAAAAATTGTCACATCGTCCTAATACACAATAATGAAGTCATTTATATATCTTGAGAATGCTACATCCATTGCTCTTTGAAACGTGGCTCTAGCATTCATCAGGCCAAATAGCATTCTTACGTACACATAGGTACCCCATGGAGTAGTGAAAGTGGTTTTGATTCTCTCTTATTGCTTCACAACCACTTGGTTATACCCAAAAAAACCATCCAAAGTAGATAACAATTTTGAACCTGTAACCAATTGCAACATGTTATCCATATTTGGCAAGGGATAGTTGTCTTTAATTGATGCCTTATTTAAATTTCTAAAGTTGACACACAATCTTATGTCTCTGTTCTTCTTTTGAAAGGTACCAGGTTTGCAACCCATGAAGAATACCTTGTAGGTTGTATGATTCCTCCATCCCTTAAATTTTTCAACTCTTCTTGCATTTTTAGAGAAAGGAGTGGATTAATTGGTCTTTGCTTCTACCTAAATGGCTTGGCATTAGCTTCCAGGGGTATTTCATGTTGAAAAAGGTCTTCCCTATATGCTTTCAATTCTGAATATGACCAAGCCAAGTAGTCCTGGTACTTTTTTAGCAATTAGACATATGATTGATTTTCTTCTTTATTCAAGTTGTTGCCTAGCCATATTCTCCTAGGTTTATCCTTTGTGCCCAGGTTATATTCTTCAACATCTCTCGAGGATGACATATGTATGTTAACAATGTGGTCAACATTATCAAAATTTGATTCTAATGCAACCAAACCACTTGGAATAATATTGGTTTTTAATTGGATAATGTCTTTACCAAATAGAGTCTCTTTTCCTTCATTTACACAAACCATTGGTTCCCATTCCATACTTTGATTGGAAAATTCTCCTTTATTTTGTAGAAACCTTTGGACCTGAGCATCATCTTCATACACCTGTCAGTGCTTGATATTGTCAGGGGAAAATGGATTGTTCAATATTTCAATATCATATTTACAATAGGGAGACATTGTACAATTTTCAAACCTAGATCCCAATACTGCCACTTTTTCTACTACAGTATTATACTTCCTATCATGATGTATTATATTGAAATAATCAAACATTTCAATGAAGTCCCAAACTGCATGCTTGTATTGTTTCATTCTTTTATTCTTTGTAGCATACAACTTTCTAACTTGTTTGACTATTAACTCTGAATCTCCTTTAACAACAATGTCTCTAACACCATATTTCCATGCAATCCTTAGACCCAAGAGCAGTGCTTCATACTCAACAATATTGTTTTTGCACTCAAAATTGAGTTTAAAAGAAAATTTAAACTCCTCTTGGCTTGGAGATATCAAGACAACACCAGTGCCATTACCAGATCTAGAACAAGCCCCATCAAACATCAAGGTCCAAGGAGAACCAACCTACTTAGGATATTCACACTCATCAATTTTATGCTCCTTATAATCAGCATAGCCCACAAATTTATCGACATCAACATCTGTGTACAATACTTCATAAGAAGCATTGTTAGGGTCCTCAATGATATGCAACATTTTCTTCTCACCATACAACTTCACAAGGTTCCCCTCCATTGGTATGGTTGCATATGACATGTCCATTTGTATGCTTCCACCCACACTAGCTGCCCATTTTCTAGATAATAACATCCCCCACTTGGCAGGATAGTCCACAATAACCACATTCATGGTTAAGCATTTTCCTGGATAAGCTACTAGTTACACTACCATTCCTTTGACATATCCAATTACTGGCACTTCTCTTGAATCCATATCAAGTACATTTCCCAAAATTTGTTGTTACCTTGATATTTAACTCATTCATTACCTCAAGAGGTATTACATTACATGAGGCTCCTAAATCAAACATGTGGTTATGTACCAGCCTATCTTTAAAAATAAAAGTGGTAAAAAATTAATCGATATCCAACTGAGACTCAACTAGAGAAGTTCCCAAATACACCTCAGATGATTCACCCAGTTCCTCCAATGCTTGTGGTATTTTTGATTCTACAATAATGGGAGGAACCTCTATATTATTAACACTTTTTCTAAAAGTAATTTTTTCTTCCTTAAATCCCAAATATTTGAATGCCCTTTTCCTATGCTTAGGGATCCTGAGTAATTCAACAATGGGAATAGTGACCTTGATCTGAATCAAGATTTGGGCTATGTCACAAGGAACATATTTGGGTAGGGAAATATTAGGAGGGAGATTCACCACTTCCTCTGATAGTATAGGAGTTTTCAGAGTCTAGGCATGGGCAGGAGCACAAGTTTTATTTGGGGTAGTTAGGCCTTTTCCATATGTATCTTTCTTAGGGGTTTCCTTCAGGATATTGGTAAGAACTAGAAATTTTGGCTTGGTTTGTGGCCCTCCCCTTTGACAACCTTACTTTTGGTGTTATATTATTTCTCCTAAGCAAACTACTATATTCATCAACAGTTGCATGTCCTCTTTAGAAGGGATCCCTCCATCATACTTTTAATCATCAAGGCCCTTAAGTATTCAAAATCATGATTAGGAAGATCAAATGCTTGCACCATATCAATTTCAAAAGTATTAATAGGAGGAAGAGGTAATACCCAGTGAACACAATCCCAGAAGTTTTCAACATTTCTGGCACTTATCAATTCAGTTGAGGTTGCCCCTATCATGATTTTGTAGGGAATTCCATCATGCACACATCATCATACATCTCATCATCTTCTTCCTCAACTTCTTGATCTACATCACATGGGGAGTGTGGTAATAAACACCTATCACACCACTCGATAACATTGGCCTCCTCCACAGTAGTAACCTTGACAGTTAAAGGATCAGGAACCAATCTATTCTCCTTGGGTTGAGGTTGTTTATTTCCTGATCCCATGAGCCCTTTCCCTCTGTCATCTGGTCTATGATCACCTCTGGGATGATTTCCAAATCTTTCTGACCGTGTGGCTTGTGCTAACCCTGGGAACTTTGTCCTATCCCTTTTTCTACTCTAGCCATTTTATAAGATATCTCTTTAACCACTCCAAAGCCAAAGTCTTCACAACCTCTTCCAGATCCACAACTTTGTTTGATTGAGGCCTCTCAGGATTGATTAACTTAACACCCTCTCTCTTAGGAGGCTTTCCAACTACTTTGATATTATTTTCTATTTGTAAGGCCATGGTGAAAGCCTACCTCAATGTTCCTAAGTTCTTATCTCTTAAGTAATAAGCAACCTTTTTATCAAAAGCATCAAAATATTTTATCAAACAAGACTCATCACTTGGCCTTAGGATTATAGGTAGCCTATTCAAGGTCTTATTAAACCTAGTATTGAAATCATGAATAGATTCATTTGGATTCTTCTTTATATTTTCAAATTCAGATAAAAGGAACTGGGATCTGTCTTATCCCCATATTACAATATAAAGGCATTTTTCATCTTGGTCCATGAATCTATTGAATTATTTGGTAAATCCTTGTACCAGTCATGTGCATCCTCCTCAAGAGTATGAATAAACAGTTTT
Organism: Taxus wallichiana var. yunnanensis; assembly: GCA_018340775.1. Taxonomy (NCBI): domain Eukaryota; kingdom Viridiplantae; phylum Streptophyta; class Pinopsida; order Cupressales; family Taxaceae; genus Taxus; species Taxus wallichiana. The sequence continues at coordinate 124,077,767 of CM031244.1, read as the reverse complement.
ATATACACGTCTTCAAACTCAATTTCAAAATCTTCCATCATATTGAAAAAGAGTCTTAAATGGTGGTCACCAAAGTGATGGCATTATTCCCTTGAAATTTTGGCAACCTATTTCTGACATCTTGTGGCACCATATTAGGATATCCAACCATACCTCTGAAATTTATTGGTCCAAAAGTATTGACAAAAAAAGGAGGTCTAGGTAGAGGCTGAGCCATATTTCCTTTAGGATGTGATCATGTAGGAGAATCAAAATGATAAGGGACAAGGGGTCTGGGGCACAAGAGTATAACTCTCAAAGTAAATATCCTCTAATGACTCAGTTTCTTGGAAAACCCTATCAACCTTGGAAGAAATAAGGGAAAATTGAGAGGCATGCTTTTTAGACACAAATGATGGCCCCTCTCCAGTTGGAGAACTCAAATTTATATAAATATTACTTGGTTTAGAATCACTTGAAGACGTATGGTAATCTTCAACCACAAATTGATCACCTTTTAGAACTGATATCTCCTTTTTGATTCTTGATTTCCAACAACTTTCTAGACTCATTTTCCTTCTAAATTTTATTTTTCTAGTTCTGGAAATAACTTTTTAGTAGTATACCATGTGAAGAAATACTTTCTTCCCTCCATCTTTGCAAATATCGATGACAAATTTCAGTTGACATAGGTTAAGACATTGTTAATCATCAAAATTTCAATTCAACACGAAGTCACCACTAAATATTTTCACCTTAGTTGTGCAGTTGCACTATAAGTAACTTTCAAGTGTCTATCAACGCTTAATTTCTGTAAATCTTAATAGATCCAACCTTCCTTTACCCACATTTATCACTATTTATGCAAATTTAGTGCAATAACCACTAGAAATTGGAAATACTACACAAAGAACTTGTAATCTTACACAAATTTTACAAATCTCAACAAAGGATGAAGTTTAAACAAATTATTTATACTTAAACCATGTAAGAAACATTACTAGGGTCAGTATGTGTATGCATGTGTAAAAATATTCCCCAGCTATGATGCCACTTGGGTGTTGTTGCCGTAAAAATAGGTCCCAGTGTTCAAATAATCCTTTTCCATTTAAATAGTCCTCGACAACGTACCACTTCGGTGTTTTTTCCACACAAATAGGTCCCGATGTTCAAATAATCCTCTACAATTCCAATAGTCCCCAACAATGGTGTCACTTGGGTTTTGTTGACACAAAAATAGGTCTGGTGTTTAAATAATACCCGGCACCAACACCACTTGGGTGTTGTTACAAAGCAAAAATAGGTCCAAAGTGTTCAAATAATCCTTTGTAATTCAAATAGTCCCTGACAATGGTGCCACTTGGGTGTTGGTATCCAAATTGATTCTCCTGCGAGGGATGAGCAGCATCACAAAACTAGTAGGATGCTTAGAGACAGAAAAATCATGATATAAGTCATTTTGTAGGCTGGGGGGGATTCAGCTGACTCTTTGTCACTCATGCATTGGAGAAATGGATATAATCTTACTAAGGTTTGGATCTACTCTCACTACTTTAGGTTGTGCCTTCAACCAAGGTGAGAGGACCTATTCTATAACACATTTTGGTGAAGGATATCAAGAGATCCTTCTTTGCACAATTTTCATGAAAACCTTGAGAAAATATGATCAATACAACACAATCTAACTCTCATGAGTTGTCACACTAGAGAGTGGAGATGTTTCCTAGACAAGGTTCGGGTTACTAAAGATAATAATTGAAACCTGATTGTCTCTGCATATTTTGGTAGTGAAATTTGTTAAATCTTTGTGGATACATAGTACAAACAGGGGTAGTTCATGTAGGATTTATCATTTGAGAAGTTTTTGGTGGGAAGTTAAGCAAGATAAAGTTGATTATACCAGATATTTGAGAGCCTTTACAAATATTGGAACACTCACTAGACAAAATTCTTCAAAATAGCCAAAATATTCCTTCAACCAGAACATGTGTATCAATGGAGGCCTAGAGATGCATGATTTCATACACTCTTCAAGAATTTAACACAAAGGCTCGTGTTAAAGACTCAATTAAATGTTGGAAATCCTTGATTATTCACGCCTAAGATACACTCATAGGCTAACAAACAATCTTTGTCAACACAGTGAAAGTAAAATGATTTTAAATTGTTTATTTCATTACAAGATGAAATCTCTCCTCACAATGAAATTCCAAATTCCACAATACTACCATGTGGATAAGACCTTGTATGATTCAGAGGGATTTTAACATAAGATTGCAACATGAACAAGAAAAACTATTTGAAAACATTTTAAAATAAAAGAAAACATAATTATGCTCATAATCAACACAAATTCATTCAAGGCTCACTAGATTCGTCAGCAGGGGAGAGTTTCTTCAATAATTTCAGAGCTTTTCAATGGTTGTACACTTGCAACCATCTTGACATGACTAAATCTACAAACACAGGGAAATAAACAGGTTTTTCAGACGGTCTCTCAGGTGAGTTATCAAACATTGTGGCAAATAGAAAGATCTCTTTTATACCTAGGGCTTAGCATTGATCCCCTCTAAAAAAATACATTCACATTTTCTCCTAGGTCCTAATGCTTTTCTCACAATTAAAACGAATCAAACATTGTCAAAATCATCAATTGTTGTCATTGTTAGGAATTCAATGGAAATGTTTTACACTATGCACCTTGTGAAACCAAATGGATAGCACCTAAACATTGGGGTATCCTGGTAGATTATATAGGATGCTTCTTTTCATTATGTAATGATCTCAGTCCTTCTTAGCAACATTGGTTAGGCATTGCCTCTTAAGATCACGAGAGAAAAAAAAGGCTCTAACTTTTATGGGTGATTTCTTAAATATTATGGTACCGATAAGGTCTCATCTATACCTACGTATTAGCATGGATCACCTCAAAAATATTGTCCTAGGTCCCAATGGTTTCCCATGGTTACGATAAATGCAACACTGCTAAAATCCTCAATTTATGTCAATGTTAGGCTAACAACAATGATATTTTCCTATCCACACCTCGTGGCATAAAATTAACAGTTCACACACATTTGGGTGACCTCGTAGATGCTAGAGGAGGATTTTTTCACAACTTAATGATCTTGATCCTACGGTAACATCATCGGTGTTGTCTCTTAAGAGCCCTAAGAGCTAAAAAGGGTCTAACTTTTATGGGAGTGTTCTCAAACTATGTGTCACCTAGAAAGGTCTCTTATAGACCTAAGGATTATCATGGATACCCTCTATGAAATTTTGGCATGGTTTATCTTGTGTATCGATGGTTTTCTAGTGGTGGTAGAAAATGCAACGCTCTAAAAATCCTCAATTATTCTTAGTGTTAGGTTGTTAATGACAATATTTTGAAATCCACACCACATGGAGCTAAATAGAAAGTGTTCACACATTGGGGTGGTCTAGTATATGCTAAATGATGATTCATTTCACTATTAAATGATCTAGGTCCTTCCCAGAACATCAATCCAGTGTTCTCTCTTAAGATACCCGAGAGCACTAAAGGGTCTAACTTTGACAAGTGAGTTCTCAAACACCGTGGCATCTAGAAAGGTATCTTTTAGACATATTGCTTGGCATAAATACCCTCTGTTAAAAAATTTATGGTTTTACCTAGGTCTAATAGTTTTTTCATGGTTACATTGAATGTAACACGAAAAATTATCAATTAGACCGAATGTCATGTTTTCAACGATGATATTTTTATATAGACCTCATTTAGCTTAACAAACAACCCCCTATTGGGCCTCAAAATATCAGCTAAGTACAAGAAGGCATGTGGGTGCATAGGACCTAGTCAAAGAAGGGCACACGGGTTGAAGGCATGTAAGGAAAAATAGGTTTTGTACTTAGCCATATTCATCACCCCATGTAGCACACGAGAAAAGCATGACCCTTGTGGATAAGGTGCCAGCCTACCAACTTTTGGATCAAAAATGGAATATTCTAGGCATGCGATGGAGGGTTCTAGAAGATCATCATCATGCAGAGTGGACTGAGCTTGGGTCTGTGAAGGCATGCTCCCATGAAGGACCACTTTGACACTTGGCGACCGATCTGTAACTTCTAGAAGGCATGGCGGTGGGTGCTAAGGCTATATATACAAGTGCCCGGTAGAAGAAAAGGATATAGTTGAAGAGAGGTGAAGCCTGCAGAAAATAGAATGGAGGGTGTTATGGCTAGGGATTAGGAGATCTCTATGAGCAATAACATATAGAAGGGGATGGGTTCTCATTCTTCTTTGTAATATGATGAGCATAATATAGCTCTGATGCATGATTTGGCTCTACATAATTATATGAGGATATGTTATGACCTCAAGGGATGTAATGTGGGTTATTAAATTTGATAGTATGAATATAATGCTTCGTTATAAATCATCTTTTCAATTCTTATGTATTTCCTTTACGTATAAATCATCTCCATGTGTTGTTTTTTATTTCTATTACCTGCATACAATGAGATGACAACTATTCCTAAGTTCATAAGAATTTGGTTTAGTTATTTTCTATCCTGCATTTTATTGTCTGTTATAAGATGATGCATTCTCACAAAGCTCACATAAATGAAAGACTTCATGTGTGTGCCTTGGGTGAGCACCCAACGCCCGTTGGGTGATAGGTTGGTGTGCATGGGATTTTCCTATTCTGTGAAGGGTACAAAAATGACTACATTTTGGTTCCATTGTTAGGGCCTCTTTTAAAGTTGTTGTGAGAAATGGCATGCATATTTGTCCCTGTAATGTGATGATGAGAGAACCCGACCTTAGAAAGTGTTGAAACATGGTTCAAGAGCACATAGGATGAGTTTACTCAAAGATTGAGACTAGATCTGATTTTAATGCACGTAGATGGGTATAATAGAACCTATATTGTGAGTTATATGAGACATTCTTTTTTTGCTTCCAAATAGAATTATATGAATGGTTTTCATCCTACGCATCCAGATCAAGCTGGTACTATATATCACACATGTGGACCCAAGATGGCTATCGGAGATTAGGTAGGATGCAGCTCTAACTTGGACGCATGTTATTGATCACCGTGGTGGAAGAGGGTGCTTTGACTAGTTATACTTTAGAATATTCCATTTCAACGTATTCTTGCCCAAAAGTTTCGATTTCACATTTCGAGGGAGCCTAGAGGATCATTTTTGTGTGATATTCCTCTCGGCTATGAAGATCTTAGTCATTACTTTAAGTTTTAAAGTATTTCCCAAGGTGGCTAAGCTTTTCTAAGCATTAGGAGAGGAAGTTAGGGAGGAGGAAGATGGAAGACACACGTGGCTGAAAAGGAAAGGGAGGAAAAATGACTCAAGTATAGCAAAGCTCATGAAAGGGAGATGACTAGACAACATGAGGTTATAAGTATGATAGATCTATGGAGGTAGATGTTATGGGAAGGAGTTGAGGTTTTGAAGAGGACATGGAACCTAAGCGATGCTTTCTACCCCATCTTGGAAAGTGCAAGAGAGAATCCCCTTTAGCTTCTGATGAGAGTTTGCCACATGGATAAATAAGAGCCATCGGCGTGCATCTGAACCCACTTGGTGACAAATCCCTAGCGCTTGGTTTTCAATATCAAGGGAAAATTATTGTTAACCTAGTTGGTATCGGTGGGAGTAACCGATCGGTGCCCATGAGATATAATTTATCATTTGGAACATCCATGGCTACACAATCCATTCATGTATTTGGAGGATTATTTGGACAAGGTGCAAGTACACAAGCTTTTGGTATCTCATCTAGGAGTGGCATGGGGAACACAAATGGTAGTGGGACAATATCACATACCATTGGTGCACAGTTCAATGGGATGTTGGGAACCCTTGGTGTAACCACTTTAGGACCTTTTTCGACTATAGGAGGTGAATCTGGTGGGTCAGGAGGAACAAGACCTGGTGGATCCAATGGATCTAGTGGAGGATAAAACATCAAAGGGAAGCAAGGCTCTGGATCGAGAGGACAAGAACCCTAGCCACCTCCCCAATTTTTTTTCAAGATGTCTTTGCACTTACCAAACTATAGTGGTATTGAAGATGTTTCAGATCATGTGCACAAGTGTGATTTACTATGGCGCATGAAGGGGATCACTACCCTAGAGCAGAAGGCAAGCCAGTTTGTAAAAACATTGCAAGGGCACGCACATAGTTGGTATAGGAAGTATGACCCCATCAAATGGTGGTAGACTACACCGCATTAAAGAAAAATTTCCTTGCAGAGTTCCATATTCCATATTTTGAGCACAAGAGCATCAACACTCAAGGAGATCGGCATGGAATGGCAAAGAGTGTGCAGAAGTATGACACATGTTTCAAGACTCTCTTTTCAAAGATATCCTATGAAATTCATCCTTCTCAACATGCTAAATGATTTGTTAGAGGATTAATACCACCATTTAGAAGGGATCTCACACAAAAGACTTTCACCGACCCACATGAGGCATTAGAAACTTCCTATGCACCGAAGTCGTTATGAGTGTTGATATTTGTGTTATTCCATTTCAGGAGGCCCAAATTACTACTATGGCCAAGCATCTGGATAAGTTTTACGCAAACTCGGTGCATGAGGTTCGCAAAGATGCGCTTTGGTGTACATATCTGCGAAGTGGAGGGACATGTAAAGGATAGTTTCTTTGATGTGTGATATGACAAGTAGACTATGATATCTGCCATAGGGATCATGATGTAAGTAGATTTCCTCTACTCCAATGTACAATCCAAAATAACGTTTCTTTCTACTACAAGATATGCACCTCTACAACCCATGATACTAAGGATTGCAGATTGATTGATTAGATCCATGATGTTATTGATCTAGGTGTGTGCCAGACTAGCCTTGCAAGTAGTTCTAAGGATGATGATCATCATTATGAAGGGCACGTAGATGGAGGGGCACGTGGAAGAGGTTTTCATAGGGAACATGTTATAATTGTGGATCTACATAACATTATAAATGTGAGTGTCTTGATCTGTTACAATGCTCATGGTGTGGAAAGAAGCACAAGTATGAAGAGTGTCCATAAATTTATGAGCATATGAACCAACAAGCACCAAAAAGACAAGGGTGTTGTTATGGTGAGCATCAAGAAGGACGATTCACAATGGATTCCAAGAGTGGTGTGTGAGTTAGAGCTAGAACCTGTACTAGTGACAATACGAGCAGAGGCCACATGCACCGGGAGATGCCAAGACCAAGGACACTAGTTTCAAGAGAGGAAGTAGTACATGGAAAGTATCTGGACCCTTCCCATTAGAAAGAAGTGTACCAGGAGACTATGGATGTGATTCAAAGTTTACAAGGGGAGATCCAATGTCTCAAGGAGAAATTGAGGTAGGTGGAGCAACGGAAGGATAATGAGGTTCCAAGGAATGACCTGGATGAGGTCAAGGAAGTATGTAAAATGTTAAGGCAAGAGAATATTATTCCCTTGCTAGGAGAATGGCTGAGGAGAAGGTACCATGCATCGAGTAGAGCATGAAAGATAGGTTTTGCATGAAAACCTTCCTCCTCACATAACCTTGAATATGACAAGGAGATTAATTTGAATGTGATTTTTGATGGGTGGCTTTTGAGAAATAACCTCATCAACACGGGAGCAGAGCTAAATGTTCTTACCTTAGATGTCTAACATCGGATGGGAAGGCTGTCTTGATCATCTTCAAATTTGTTGTATATGGAAAATAAGACTAAGGCAATGCCCAATGGAGTCTGAAGGATGTAATTGTCACTATGCGCAAGGGCCAAGTTCATTGGAGACTTCAAAGTCTTGGTGTTCGTCAAGGTAGACAACTTTCCAATGTTTCTTGGGCAACCATGGTGTTATAAGAACAATTTCGAATGAGAAGGTTTAACAAGGGTTATATCAATTTTGAGAATAAGGAAGAAAGGGTGATCATCCCTTTGACGGATGGGAAGTCAAAGCACCCTATATGGATCCATTGGGAGAAGAATTCCTTGATAGAATCTATGTGTGCTCCATCAGAGATCCTGAGATAATTCACCCCACGGAGGGAGTTATCCAGTTTGAGGATGCTCAGTCCTTAAGTGATACCACTAGTGTGGCATGCGAAAATTGGGTGCATGGGACTTATGAGTTAATTGGGTGATAATTAAAAGGACATGTAACAAGGGTGATAAAGGTGTGCTCAGTCAAGCGCCTAGGAGGAAAGAAGTTTCCAAGTTACTTTGGAGGGCATACCCTAAAATTTTCTTGCGGGAAATGGAAGCTCAGTGGAGAAATGAGGATGAAAGAAGAGGAATGCTCAGCTATAACCTACTCAAGTACTATAGTGCACTAGTGGGCTACACATCGGGAGAACCTCCTGGAGTGGCGCAAGGTGAGGATCACATTTTTTGTAAGGTTCTCTAGGAGCAACGTGCCCATAGTTATACAAGACTACCATGGAAAAGAGACCACTTCATTTCATATCCAAGTGTGTGAGGAGGCTTGGATGGGAAGCGTGAAGTGTTTCTACCTTCATTATGGGTACATAAGTTGTATTCCAACTTACAAGGTTATGCACACACTTGGTACATCCATTCGGATATACATCGTTAGACATGTAATCAATAAGATTTGGTGGCTGATCTTATTCAATATTTCGAGTATAGGAGTACCAAACCATTAGTGGATAAGGTGTTGCAAACGATCAAGCACCTTACAATGGGAGATAGTGCTATGGCAGAGGATAGGCTACTAGAATTTCTAGGTGAGCCTTATCTGGAGATGCACCTCAATGAGGAAGAATCAGAGGAAGTACATTTTGAGCACGCATGTATGGAAAAAAAAAGGAAAATGGTCTATGTAATAGACGGGGAAGAGATGGAGATGTTGGATGTTAATCATTCAGAGGGTACACGTGAGGTCATAGACAACACTGATGAGTGAGCACGTGCCTACCATGAGCCCTTGAAGATGAAGAAGGTTAACATTGGGACGGAGGTAGAACCTAAGGAGGCTATCATTGGTGACTATTGGTCGAAAAAGAAGTTTCAAAGATCATTGATCTGTTGCACAAGTTCCAATATTTGTTCCCTCGTGGGTACCATGAACTCAAAGGCATCCACCATTCCTTGGGGAAATGAATATCAAGTTAAAGGAAGGTGCGCACTCGATTTGGAAGAGGCCTTATCGGATGAATCCAAATTTGTGTGTATGGGTTAAGGAAGAGATAGACAAAATGATAGCATCTAGTATCATTGAGGTAGTGGAAGAGTCAGAATGGATAATCCCGATGGTTATCAGTATTAAGAAGGATGGTAGGATAAGAATTTACATTGACTATAGGGATTTGAATGCAGTGTGTGTCATCGATCCCTTTCCAACCCCCTTTACTGAATAAATTCTAGAGGGAGTAGCCGGACGTGAAGTCTACTCTTTCACAAATGGATTCTCAAGATACCACCAACTTAGGATTGTAAGGGAAGACCAAAGAAAGAAAAATTTCACCACTGAATGGGGAAGTATTTCCAACATGGTTATGCCCTTTGGATTGAATAATACGCATGTTTTGTTCTCTCGAATTTTGGTACATGCGTTCCAAGACTTCATCCATAAGTTTCTTCAAGTTTATCTGGATGACTGGACTATGTATGGACTGGTGAAAGACCATTGTGACAACTTAAGACTGATGTTTGAGAGATGTCAGCAATTGAGGATATCCCTCAACATTAAGAAATGTGTCTTTGCCACTCCATTTGGAACCTGTTAGGACACATTATATACAAAGATGGATTACTAGTGGATCCTGCCAAAGTTGTAGTTATTGTAGGATTAGGGGAGCCTACTAGTCAAAGCACAGTGTGTGGATTCCTTGGACACACAGGGTATTACAAGAAGTTCATCAAGGGGTATGCCAAGATCACTACACCCTTAGAAGAATTGTTGAAACACAAAATTGCCTTTCATTGGGGAGAAACACAGCAAGAAGGCATTTGACACTTTAAAGGAAAGGCTAGTCACAGAGCTCATATTACGTTTTCCTTCTTGGGATAAACCTTTCTATGTGCATGTTGATGCCTCAGGGACAACTATGGGAGTAGTACTAGCACAACCTAGTGAGGGAATTGTTGATCATCCCTTGAGCTTTGCAAGTAGGAAGTTGACACCAACAGAACAGAATTACACAACTACTGAGCGCAAAGCATTGTCAATGATCTACATGTTACATAAGTTCAGGAAGTATCTATTAGCAACGCCCTTCATATTCTACATAGATCACATGGCATTGAAATACTTAGTTAACAAACCCATTCTACAAGGGCACATATGTTGTTGGGTCCTTCTATTTCAGGAGTTTGAATTCATAGTGGTGGTGAAGTCGGGAAAGAGCAATTCAGGGCCTGACCACTTATCAAGGATTGATTCGGGAGAGGATGCACAAAGCATTAAGGATACCATGTTAGACACAATTTTTATATTGTAGTGCACACCTTGAGACTTGGAAGATATCACAGTGTTTTTAAAAATAGGTGTGGTGCCAGAAGGGATGAAGGCTATGGAGAGAAAGCGATTGGAAATACGCATTGCACCCTACATGTTGATTATTGGAGACTTGTATGAGTTAGGTCATGATGAGGTTACTGTGCTAATGTGTATTGGAACATGAGTGTGTATCCATTATGGAATAAGTGCATGGTGGGATTGCAAGAGGACACTATGCGGGAAACGCTTCATGCGCAAGAAGATTTTATTAGTAGGGCTTTGGTGGGAAACCATCTATAATGATTGCATTGATTTTTGCAAGTCTTGTGACCATTATCAGTGCCTTGGAAAACCTAAAGAGAGATAAAATTCCCTTGCAACCATTAGGCAGCACCTTGAACCATTTGAGAAATGGGCAATCAACTTTGTAGGAACAATTGCACTAGCCGCGCAAAGCAAAGGACTGGTTCACGCTATATCATCACTTGCACTAATTACTTGACATGGTGGGCAGAGGTAGCGCCTATAAAGGATTGCACCACAGCACAGCTACTATATTTTTATGGGAAAACATAATTAGTAGGTATGGTTGTCCTTTAAGTTTAACAAGTGATAGGGATACACACTTTCTCAATGAAAAATTCAGGATTCTATTAGCATAATTTATAGTTTCCCATCATAAGACTACCCCATATCACCCTCAAGTAAATGGGACTGCTAATGCATTTAACAAAATACTAAGTCATATGTTAACTAAGATTTGTGTCGTTGGAAGACAGGATTGGGATGATAAGGTATTAGTCGTTCTATGGGCATATAGGACAGCCTATAAAAGGTTGAACAACGCCACATTGTTTCAATTGGTGTTTGGTGTAGAGGCTATGTTACCAGTGGAATTCATGTTACCATCATTGTTTATAGCATGCACAGAAGGGTTAGCTGATGAGCAAGTGCTAGAATAAATAATTGATAAGTTGATGCAGTTAGATGAAAGGTGATGACTTGTTAGATGGAGACAGGGAAATAGAGAAATAAAGACAAAAGGCATGGCATGATCATCATATAAAGAACAAGAAGTTTGAGGTTGGGCAGCTGGTATTATTGTATGATTCCAAGTATCTACTCCATCCTAGGAATTGAAACTCCATTAGTAGGACCTTACATCATCTCGTAAATTCTTGATTTAGGAACTTTATAGTTACAAGTCTTTGGATGGGATGAGGTTACCAAGTCACTTCAATGGGAGTAGGTTAAAGCCCTACTATAAATAATATTCTTCTTGGTGTTTGTAAATAAGCAATATTACCAATTAGTCTAGAATTTCCTTTATGCTTTTTCTTTTCTTGTGTTTCCCTTTCTCATTGCTTGTTCCTCTCTTTTGTTTTATTTTTCACCTTGTGTGTCGGTAACAACATTATTTTTCCAAGGTTTTGTATATGCAGAGGACCATGCATCTATCTTAGTGTGATGTGGATAGGCTCTGTCATACAATATTGAACTAGCAGTAGAAGTTGTGGTAAATGGCCCGGTTGATGGATACAAAGCACATAAGGAGTAAGAAGCACATAGAAACGAGGTAGATAAAATGGTTGGTGTCAAAAAAGGATTTATAAAAACCACATACAGAAAGGATGAATAGCGCAAGAACAACATGAGGTAGATGAGGGAAAAATAGGGTAAAGGAAAAATCACAACACATATATTATTGCTCAAGAGTCGATGCAAGATATAAACTACAAAGGTGATGCCAAGAGGCAAATTTAAAAAATAGGCATTACAACCCATATGGGAGGTTTGAAAGCTCCACAAATCTCTGTGAGGGAATAAGGGAGGATGCAAAACAAAAATGTCCGACCCCTTAAAGGAGCTCTTCTTTACAATATATATCAAGAAATGAGAGAGGGAAGAGAGAGGAAATCTAGAATCTGCCCCAACCACTTCTTGGTAGCATTTAAAATCATCTCATTATGACAGAAGCGGTGGATCCTAGCAAAACGGCGGGCTGTCTAACAGGAGCGGCGAGCTGTCTGCTGCATTAAAGTTGGTTGTTGAAGCATTACTTCTGTCTATCACCACGCGTCAGAGATGTTTTCTTAATTTTCTCCCTCCAAACTACACCAAAATGTGAGATTGATCCTATAATCATGTAGAGAATTTCAACAACTTTCCGTTGATATAAAGAATGTGCAAATCCGAGCTCGGATCGAAAGATACGAAGGTCTCAAGATTTAGGGCACAAAAAACAGTGCAAAACAGATTTTAAAATCTTTCCCGCGCTCTGCCATCTAGACGACACGTGGCAGGCCCTGATTCGCTGAGTAATTCTCTCTCTCCACCTTTCTGCGGGCTTTCCTTTGAAATTTCCTTGTGGGCCCTTACACTTGGACACGTGGCACTGTTTCATTGGTTCGGGATTTTCCTTCAAAAATCGCCCCTTTGACCTTTGGACCTTTCTCCTTGTGACACGTGTCATGTGTCATGCCGTGATTTGTCCACGGCCCGGATTTTCGCGTCCACACGTCCTTTTGTCCCTAGATGTCAAAGTTGTTTTCGTGGGATAGTAATCCTCCGATCCACCCGAAATGGGCTTCCTCGTCCCTTTTCTGTTGGTGACACGTGGCGTGATCTGATTGGCTTTCGGCTCCTTCGGCTATCCGCCCCGCGCATCCCTTTGTCCCAAATGTCCTTTTGCTAAAGTTTCTTGTTTCAGCCAATCTCCGGCCGGTTCACGTCCTTCGTCCATTTGTCCCAAATGTCCCAGTGTTGTCTGGGACAAATTCTTCCGGTTCGCCCGATTCGGCCGGTTCGCGTCCTCCGCGCACTCTTGTCCCGCTTGCTCCCAGTAAAGGACTTGGACAAATTTTCTTTCTTTCGGCCGATTCGGGCATTTCGCATCCATTTGTCCCAGATGTCCCTTTTCTGTTTGGGCCGCCTGGAGGCTTTTCGGCCGATCCGCGCCTTCCGCGTATAATTGTTCCAACTGTCCCAAAGGTGGCCTTGAGCAGGACTTAGCCAATTTTATGATTTTCTCCTGAATCAATCTACTTGCTTGGAACTAAAAACTTTGATGCATGTTATCAAATTAACTCTGGGGGGTGAAATTTGGATAACAATTTGGTGACTTTTCGGGGTCACCTGCCTGCTAGGTAGAAGATCAGTGGCCTTTTAGTGATCCATTGGGCATGGAGTCATAAGCAATAACCTGAAATGAGCCTGATGTTGCAACTCCCTCTACGAGAGCACGCTGAACTGTAAAAACTCAATCTAGGAGCGACAAAACCTGCGCCAAAGCACTTAGGGAAACTGAAACCTAACTACAACAAGACAATGTGCATACGCACTTAGAGGAATTGAAATCTAGGCTAATATTTACAAGGGTGAACCTTTTATTTTCAGTAGCAATGTTTGAGATAGATTCCATTTACTGGAATCTGCAGTTCTTCACCGTCCAATGAGGCCAATTGGAAAGCATTGCTGCTCTTGCACTTCGTGACCATGTATGGGCCACTCCAAATGGCATCAAATTTTGAATGCCTTCCCGGTTTTGCTCTGTCCACATCCCATTTCAACACTAGATCTCCAACTTGAAAAGATCTATCTTTGGCCTTCCTATCAAAGGTCTTCTTGATCAAAGCTTGATCCTTTTCCATTGCTTGGGATGCCTGATTTTTGATCTCTTGCAGCTCCATCAACTCTGCATACCTCACCTCCATGGGCTCAAATTCAAGTAACTCCAGCTGCTTCATGAGTTCCAATGTTGGCAACTCAAGTGACATGGGCAAGATTGCCTCTCTTCCATAGACAAGCCTGAATGGAGAGTTACCTGTGGATCTTTTGGGAGTGATCCTATCAGCCCATAAGGCTGATTTCAACTTGGTATGCCAAGACCTCTGATTCTCATCAAGAGTTCTCCTAATGATCCTCAACAAGTTCTTGTTTGTAGACTCGGCCTGGCCATTACCCTGAGGGTAATAGTTCGATGAAGTGCTTAGGTAAATACCATTCTTGATGCCCACTCAATCACCTTAGATCCAATGAATGCCAATGCATTATCGAGATTATTGTAGCAGTGTACACCAAATCTAGTTGTTATTCCTCATAAAAGTCTAAGATGCTAGACTCATTTGCCTCTTTGAGTGCTACTGCTTCTATCCATTTGGTGAAGTAGTCTGTGGCTGTCAAAATCCATTTATGCCCTTGGCTTGAATTGGGATTAATGACTCCAATGAAGTCCAAACCCCATTGCATGAATGGCTGGTCAACTGAGATTGGATGCAATGGAAGGGCAGCAAACTTCTCTTTTCCTGTGAAGAATGCACAATTCTTACACCTCTTGATCCATGCGTAGCAATCATTGAAGATTTTAGGCCAATAATAACCAGCCTTCATAATTTTTAGAGCTGTCACTCTTGGTGCAAAATGGCCACCAGCTGGTCCACCATGAAACTCTTCCAATACCCTTTGAATCTGACCTGTGCTAATGCATCTCAGCAGCACTCCATTTACATCTTTCTTGAACAAAACTCCATCAACAATGGCATACGGGACAGCCTGTAATCTGAAGTGTCTCCTTTGGGTCTTGTTCATCTCTGGGGGGCACTGGCCTGTACCTAGGAAGTGCATAATACCTTGGGTCCAGCAAGGAATGGGGGAAGCATTGTCTTCTTCATGATTGCCGCTTGGCTCATGGCTGTCCTGGACTGTCAAAACAGCCTCTTCTTCGTTGCATACTTCCTTTTGCTTCCCTAAAACCAGCTGCTCACACAGTCCTTTCCCTCTTACCAGCTTGGTGATCTTGATCTCAATGTCATACTCCATGACATGGGTGATCCAACCTGCCCTTTTCTCATTCAAATCCTTGTTGAGGAGGAAGTCCTTAACTCCAGCATGTGAGACCAGCAACTGGACCTTGTTGTTTGAGACTAAATGCTTGAATTTCTTCAAGCTTCGACATCGCAAGTACATGCTTTTCAATAAAAGAGTACCTCACCTCGCAGTCATCTAGGCTCTGGCTAAAAAAGGCAATCGGCTGCTCATCATTATCTTTGTTCTGCTGTACTAGAATGGCAAAAATAGTGTCATCACCTCCAAATGCATAGAGGATGAAATCCTTGGAGAAGTCTGGGTTGATGAGAGTTGGTGCTTGAGAGATAGCTTCTTTGATTGCTTCAAAACTCTCCTTGCCTTCTATTGTCCACTTAAAAGCCATGCTCTTCTTTAACATTTTGGTGATGGGCTTGACAAGGGCTGCAAAATCTGGGATAAACCTACGGACAAAATTGATCCTTCCCAAGAAACTTTGAAGAGCCTTCTTGTGACTTGGCAATGGCAAGTGTTTCTTATGGCTTCACCCTCTCTCGGATCAATCGCCACCCCTCTTTCGAGACAACATGGCCAAGGAGCTTTCCTTCATGTGCAAGAAAGATGCACTTCTTGGGGTTCAAAGATACTCCGAACTTTCTACACCTCTGAAACACTTGCCTGAGGTGAAAGAGATGGTCTGCTGCATTCTTTGAGAAGACAGTGATATCATCTAGATATATCAGCACTATCTTGTTGATCAAGCCTTTGAATGCCATGTCCATTGCCCTTTGAAAGGTAGCACCAGCGTTGGACAGCCCAAATGGCATCTTCTTGTAAGCATATGTGCCCCATTTAGTTGTGAAGGTTGTCTTGAATTGGTCTTCTTCTTTCACCATCACCTGATTATACCCTGAGTAGCCATCTAGGAGAGAGAATCTCTCTGAACCGGATACTACTTGCAATATTTGTTCCATTGAAGGAAGCGGGTAATGATCTTTGAGAGATGCTCTATTGAGGTCTCGGAAGTCCACACACAACCCGATTTCTCCGCTTTTCTTCCTGACCGGAACCAAGTTAGCAACCCAGCTTGAGTGCTTGATCGGGAATATAATGCTTGCCTCTATTAGCTTATTTAGCTCTTTCTTCATTAGAGGCTCAATGTGAGGGTTAACATGTCTCTGCTTCTACCTGATGGGCTTAGCATCTGGATCCAATTCTATGGTATGTTGTGCCAAATTCGGATTGAATCCTCTCAAGTCTTCATAGCTCCAAGCGAAGACATCTGGAAATTCTTGACAAAGCTGTATGAAATCTGATTTCTCCTGCTCAGTGGCCACTTTACCAATTTGAAGTGTTTTGCCTTCCCCAACCGGAATTGGCTCTGAATCTTCCCTCTTGACTTGTATGTTAGCCTTTTCTTTACGGAACTGGTCGTTAGGGTTGAAGATAGACTCCAACGTTACTAAACCCTTGGGAAGCTTGTTTGTCCGCAGCTGCACTACTTGATCCCCATACTGCTGCTCTAGTCTGTCCTGATTCCTAGCTGAGAATTCAGCCTCTTCTTGTAAAAAATTGATGATCTGTTGATCATTTTCAAACACCTGCCAGCTGGTGTTATTATCTGGAACTGCTGGCCTCACAATCACATGGATATGTGGCTGTGTTTTTTCCCTTTTGATGTTGTCAACCACATCAAACGTTGCTCCAACTACTGCGAGCCTATCCGCGGCTTCATTTTTCTTCCTGGGTATGGACACAATGTTGAAAGCTTCGAAATCCTCAATGAGGTCCCATACCCTATTCTTGTAGCTCCTCAGCAAGTCGTTCTTTGTAGCATGTTGTCCTCTAACTTGGTTGACGATTAGCTCGCTATCCCCGAACACCTGCAAGTTATTTATCCCTTTTTCCTAGCCCAATGAAGTCCATGAATCAAGGCCTCATATTCAGCTGTGTTGTTTGAACAAGAAAACTAGAAATGAAAAGCTGAATAATATTTGATGCCTTGAGGTGAAACAAGCATGGCTCCACCTCCTGCACCTTGCCTACTCCTTGATCCATCAAAAAACAGCTGCCATACCTCATTGTCATCATTATGGCTTGGCTTGGTGATGCTAGGAACAAGTTGATTTTCTTCGTGTATACAATAGACTCCTCACTCGATTCTTCTACTTCTTGATAGGATCAAAAGCATGTATCTTGTTTGCCCATTCATCAAGAGTTAGGTCGGGATACTTCCAACCTTGGTGTCAGCCTCATCAGTACTAGGGTGATCTTCTTGATCAAATGCTGAGCAATTGGCATTAATCTGACTTGGAGTGTAAGGCTCAATATGGAAGTTTGCAATAGGTTCAGACCTAATTGTAGCCTTAGTTCCATACCTTGTTCTAAACAGCATGTGAGACCAATCAGCAGACAAATACCCCCCAATCTTGGCTGTGAAGTCCCTTGACAAGCAAAGGGCAAAGAGTGGTGGAAGGTCTATGATTGATATATCTTGTAAGACAACAACATTTGGACATGCATGCAAGGTAAGACTCAAGTTTTTAATCACTCCAACTGTTGCTATTGTTGTCCCATCCAATTGCACTACCCCTTTAGATATTACTTCATATTGAGACCCAATGATCGAGCCTATTTGCTTGGGCATCACTGAGCTACTTGCCCCGGAATCAATCATGCAATTGTGTACTAGTTTATCCCCAATGATTAATGAAACATAGAAAGGAGGGGGCTTCAACATTTTACCTTGTTGCCCTCCATGGCTTCCTTCAGGCTGGGCAGCATTTGTAAGCACTTTGTCTTGCATCTGAACCTGCTGATTCGAAGTTGTCCAATCCTTCATGGCAGCTTGCAGCAGATCTCTTTGTCCTGGGATGGATAGGGATTCCCACATTGATATATTGACGTTAGTCTTCTTCATCTGTTCAATGATACTGAACGGGGATGAAGTATCCTTTTGTTGTCCCTTGGTTTGTACATTCACCCCTTGCACGTGGGCAGCAACAGCTGGCATTTGAGTTGGCCTAGGGGCTGTTCTTGGCTGCCCTTGTGTATTTGAAACTGGACTTTGCTTGCCAATCATTTGTGGAGCCGTGGAAGGTTGTGGATTGGCTGGGGCTAATGGCTGTTCTTCACCCAAATTTCTCCTCTTTGACCTTGTGTTGGCTGCGACACCTGAGAACTCGCTGATTCATGCCACGTAAATCTTCGCTTGCCGCTTCACCAACGTGGTGTCATTTGGGGCTGATTGTTGTTGGAATGTTTCTTGTTGTTGATGCTTTTCGATCGCCCACCCTCCACACCTAGTAGTTGTCACCATCAGTGCTTGATTGAGAGCACCATTGAAACACATGGATTGGTTATGAGGCTCGTTGCATGGAAAGCACCAGTCATATTCCTGAGCAATGTTGTTCTG
Source organism: Taxus wallichiana var. yunnanensis (assembly GCA_018340775.1). Classification (NCBI taxonomy): domain Eukaryota; kingdom Viridiplantae; phylum Streptophyta; class Pinopsida; order Cupressales; family Taxaceae; genus Taxus; species Taxus wallichiana. The sequence continues at coordinate 124,059,107 of CM031244.1, read as the reverse complement.
TGTTGGCACTAATGCCTTAGAGGCAGATATAGCATTTGGATTATAGGGCTGGAATGGTCTATTAGAGGGAGGCCTTGTTTGATTCACATTTGCAACTGGATTAGGTGGTCTTTGTGGTTGGTATGGCTGCCTATTAGGCTGAGCTTGAGGTTGATAGGAAGGTCTGAAACCTTGGGCTTGTTGCCTCTTAATAGTAACCAGCTCATTTCCCAAATTTTGCAACTGTTTCATGACCTCTTGGAGTTCATTTGAAGCACTTGGAGATGAAGTGGAAGCTTCATTTGAACTCTGATTTCTAGGAGTGGGAACAGGAGCCAAAGTGGGTGCTTGACTAGTGCTTGGATTTTCTAAGTTTGGATACAAGGGCATGGGAGGCCTAGGAGCCAGTTTACCAGCTTGAATAAGACAGTTTTCGGCTCTAATGGCAATGCTATAAGCCATAGGGATTGTTGTGCCTCCCATGGACTGAATTAACATAGAAATATCAGAATTCAAAGCTTTAAGGTAATATAGAAAAGCACCTTCTATTGTTGGCCTGACTGCCACTGGAATCCTATCCCAAGACCTTTGAAATCTGAAGTTGAAGTCAGTCAGCTGCTCGTTGGGGGCTCTCTTGATAGTTGTCAGCTGCTCCAAAAGAGACAAGTTGTCTCCCTTCTCTCCAAATTGCTCGTGAAGTGCAATACACAAGCCTGATTCCAGCTTTGTGATAGAACCAGCTCCAAGGCTCCTAAACCATCAGTAATGTTTTACCCTTGAAGGAAGATGCAAGAATTTGATGTACCACTTGCATTTCATTGATTTCATGGATTGCACAAAGGTTAGCAATATCTTTAACATGATCACCTGGAGTAGTCTGATTTTCTCCGGTGAAGTAGGGAATGTTCTTCAAGGCTGCAATAGAACCGGATGTCGTGCATTGAGAGCAAAGGGCTGCCGCGCCGTGAAGTTGACGTAGGGATTGTTTTGAGCCATTCTAATCGGTCTTAAAGCCCTTGTATACTGAATGAAAGGCCTGTCAGGTGGAGGAGTTGAGAGAGTTCTGTTTGGTGGAGATGGAGACCTTGAATCCTTCTTCCTCTTTGCCTTCTTCTTGGAGATAACTGCAGGTATTCAAACAACACTTCTTCTTCTCCAACTCTTGACCTTGTGGTGATTCTTCTCATGAGTTTTTAGGCCTGCACTGCTGAAACCAGTTGATTCTTCCCCTTGGAGTCGCCAGATATGCAAATAATAGCTCTTATAAGCAAGAAAACTGCAGCAGATGCATATCAACTTTGCTGCAATAAAAATGAGACCTCTAGTGTCCCACCGGCATGCCAAAACTGTTGTTGCAGACTCACAAAGACCCCGGATGTAGATCAGGCTTCTAGGTTGATGTTCAGGCATCCAGTGTGATTGCACAACATGGAATCCTTTCTCCAAGCGTGGGACTTGTAAAGATGAGAAAAGATTCTCCAGAGAAGGCTGGTTCCTATTCCTCTGTTCAGATGCACACAAAAATGCAGAGGGTTTGCTAAAACCTAATCTAACTTGCCAAGGAGACAGGGTAAGAAAATGCATAGAATAAAACCTAAACTACAAAGGTGATGCACCGAGGAATGTTAGACATTCGTTTTGCAAATTTAACATAGACCACATAGATGCAATACAAACACCATGCACAGGTAACCAAACTGCAATAAGAGATCAAAATGACAGCAATGAATACATGAGAGGGTTGAGAGTCAATCACAACACATATATTATTGCTCAAGAGTCGATACAGTACATTGCAGTGGCCAAGAGGCAAAAAGACTGGCATTACAACCCATATGGGAGGTTTGAAAGCTCCACAAATTCTCTGGCAAGTGAGGGAATAAGGGAGGATGCAAAAAAAAATGTCCGACCCCTTAAAGGAGCTCTTCTTTACAATATATATCAAGAAATGAGAGAGGGAAGAGAGAGGAAATCCAGAATCTACCCCAACCACTTCTTGGTAGCATTTAAAATCATCTCATTATGAGAAGCGGTGGATCCTAGAAAAACGGCGGGCTGTCTAACAGAGCGGCGAATGTCTCGCCGCATTAAAGTTGGTTGTTGTCAAGCATTACTTATCTATCACCACGCGTCGGAGATGTTTTCTTAATTTTCTCCTCCAAACTACACCAAAATGTGAGATTGATCCTAATCATGTAGAGAATTTCAACAGCTTTCCGTTGATATAAAGAACGTGCAAACCGAGCCTGGATCGAAAGATACGAAGGTCTCAAGATTTAGGGCACAAAACAGCAAAACAGTTTTAAAATCTTTTTCCCACGCTCCGCCATCCGGATGACACGTGGTAGGCTCCGATTCGCCGAGTAATTTCTCTCTCCACCTTTCGTGGGCTTTTTTCTTGTGGGCCCTTAAACTTGGACACGTGGCACTATTTCATTGGTTCAAGATTTTGCTCAAAACTCACCCCTTTGACCTTTGGACCTTTTCCTCGCGACACGTGTCATGCTGTGATTTGTCCACGGCCTACCGGATTTTCACGTCCACCGCGTCCTTTTGTCCCAGATGTCCCAGTGCTTCGCGGGATAGAATCCTCCGATCCGCCCGAAATGGGCTTCCTCATCCCTTTTCTGTCGGTGACACGTGGCGTGATCTGATTGGCTTTCGGCTCCTTCGGCTATCCGCGTCCCGCGCGTCCCTTTGTCCCACTTGTCCTTGTGCTGAAGTTTCTGTTCGGCCGATCCGGCCGGTTCACGTCCTTCGCGTCCATTTGTCCCAAATGTCCCAGTGCTGTCTGGGACAAATTCTTCCGGTTCGCCGATTCGGCCGGTTCGCGTCCTCCACGCACTCTTGTCCCGCTTGCTCCGGTAAAGGACTTGGACAAATTTTCTTTCTTTCGGCCGATTCGGGCATTTCGCGCATCCATTTGTCCCAGATGTCCCTTTTCTGTTTGGGCCACCTGGAGGCTTTTCGCCGATCCGGCCTTCCACCGCCCCAAAGGTGGACTTGAGGCAATTTTCTTTTCTACCGATCCGCGCCTTAACTCGCGTATAATTGTTCCAACCGCCCCAAAGGTGGCCTTACAAAAGAGCAGTGACTTAGCCAATTTTATGAGTTTTTCCCGAATCAATCTACAATGATTGAAGGAACTAAAACTTTGGGATGCATGTTATCAAATTAACTCGGCACCACAACCGATATCCAAGTTCACAGGCCTTAATTTTTAAGGAGATAGCATTGATGATGATCTAAGTGATTGTAGTTCCCGTTTAAATAACCACATGAGACCCAAGAAACAACCTAGCGTTAGCTAGAAAAATTATGGAAAATTTTTTTATTTGAGGTGCCTACAATCAGATAATTTTTTTATTTGCAAGACATTAGTTTTCACTAACATGTTCTGGAACAAGACCAATTTTACTAGGACATAATTTTCCTTCATAAACTAATAACAAGTTCACGAGGTTCAAATTTCAAAATTAGGGTTAGGTGTTTCAGTAAGGTTCAGGGAGTAATTTACCCCCATACCCACTCTCTAACAGTCTCTGAGTTTCAACATTATTTTTCTCATCATTAACAATTTCAAAATTTCCCTAAACTATTCCTAATGGATAGGAAATTTTCTCACCTTTTCGGTGATATAAAGAAGTCCTTCTAACTCCTTGTAGAACTCAAGATATGAGCGAGCGGAGTTCCTAGGTCAAACTTTCCCCTAGGGGGACACGTGTCAAAAGGTGGGGAAAGCACCTTGAATGGGTCGGCAAGTCATGGCACAGCTTAGGAATTCCCCCAAACGTGGGCACAAAGTCACAAGTCCTCCCGCACCTCCATAGCCCCGTGGACACGCGCCGCGCCCAAGTTCAAGCGGAAAAAGAGGTAAGGGATTGACAAAGTGGCAAGGGAGATCGGTGAGTTACGCTGAAAGAGGAAAAAGGAAAAAGGGGATGTGTGGGTCTATGCACCCATGGAAGAAGGAAAATCCAAGGGGAAGGTAGAGTTGCGGGCCGCGGGGAACATTTTGCAAAAAATTCCAAAGTCAAAACTAAAAGAAACAAAGGGGTCTGCCCTCCCCGCTGCCACCCCCAAGGTGCCACGTGGCACCTTCTCATTGGCTGCAGGCCGGTGGGACTAAAATGAAAATTTTTCCCCAAAATTTTCAAAAGGCTAGGGAAAAAGGGAACTGCTCCTCCGTCAGTAGCCCCCAAGAGGACACGTGGTGCCCTCTGATTGGCTACGGGCGCGAGGGAAAAGTGAAAATTTTCCCAAGGTAAAATTTTCAAAAGATAAGTTTTAAGTTTGGTCCACCCCTCTGAGGTGCCACGTGGTAGATCCCGATTGGTTGTGGGATGGCGGGGGCCACGGACTTTTTGTGGAAATTTTTCCAAAGTCAAAATTAAATTTTTAACGATTAGATTAAATTTTATTCCTTTTGATTGCCAAATTGAAGTAAAACTTCAAATGGCCATAACTTGAGCTAGAAATCTTGGTTTTGGGAAAACGAGGACTTTTTAGAAAGATCTCGATGTCCTCTTTACATAGGAGTCAATAATTTTTAATTTGATGAAGTTTAAGTGGTCAATTTTGAGAAACCAATCTGAGGCTTTTAATTAGTGAACTGGTAGTTTTCAACTTCTCAATTTGGTTAAATTAGATCTCCTCCTTCACTCAACATGTCAAACAGACATGGAGGATTAGTCTAGGGAGGTTTTAGAGTGTTTTAGAGAAGTTAATTTTCCCAATTTATTTCAATTTGTATTTTTCCAACAATAGACAGAAAAATGACCCAAGAAGGGATTTGATTCAATTTTACAATGGTTAGATTGTTTTCTTAAGTTTTCTTTGTCAATTTGAGTTCATTTAAGATACAACATACTAAATTTTAACATCTCTACAGGTTAATTAATGTATGCAGGCCTGAACTGTACATTTTTATTAAAATGAATTGCCAGTGTAAAGTTTATAACAAAGTGATCTTTTCTTTTAAGTTTGTATATCAATTTTATCATTTACATGTGTAATAACTTGTTTCTAAACTAGTCTAATACATTTTCTTGTTTAAATCAACCATTCAATTCCAAGTTAAATTGCAGTTCAAATTTCAAATTTTCAAAACATTTTAAAGGAAATACAACATTGTCTTTTCTTCACACGCATTCTTCCTTTACAAACAACAATCTCATTCTTTAACAGCAAATCAAATCCAATACACAATACAATTTTGAGAACTAATGCAATCCTTTATTCATTTCCAATACAACTTTACATTTTTTCTCTTTTCCATTTGATTTCTAAAAACAAGATGCAACTTACAAAATATACAACATTCTTTTTCAAAAACAGAGAGTAGCATATAACTCCTTTACATTTCACATTCCAATTTCTTCTTCCATTGTCAATACAATTATCTTCACATTACAAATTTGCTAAACAATTCATCCACTCCAAAGTGGGAAGGATTACAATGAACTTTCTCACAAAAAGGGACTATCAAACTACACATTTATTAACTTCAAAACAGAAACATGCTCCATTCCTTCATATTTTCATCTTGATCACAACAAGGAAGGGGAAAGGCAACGCTCTCCACCCAACCAAGACATCCAATGAGAAGGGAGAAGCCATCCTTCCTCATTGGCCCCCGAGTCCCAACCATATTGAAATAAGAGATGTAATACAACACATGGCAACAATGGCTTCCACAATAATCATGCAGCATTTTCACATTTAAACAACACAATTCAAGAAGAATGTAGTTCTCAACTACATTAAACACACACACAAACTGAGGCTTCATCAAGCAAGCCAAGAAGAGCAAGGAACTATAGGGGATGCTACTTATGCCTCCTAATTTGTAAATTGGGCATCCACCAATAATCATACTGCCAATATAACATATCATATCCCATAAACCTTATGCCTCCCAACCCCTCCTTATGCCCCCCAAAAGTTTCTCCCTTATGCCCCCAAGAGTAAGAAATGCAAGCTATTTCTTTTCCAAGGTGGATCCCAATCCCAAACTCCCTCCACAATAAAACTGATGCCATTGGCATTCCATTATGCCCCCATATGAAATACCCATAGCCTTTTCCTACACCATCTCTTAAGCAGTCTACCCAACCAGCCAACACACACATAACAACATTAACCACTTCATATATGCATGTAAGAGAAAGAAACATTTTCAAAAGGCTCAAGTTCCTACCTCTCTATAATGGAGTTTTTTCCAAGATCAACAAGCTTCCCAATGCCAAAATGTAGTCCCAAATCAGCCACACACCAGCATGTAAAATGACTCCCAACTCCTCCCACAAGCAAGCTCCAAAACAGCAAGCAAAATTCACCCCAAGAGGAATAAGCAAAGTTTCAACAACCCCCAACAAGCAAGGAATTCAAATTTTTTAAGGAGAGGGAAGAGAAGAGGATGATGTGGATCCATGTGGGATGCCACATCATTCTTCCTCAACCCCAAGACCAAATTCAACATCATTCACCTAAACACAATAAATAAAATGACAAATTAACTTACACACTCCAAAATAACCCATACCCCAAAAGGACTGAATTTAAAACATGTAAGAGAAGTGCAATTAAAACTTACAAATAGTCATTTCAAAATGCATTTAAAAGGTCTAAATTTAACCTCCAAACCATAGGTATGGTTGGTGAATAATTTTAAGAGGTGTGGGACAAGTTTAACTTGTCCCACAAGCCTCCAAATAAAGCCTCCAAGGACAAATTCGAATTTCCCAAAAGGATGAAGTGTTTCACACTCCAAAAATCTATCTTACATTCTCTTACATATCTCTTACACCTTCTTACACATTTCTTACAACATTACATTTAAGAGCAACAACTTCATTAATTACATTCTTATGACATATTGATTTATTTATTTTAACACATGATTATTCACAACATTAATACAACATATATAATAACTAATGAAAAGGGTAACACATCACAAAATAAACACATGCAACATTAATAAAGAAACCACATTAATCAAAACATAAAACCCCATGGTCACATTCAAAGGTGATTCCCCCCATGGGAATCCCTAACATAAAACAACACACACACACACACACACACACACACACACACACACACACACACACACACACACACACACACACACACACACACACAAAGCGGTTGCCATGTTGACCTTGTTAAATTCACCTGAGAATTTCAATATGGTTAGTCTCCACCCCCGACATTGTTTAGATATTTTGACTTGCAAAACAAAAACACCTCCTTCAGCCTCGTGGCCATATCAGAACATCCAAAATGATATAAATATACTAACAAAACCATCTATTCATATGAATCACAACAACATCAAGAAATCAACATTATAATTTTTATTTTAATTAATCAACTATATCATCATCAATTAATTCTCATGCTAGTTCTATTCACAATATCCAACATCACATGTCCAAATCAACGTCTATAACATGTCCATGTCAAACAAGTACATCATCGTCCACATATCAAAATGTCTCTGGTAATCATCATGTGTAATAACCGAATCCGGATCAATAATAATCCCTAATCTAACATCTAACCACCATACTAAACAAAACATAATAGTTTCCATAGTAAGATCAACAAGATATCAAGATCGGTATCTAAAAGTGTCAAAGGGAAGTGGGCACTACGGTGATAAAGATGTTATCAAGGAGACTGTAGCCGTGTATTACTACAAGAAGGGTTCGCAATACTTTGACATCTTAGAGATACTAGACCTAGTGATGAGGATGGTCGTGTGCTTAGTCACCAAAATTAATGACCAAGAATAGTGGACACAAGTAAATAAGGCATGGCTGAACTTATGCTGGAAGATATCATAAGGTACCATCTACAACTTGTCCTCTTTCATCGTGGATGAAATTATAAGCAGTGTGTAGGAGGGAGAGAATATACTCTTCAGTAACATCCTCCTCACCATTGTTTTTAAAAATTGAAGTTCCCAATGGGCCAGAAAAATTTGTTTGGGAATATCCAAAAGAGAATCCCTTGCCTGCAAAGAGGTTTGCAAAATATATTTTTGAATCAATGATGGCCTCTCACAAGGCGCACCTAGAAAAATGGTATAAGAGAATGTGTGACACATTTGGGGTTGAGTGGAGGATCCTGAGTAGTTTCCCATGCTCGTGAGTGGAGAGGAAAAATTTGTAGTGTACCAACACTTCTGCATTAGTAGATTTAGGTTGACATATGAGAACATGAGTCCATGGTGCAAACTACCCTTCTCCTTCACCATGTTATACTTCCAAGCCGAAGTTAATCGGTTCAAGGAGGCCAAGAGACTAAGGTTCGACCTTAGTGAGGTAGATGCAGACCACCGTGAGCTACACCAAAAGCTAGTCTACCCAAAGAAGCACACATACGTGGAGAGATATGATGAAGCCTGTAATGTTGCCAATCACCTGGAGGGGATACAAAAAGGGTATACCTTTGCATTTTGCCAAAGTTTGAAAAAGGAACTTACTTGGAGAATGATGTATCCATCCCTGAAGACCCCACATTAAGGAAGAAGGCTACTCCTAGAAAGATAGAAAGATAAGAGATGCGAGATGGTACCAAGTGTTCAAACTACACAGACGGTAAGTGCACCATAGACAAACACTAATCCTAGTACTTACACGTGGAGGAATAAGTCTCCATTCAAAGAAAAACTCTTGAAGAATAGGTGCCAGAGCATAAAGAACCCCTCACTTAGGAGGAATCACCAAGGAAGAAATCACCTGCCAAGGGAAAAGAAAAAGAAGAATCTCCTGTACTGGAATCCCTAGTAAGGAAGAAGCAGAAGGTGATGGATGAGGCCGATTCAGAAGAGACAGAGAGTCTAGATGCCTACATCGATGACAAAGATGATGATGATGAAGATGAACCAGGAGGTAAATACCATCCTATCTATGAAATACATGATTCTGAGGAAGAAAGAGATGAGGAGTATAATGAAGGAGATGAGGAGAAGGAGGATGAAGAAGAAGCTAAGACCCAAGGCAAGGGGGTAGGCGGGGAAGAAGTTACAAAAGGAAAAAGGACCCCAAGCCTCATGAAGGAATAGGTAGATGAGGCCGTGGAGAAAGAAGTGGAAAAAATCATCAAGGACCTAGTGGAACAAGAAGTGGAATGCAACGCAGATGTGGTGATGAAGGAAGCTGAGGAGGAAAGCATAGAAAAATAATATGGCAGCATGGGAGGAGATCCCAGTTTGGTTGTTATCTTTCCAAAGGCTGCATGCACATGGGGAAGAGCATAGAAGCATCACAAGTTAAAGGAATGGGATACATTGATGATCCGAACAAAGTGTTACACACACACTTCCGAGCACCATTCCAATAGAACAAATTTTAGCTATGACTTCATTTGATGAGGAAGGTGCATACCCTCGGATGAGGAAAATATTGTCATGGGCATTTGAGTCCCACATTGATGAGCCATAATTTGAAGTAAGCCAAGTGGAATTGATGCAAGTACCAAAAAAAAGGGATAAACCCCTTGGTGAATGCTCAGAGGCTTTCAGATGAACAAATATGTAACGTGCTCAACAAAGTCTTAGTTGAGGTTGAAGCCAGAATCTTCGGGAGAAATGACAGGGTAAAGTTCCTAGAGGTAGAGCTGGAAAAAAAGGAAGAAGAGCTCATTGAAAAGGCCAAGGAATTGAATCAGGAAGAGATAATCAGTGCTCAGTTAAGGCGTGAGTTAAAAGATGAAAAGGTAAAAGTGTATGAGGCATACAAGAAGATAGAGATGATCATGGATTTCATTATCCTAAAGCATCCAGACTTAACATCACTGCGCAAAAGTATGGATCATCCTTACAATTCCTAGAGGACTTGACCCGCATACTCACCATGAGAGGTGACCACTCACCCTAGAATCAGCAGAGGAGGAATTAGCACACTAAGAAAAATAAAATAAGATGAAGGTGGTGGAGATTGTTGCTCAGTACAAAAAAATCCTCGCCGATGTAAAATCCATTGCGCAAGTTGTTGAGGTTGCCTATGAAAATTGTGCAGATAGAGATAGAGTGGCAAGTATCTTAGTTTTTACCCATAAAGCGAGAACTCAAGGAGTTCTAGGAAAATAACAAGGGGAACAGGGAAGAGCGAGACAAGATCCTAGTTGAACTAGAAAAGAAATCAAAGGCCATTGAGACCTTGCATGGGGCTCAATCAAGAACCAACTAAAGGAATTATACCCTCAAATCACTCGGAGAATGGAAGCACTTGAGGATTTGGGAAAAAAATTGGAGGAGATCATAGAGACAATGGGCGCTAAGGGAGATGGGCTAATTTTTGAAGAAGTGAGCGCCCGGGAGGGGGATCTCTGTTAGCAGGCTCAGAGCGAGGTCAACATTTGGGGAAAATTAGAAGTTGATTTAAGAAAGTATTTCCCTCTCCTCCTCCAGAAGTAAACAAGTTCCCCATTCTTTCATTCTTTTCCCCATTTCTTCATTCCTTATTCTTCCCAACCATTTGTAAGGATCCACCATTCTTTATTTCCTTTATTGAAGAGTGTTTCCAAGGATAGAGAATAGGCATAGTGTGGGGTGATGTTGGGCCCCAAAATATCAGCTAAGTACAAGAAGGCATGTAAGTGCGAAGGACCTATTCAAAGAAGGGCACGCGGGTTAAAGGCATGCAAGGAAAAATAGGTTTTGTACTTAGCCATATTCAGCACCCCAGGTAGCACATGAGAAAATCATGACCCTTGTGGATAAGGTGCCACTGGCAACTGTGGGATCAAGAATGGAATATTCCAGGCATGCAATGGAGGGTTCTAGAAGAGCATCATCATGTAGAGTGGAGAGCTTGGGTCTATGAAGGCATGCTCCCATGAAGGACCACTTTGACACTTGATGACCGATATGTAACTTCTATAAGGCATGGCGGTGGGTGCTAAGGCTATATATACAAGTGCCGGTAGAAGAAAAGGATATATTTGAAGAGAGGTGAAGCCCTGTAGAAAATAGAATGGAGAGTGTTATGGCTAGGGATTAGGATAGCTCTGTGAGCAATAGCATATATAAAGGGATGGGTTCTCATTCTTCTTTGTAATATGATGAGCATAATATAGCTCTGATGCATGATTTGGCTCTACATAATTATATGAGGATCTGTTATGACCTCAAGGGATGTAATGTGGGTTATTAACTTTGATAGTATGAATATAATGCTTCATTATAAATCATCGTGTTCAATACTTATGCATTTCCTTTCTATATAAATCATCTCCATGTGTTGTTTGTTATTTCTCTTACCTGCATACAATGAGATGACAACTCTTCCTAAGTTCATAAGAATGTGGTTTAGTTATTTTCTATCCTGCATTTGATTATCTGTTCTAAGATGATGCATTCTCACAAAACTCACATAAAGGAGAGATTCGGCGCCACGATTGCCTCGGGTGAGTTCCCAGGCGCCCACCTGGGTAATAGGCTAGTGCACATGGTATTTTCCCTGTTCTATGAAGGGTATAAAAATTACTACACCCCACACATTGGGGTGGAAGGTAGATGTTAGAGGACATATTATTTTTATTCCCAAGGATACTAGTCCTCATAAATATTGGTTGAGAGTTGTCTCTTAAGAGCCCCGAGAGAAAAAAGGGTCTAACTTCGATGGGTTACTTCTCGAGACATTATGGCACCTATCAAGGTATCATTTATAACTATAGATTGACATGAATACCCTCTATGAAATCCTCTCATATTTTATCCTAGGTCCTTCTAGTTTTCTCATGATCCCAACGAATAAATTGTTGTCAAAAGTGTCATTTTTTCATTCTTAAGTTGTCAATGATAATTCTTTAAGAGGCCTCATAATACTTAGTAAACATCTCATTTTGTAATAGGTGAGTCTACAAATTATTTCATACAATATAAAAGGTGAAATGAGAATGGGTTCTTCTTGTTGGTTTTCAAGATACATGTTAAGAAGAGCATTTTTATATAAAATATATAGGTGGTGAAATGATAATGTGTGCTTCTTGTTGGTTTCAAGACATATGGTAAATAGGTAACTTAGACGTGGATAGGCATCAATAACCTCCTCAATATAAATGAATCGTAAATATTGAAACATGAGTGTTGAATCCTCCAATTTCTCCCAACAATATGCCCATGGATAAAATAGGTGATGAATGTGTGACAAGCGTTTGAACAAGCCAATATTTGTAGCCATTTCTTAATATTCTCTTAGCTTTGAAAATATGGATTTCTCTACTAATGTGCTAACCACGTGAAGGTGGAATAATTATTGGTACCACTAACCTACATAAACATGTTAGTAAGAAATTAAATAGAAATTTAAAATATATTAAAAAATCATTAAAATTTAATCAAATGAAATGCATATGTACATCTAGTCTTAAGTCAACATACCTTGGAAATTCAATCCATGAACCAATAGGATCAACTCTACTCCTGAAATAGAAATAATTGATTCATGGTTTGACTCATTAACATTCTCAGTAGATTCTTGTTTGATGGCCTACCTTGATATTTGATTAACTAAATATTTGTTGCAAGAACCAAATGTGAATAGTGGAGTATCTTCCTATGTATTTCATAGTCTTCAAACAACCAAACATTTTTATAGGATATCATCAAATCCAAGTTCCAATGACTACCATTGACCCAAAGTGGGATATTTAAGGTTTTCATTATCAATGATTGTGCTATCAATTTTGTTTTTCCTCTACATAATGACACAAGTAGTAGTTTATTCCCTCTTCATTAAATTAAGTCGCAATAACTACAAAAACATGCCCTACATCACAAAGTAAAAATAGAATCAAATTCAATACATTCAAGAATTATCATTTTATAATTTATAACAAATCACGTACCTTTTTGCACTAGATTAGATACATGGTCAAATTCAGGTGATGTTTTCATATGATCTTAAGAGACAAGTTGTAATGCTTTTAGAACTTGATATGTGTCAAATGGAATTAGAGGTTTAAAAACTCATTCTTCCACCAACTCTTGTGACTCAAATTTAATTCAAACAAAATCAATGTAAGTTATATAAAAACATGACATGCACCTCATACGAATAATCCAAGAACTGTGTTTAAGATACGAAATGAGTGTGACTCATTTGATCTTGTAATTGTCATACAATCTCCATAGCTTGTCAAAAAAATTTCCTCTATCAACCATAAATATATATTAACTATTGATATTTCTTGAGAGCCATGTCCCATGTTCGTATTACACCATTCAACAATGTTTTTTCTCCTATAATATTAGCAACGCGTCTTTGATCTTTAATTCTTCTCTTGCAAGGGATTTTTCCACACATGTTCATGCACCATCATCCTCTCCTTTTCCTTCTCATACCTTAGTATAACTATAAATAATTTGTACACCTATGGTAAAATGCATCATGTTTAACCAATAAAAAATTTGTACATTCTTAAATTGTGATGTGTAGTTGTTTGACCAAATGTAATCTTTGATTGAATATAATGTTCCTTTTAGCTAGCTTCGCATAAAACAAATAGAAACACCCTTACACATAATTTTTAGAATGTTTTTTATCATCATTTATGTATAAATGGTACTCTCTTAATATTTTTAATCTTTTTCAGTGCCTTTTGGAGAGTACATGAATGTTATATACATAAAAATAGAAACGTGCATTGATTTTTAGTATTTTGATTTGGACCTTCATTTTTGGTTGCAATGAGTATTTCTCTGTGAATTAAACTACTAAAATGATAGTACCGAGTGGGATTGTTTCCTTGATTAACTTTAATTTTTCATCCAATATAGCTCTATGTGTGTGCCTTGTATACTCAAACAATTTCCTCTTTGAATTTCACCATTTATTCCGATACTGTGTGATTGTTATGTAATAAGCTCACACCTTTTATATTATTTTCCATCTTTTAATTGATATATCATAGACTTATATTTTCTAAGACCAACTAATTATTTTCATGTTGCTTGTGTATTTACTCATGGATATAACTTTTAAATTTCAACAAGTCATTGCATATGTTATAAGTTTCATTGAAACATGTTTTGTTATAAAAAAATGTCCAGTTGATATTTCACAAAATGTGGTAAGAATCAATTCCCTTGCTAATTATTGGTGGGACATTTAATTTGTACTCTTGCAACATGCTTTCAGTATGCAAGACACAACATATATGACAAAAAACATCATAATGCGTTGAGAAATCAACATGATGCCTACAACAACAAGTGGTATGTGAGGGATTGATTTTCACATAAAGGGTTTGTTCATTTCAAAAAATCTATCTAAAGTCAGATTTTGGATTTTTATTCTTAAACTTAGACAACAATTATGTTTGACTCATATCCAAGAAATGTGTTTCATGTGGTTCATAACTACGAGAACCAACTCTTATTTTTATCATTTATCTTCTATTTGGCGAAGCCCTTGTGTTCTCATTCTAAAACTTTACAAGTAATTATTTTAGAGTATCATATTTATCCTTGTATTTCCATGGGAGTCTACAAAAGAATGCCTAGTATTCATAATTATTGGATGATTCAAGACATTTGTGTCTCCAAATTTCCTTCATTAGTGTTTTTATGTTTACTTTCAAATCTCTACTTATTTTTCTAATCGCATTTTTTCAGTGTTTTATCACTTCCTATACATTCAAGTAAGTGCACATCGTATAGCATTACAATATTTGGTGTGTTTGTTCATATCTATGGTATGGTATGCTTTAGGTAGAGTTTAAATAATTTCCACATACTAGTTTTCAATATTAGATGTTCTTAGTCCTTAGAGATTCATTGTAGGTCACATCATAATTAATTTCATTAGTGTAAAAATAATTGACATCTTTGTGTATAATTTATTTTCTCAAAATAATTATTCCAAATTTCCATAGCTTTTCTTCTCAATTTTTTGTCATACATTTTGTTAGGCATTGGCTTTTTTTAAAAAATGATTTCAATTAAGTGAATGGATTTTATACGCAAAATGGAAGGAGGTTTCTTAGTAAAGATTCATTATCAAGGTTACTTTCATCATTCATTATTCCCATGTAATTTTCAAAATTGACAATTGGATTCTCGAGAAAATTTTCATTATCATTATTCGTATCAAAATTATTATTCAATTCATTATCAATACTCATTTCAATATTATTATTATCTTCATATTCATCAATTATTTCACCATCATTGCTTATTGAATCATCATTGTATACAATATTTGATGCATTTGAGATAGTAGATGTACCTTACCCTCCACATGCCTTTTACATCCACTTCAATTTCTTTATTCCAATCACTTGTAATTTTGCTGATGTCTGTGTATCATATTTTTCATATCATTACATCATTTTTTATCCCTCATGATGATTATAACATAAATAGTGGGGTTAGTGACAACTTCAATCATAAAAATATCATGTAGGAATGTGTAGAATGTTGCACATCGAGACGGTGTGGGCAAAAATATCACAAAAAGTGAAATAGAACGTTAGAGTGTAGGGCATAGAAAATATTAGTAATGATTACACGTTATTTATAATATTAAACCATGCCAAAGGCCCCAAGGCTCATATATTGTTTGGATTCTTGATCCTAACACTTGGACTCGCTTAAAACATTGGAAACATTGTGTTTTAGATGAATATGATCAAATGCATATTCCACCATGATAAATCCTATAAAATGGATTAAATTTTATCTTTAAAATGTGACTAATATTTCAAGAAAACTCACCTATTTCTAAATACATGATTTTTCAAAAAATGACTATTATAAGGTTTTAATCAATAGTATTTTCTATCTTTTTATAGCTCTATTTGTTGTATTTATACATGTCTATATTTATTCATGTATCTTTTATTTTGTTCATGTAAATTGAATTGAAATTATATAGTCCTAAACTAGGACAAATTTTTATGCATTCAAAAAAATTAAATTTTGATATTTATTGAGATAGTTGTGGTGGGTGCACGGTTGGCTATCAATTATTTATCAATTTTCAAAGTATTTTTACAAAGAAAATCATAAAAAAACTTGCTCACTAAAAAAGTAAAACTATAATTGTATCCCAATATAGATGATCATATCTAACTTTTCACCATAAAGAGTTTTTAAAAATACTAAATAATGCTCAAGATTTGAGGGGACCATGACCGACTATCTACTATGTTTTTGAAAAATAGGATCACCTTAGTGTTAATTTTGTGTCACAATTTCCATAATATATTATGTTATATTTATGTGATATTTACATCATTATTTCAATAAAAGTGGGTGAAAGAAATCAAAAATGACACAAATTTGCACAATTATTTGTGTTAATTCCACTTTATGTAATAATGTGATCACCAATATCTTCCATATTCATATGTTCAAGATAACTCCCAAATTTTTCAAATTCTTTCTTACACCTATGTATACATTCATCCTTTCAATGTTATTTAGTTTTTGGCCTACAAGAGCAATTCTCCTAGACATGAACAAAATTATTCTTGTCATCCCCTACCATTCATGTCCTCTATATGGGAAATGACCAAATTTAAAACTTGGGACTTCTCATTGGGTAATCTTAGGCTTGAGTATCAGGTTGGATTGCACAAGAAATCAAATAAGAGTAATACACACACACACACACACACACACACACACACACACACACACACACACACACACACACACAAATTACCCTTAATGTCATTATCACCATCACCTGGATTTTTGGCCCTTGCGTAATAAGATAAAATAGAGGAAACTATGTAAAACTAAGATCTAAAATATGTATAAGTGAAATCACCCTAAACTCTACAAAGAAAATAACATAACTAATTGAGGGAGGATAACACCATTTCCATATATATCCAAGGTTTTAAGTCTAGGAATGTAACACTAAAGATAAAATCTTAATGGAATGTTAACTAACATGAATATAATTCAAAATCTAACTAATCATGCCTACTAATATATTGAATTGTTAAACTAGCAGAGACCTAAATAGATCTAAGAGGGCAATAAAATTGGTATGGTTGCTACTCCAAACAAGGTGAAATGGCCTCTCCAAATGACTACATGGTCATTTTGGATATCCATCTACTAACCCCATTGAAGACTTTAGGCAAGGATTGAGCTTGGCTATAAATCATATTTCTTATATGAGATGTAAATCAAAGCATGGTGTAAAGTTGGAAGGTAGTACTTAGTCTTATTTATAGTTTTTCATTTGAGGAAAACTTGCATCTTGGTGCATGTGGGACTAAAATTACAAAGAATATTAAGACTTTTTAATCATGATTAAGGTTTTCTAATCACAATTAGTGAATTAACAAGTGATTAAGATGTGAGGAGCCTTAATCAACCACTTAGGGTCAATTAGGAGGCTAGAAAATCTTTTGAAGCTTGTTGAGATGTTGTGGAGGGAAATAGGGTGATTTTGAGTAGTTAGAAGAGGGGTTTGATCCAATAATAGGGTATATTGACTAAAACATGAGTGAAATAGGTGGAATTAGCTAATAATCACTAATTGTCTATTTGGAAGAGGATTTTGACTTACGATTCATCGTAAAGTGGCATCCTGAATGTGAAAGGGGTTAGGTGATAAAAATATTTTTAATTAACCAAAATGGTAAGAAATGTTAGTTAATTAGAGGAAATCACTAATTATAATGGAATTGGTAATAATGGGAGTGATTTGTGTGCATTTGGAAATAAGATTGCAAAAGTGGAATTTAGGTGTCTACATTTGCCCATGTTTGAGGTGAAGTAAGTGACTTCACTTCAAATATAGTAGACAAGCATAAGTAAGTAAATTTTTGAATAAAAATTTGTAGAATGAAGGATGCCCCCTCAAGTTTCGATGAGGTAATAGAAGAAGTCAATTGATGATCGAAATTAAGATTTAAACGAATAAAATAAATAAGGATAGGGATAAACATGGTTTTTTATTTCCCCAGGTGATTTAGAAGAAAAATTAGTAGTGATAATAAATGATAATGGAGGATATAGAAATGATAATGGAGAATATAGGACAAGCCCAATCTTTGCATCCAATCTTTCAATAAGCAACTTTGTTGTATCATTTTTCCCCTAGGTCTACATCATCGACCTTTATTGAAATAAACAAAAGTGTAAGATAACATGAAAAGCTAAATTACTAACATTTGTTCATTGCTAAAAATATGTAACTCCATGCAACATACATAATGTAATGCAATACGAGAAAGTAAAATGATGCTTAACTCCATGCAATATACATAATGTAATGCAATATGAGAAATTAAACCAGCTAACCTAATAGAGAAACTAGTACAATCACACATACTCAAACAAACAACGTTCAAGACAGTTGCACCAATGTTTTTGTTATCAAGATTCAGTTCCTAAATGTTCATGTTGTAACGACAAGGGTTAAAAATGGTGCCCCAAGCAAGGATACATGTGAGGGGAATAACAGAGGACACAAGTAGTCCCATGGAAAACATTTGTGCACTATGACACAATCTCTAGCAACTCATTATTGCACATGAGTACCGACATAGTAAGCAAGCCAACTTTATTAATGGAGGTAGATCACGATGATCTGCAAGTCATTTGAGACAATAATAAGAAAGAACCTTAAGAAAGATGATTTTTTAGGACAAATTTTGATGTTTGAGGACAATACATTGGATAAAGAATTTAGCTGCGTGCATGTCATTTACTAATTTTTGAAAAAACTAATTTTTTGTAATTTTTTTAATTTTTCATGATTTTACCATTTTTTGGATTTTTTTGAAAAAATTTAATGGAGCATGGGTGCACATGTGCCAGTGCAAAAATAGCGTGGACACGCATGTTCTAGTGCAAAAAGGCATATGCCTATGAATTTTTTTTTAGTAAACAGAGCACACATGTACCGGTGCACAAATAGTGTGGGCACACATGTGTCAATGCATAAATAGCGTGGGAGCGCATGTGTTTGTACACAAAGGCATGCGCATATGTAATTTATTTGTTTTTAGTGCACCATGAGCATGCATGTGGTGGTGCACAAATATCATGGGCATGCATGTGTTGGTGCATAAAGGCACGCGCCTATGTAATTTTTTTATTTTTTAGTGCAGTGTGGACACGCATGTGCTAGTGTACAAAGGCATGTGCCTATCCACAAAAGACACTTTGAAACATTTGTAGCAGAAAATGAAGGGTGCTATGAAAACCTAGATGGTAAAAATAAATGGATTGGATAACAAAATAGAATAATTTGATGATAGAGTAGAAGAATATCATGGTAAAATAGAAGAATAAGATCATAATAAATGACTTGATTGACCTAATGAGATATATTGTTTTGAATTTTTGAAACATATTTGAATGTTTTTAATTTTTATAAGATTTCTAAAGCTATGTACAACAAGTAAAGAAATGTGGATGCCCCTAGCGATAGATGGGATGTACAAGGGAAGAATACCACATGTATGCACAAGAAAGTAAAGATGCAAAATTGCCCCTAGATTTAGGTGGTATTATTCAAAGGAAAACTCTTCACATGCAGAATTCAGATCAAGGCTAATATGGATAGGTTCAACATGATGATGAACTTAAACCTATGAAGTGTTAGGAAGGAGCAAGGATGCCCCCAGTGTAAGTTGGCTAAGAAGCACATGATAGAGAGAAGTAGAAGATTGTTTTTGTGAAAGGGGACAAAGGTTCCCAAAAACATGGAAAAAATGCAATCTTATACACATGGATGTTCTAAATGAAGTAGAAGAAGAACTAACATGAATGAATATAGCTTATAATCCTTGCGATGAAGAATCACTTAGCCAAAGGCATAAATCATGAGACAAGATACAGACTAAAGTAAGAGTCTGAACAAGGTACAAAAAATACACTTGGTAACATACTAAGCCTATTTTCTCATCTATATCCAAAGTGTGTGCATGTGGAAATTTATTACCTCTTAGAGGGAATATTTGATAGACAACAAGTGAAGACACCCTATCCAATGTGTAGGAATGATTTATTTTTCAAATTTGATTTTTTTGTGAATTGATTGTGGAAGGAGAGTCATCCATTACTCCTCTATCAGCCAGGTGTTCATAGCCCTGACAGAGATGTATTTTATTCTAATCACAACATTTTTATACCTTGATCAGGCATCCATAGCCCTAGCAGAGATTATTGGAAATACCTCAAGAGAGAGTCATATATCAATTTACTTTTTTTGTTAGCTTTAAGCGAAGGCCTTTTAATTTGATTGATTTTTTTGCTTTTCAAACTTATTTCAAGTCTCTTATTTGACAAGGGATTAAGAACTATTATTGGCTTGATGGAAGGAGATAGAAGTGCTTATGATGATGACATTGGCTAGTGTCAAAAATATGTCCAAAAGTTCTTCACAACAAGTTTTAGACGTTGATTATGATATGGTCTATATGAGGTCAATCGTTCTTTAGTTTATCAAGGTGATGAAAGACCAAGGCCAAATGGATACCATAGAGATAAATGTTGTAAAATGCATGTGAATAGGCTAACCAAAATATCACCGAAGGGATGAAAATGGTAGGAAGACTTGCAGAAGAAGAGAAAGAAAGGGAAGAAAGAACATCCGTGTGTATTTAATATCGGATTGCAATGTTTGATCTTTACCTTTGATGATTTTTTTGAAATGTTTTTCATTTTTTTGTATTTTTGTATTTTTGATTTTTTAGATTTTAGAAAATTGGGACCAATCAATATCAATTTGCGTGATAATATCCAACAACAATGTTCATGATTTCCTTGATAAGGGATATTAAGCATGTTTTCTTATCAAGAGTCATATTATCTCCGATTTTGATGATCATAGTGAGCTCATACTCAACAAATGACTGTGATTTATCTTGAAACATGGATTTTGTATGTGGGAGGTTGAGTTCCCTATCCATATTTTTATGCACTTTACACCATACTTGATGGTTGTGTTAGTGTGCATTCTTGTATTGTGTGTGAGTCTGAACTTTATGGTGGTTTAAATTTTTGGGAGCTTTGGAGCTCTTGGAATTTTGTATCTTAGCTTGATAAATAAATGGTTTGGGCTTCCTATAAGCTAATATGTGACTTGTCTGATCCCGATAAGTGGGAGAAGAAAGGGGAAGTTTAGACTTGACGTAATAAATGATAGTGGGCTTGCCACAATCATTGATAAACAACAATGTGATAGATACGAAGGGAATGTTCTAATAATTGAAAGGAGACGGGATACTAGGAGGTTTTCCATAGAATGAAGATAAATAACTACTACCGATGATGTATCCCTAAGATTGAAGATGAGGAACTTCCCTGGAGGCGTCCCATAGATAGAAGATGATAAGATATTAGGATGTGGCCCAAGAATTGAATATGAGGGGCTACTAGGATGTACCCCCGAGTATAGATGAAAAAGGACTATTAGGACATGGCACCAAGATATAAGAAAGTGGGATACCAGGTGGTTATCCACACATATATGATAATGAACTACTTAAAGGTGGCCCACATATAGAAGAAGATGATGGGCTACCAAGCGGTGACCCAAGGTTATATTTTGATTGAGGAATTGTGATAGATAAAGAATGATTGGGTAAGGAGAAGATAGGAAATGGATCAATGCTAGACCTAGGCCTTCCATCACTCAACGAAGAATGTGAAGATGGAATAACAAGTGGAGGATTGAGTTGAATGATCCTAGGGTCTTCCTCTATTTTAGGACGAAAGGAATTAATTTCTTCCTCCCAATGCATGAGGGCATTGAAGTCAAAATTAATTTTTTTCTCATTATCCCCTAGAGGAGTGTCATCATGTAACCTCATGAATTCATTGATCACTTCCTCATCCTGAAAGAAATCAACCAGAATGGGTATTTGTTCTTCGACCATGGGAAGCTGACTAGAATAAATGGTTTCAACTAGTGTGGAAGATTGAGAAGATGATGACTCAAGAGATGAAGTAGATTTAGATTTTGATGTATCACGAGTAGAAGAAGATGTGGTTTTGAAATAGCTTGGTATAGGTTTTCTCTAGAAGATGACACATTGTTGGTAGAGTAATAGGATACCTCATCCAGGAAATATATTTTGATGTAGGGGTTGACTTGGATGATTGTGACATGAGTGTCGACTTAGAATATTGTGACATGGGAGTCAACTTAGATGATTGTGACATAAGTGTCGACTTAGATGATTGTGACATAAGTATCGACTTAGATGATTGTGACATGGGAGTCATCTTAGAAGAATTTGGATTCACCCAAATCTTCAATGGAGGAAAAGGTTGTCAAGGTGGAAAATAAGTGAGGTCCTATGAAGCAAGGAGGACCGTGACTCAAGAACCAAATTAGATTTTTGATTGATGGATCTTGGAGCCACATGGATCTTCAAAGGAGGAAGATGTCATTTAGGTGACTGATAAGGGAAGTCTTGCAAAGAAAGGGAGGACTGTGACTCAAGAACCAAATTAGATGTTTGATTAATGGATCTTGGATCCATAGAGATCTTAAATGAAGATGTCATTTAGGTGACTAATAAGGGAATTCCTGCGAAGAGATGGAGAACTACGACTTAAGATTCAAATGAGGTGAATATATTTGATGAGAATCTTCAGAAGATCGAGGTGAATCTAAAGAATCAAAAGAAAAATTTAGATTAGAATTAGAAGAAGAGTGGGGGGAACCTAAATAATAATTTGGATCAGAAGCATCTAAACCATACCACCGACTATGAGATGAAGGTGGGGAACATGGTACCGATTGGGTTCTCTAGCGCAAAGAACCAAACAAGGCTTAGCCATGATGGGCATCCTTTGATGGGAATGCCAAAAATTTGATTTCTTAGTGTCATACGTATAAGTAACCTCATGATAATTGGTCATTGTTGGCATTTGTAGGATACAAATTTCTAGACCAAGATAGTGCGATTGAAATCCTTCAATTGGAATGAATTCTTGTTTTGATTTTAGCGACACAATGAAACTAGCTAGACATTTGGAAAACATGGGCTCTAGGACAAACCAAGCGGCGTAACGTCAAATCATTACAAAAAATACCAAAAAATAAATGGTCACGAATCGAAGGATCAATATAAACCTAAGGATGCTAAAGAATAAATAATGTCCTACCCTAACAAGGTAATATATGATAAGACGTATCTAGGACTAGACAATGACGTATAAGACTCAAATCCAGTCACAAAAAAAGTTTACTCCCTATGATTTTTGAGATAGGTTTGAAACAAATAGTGACAACACAATATCACTAGCTAGGCCAAGTTTGAGACAAAAAGACCTAAATACTAAGAGAGTGTTGACGTAATCCTCCAACAAGGTATACTAAAAACCAGTTTCTAAACACTAAAAATTCTAAGTCTTGTAAAATGGAAGATATAAATGTGAGTAGCGTAACAATGCTATTTGGACATGTTACTCCAAGCCTTGTAAGAAAGCAATATTTTAGTATCAAAATGGTGTTATAATGATGCTAACAAAGTAACATCAACACTCAAAAAAATTCAAGGCAAGGCTAGGATGTAAAAACTATGCCTAAGTATACAACGGAATTCTTATGCGTGCGAGCAGCGTTATAATAAAATGTAGAGATTTAGGCCAAGTTTCACAATGGAAACAAGACATAAATATCACAATTGTATGGCTATAATGTGGGTAGCATAACAACTCAAAATAATTCATTCATAATACAACCTAACTACAATGATAGTAAGTCTCAATATGGGTTTTGAGATAAGAGGGGATACTAGAATTTGATGATGTACCATTCATACTTTCAACTCTTGCATTTTGGCATTACAACCTGGTCATGCAAGAAGACTACAAAAGTGGTGGACATGATTATTTCTAGTAGGTATCTATATATTTTTTTCTTCTTTTGTCTCCAAAATGAACAACAAGAAAACAAAGGAGTAGACCAAGTGGTGATGAAAAATACTTGGTGTAACTTTGGCATAGTTTCACCTTGTCTTAGGACAAGTGAAAAACTAGGAAAAAGTAACACTAAATAGATTTCGTGATGAAATGTCACGTGGTTTCAAATTTAAGAGATTATTTCCCTTGTTCAAAAAACAAGAGTTTGAATCCAACAAATTTGTCACTTTGTGAGAGTGCTCAAATATAATATCCAAAACAAAATTGGCTCCAAGCTGGCAAGCTTTCCTAGGGGTTCTCTCTCTGTGTGTCACAATTTTACTTCTGCAAGCTCGGTTTGTCAAGGTTTCCCAAGGAGTATCTTGGATTTACTTTACCCCCTTCTAATACAATGAGAAACTAGTGTGTTCAATTGTATTATCATTGGGGTTGCAATGGAAATAACTTTGACTCTAATATTTCAAGGTGTACTAGTCAATTCGGTAGTGTGGAGCACTTTCCTGTTTCATTCACAAGGTTCCCTCTTACGTGAACTACTTTAGGGTTCCTAGGACCACCCCCATTGTTATAGCTTAAGGCTTATGCAAAAGGTTTATGTCCTATTTTAAAGAAGATGATCCATAGCTCTTAACTGAAACCTGTAATACAGTGTTATGAATGGTGTGTTGGTGTGTTTTTTATCTTTTGGATTAAGCAATTTTGTTTAGACCATTGTTGGCAACCTACAACACACGTGAATGTTAGAGTTTGGTTTGAAGAGATCCCTCCTTTCTTTGACTAGCGATAGGTCCTTCACACAAATGATTAGTAGTTCAAAAAGATCTACAATTTTATAGAAAAAGGATTAAGTGTTGCTTTTGTTTCTCAAGATCACACTAGGTGCAAGAGAAGAGCATACACAACAAGTAACCCAACTAGATGAAAAGCTTGTAAATCAACTAACTACCATAAAACTTTACAAAACAAGGTTTATTCCCAATTAATCCAAGTGCTTCTTAATGAAAGACTAAAATTGCTTTTGGTTCCCAAGATCACACTAGGTGCAAGGGAAGAGCATACACAAATTTTAGCCTTGATTATTTATCAAGTGAAAAATCTCTTAAACTAAAAGATCATGTACATGCCAAAATGAAATTTTATCCCCTTAAGCATAGAAATGAATGATGATTTTTCCTACTTACTCTAAATTATCAAAAATGAGGTTTAAGGGTGCTTTTGTTTCTCAAGATCACACAAATTTTAAGAGAAGAGCATACATAACCCTATTCCAAACTCATACAAAGCATGAAACAAAATCACTCATCAAACCCTAAGTAAATGTGTTAGAAAATGACTAGTTTTCTAAAAATGAAAACCTAAATTTTTGGTAACTCTAAAACCCAAATTTATGTTACCATTGTGTAGTTCACTTCAATACCTTTCCAACGCAAAAAAAACGGAGTTGTTTCGAGGTTGGGAGAAAAATTTATGGCCTCTGGAAGATAGGTTATGCACTCAGTGTAGCACAAGTGCACACTTTGATGCACATGCGCACACCTTGATGCATAGGCACAAAATTTGATGCAAAGGTTTACACTTTGATGCAAATGTACACCTCTCTCAAATTTACACATTGAAGTTTACACAGGCACGACCAAAGAGGCGTGGGCACATACTTTGAAGCACAAGCGCAAATTACACTCGAGAGACCAAAAATACAAGTGTTGCACAAGTGCACATAGTAGTGCAAAGGCACACACATCAGAGCACGGGT
Organism: Taxus wallichiana var. yunnanensis; assembly: GCA_018340775.1. Classification (NCBI taxonomy): domain Eukaryota; kingdom Viridiplantae; phylum Streptophyta; class Pinopsida; order Cupressales; family Taxaceae; genus Taxus; species Taxus wallichiana. The sequence continues at coordinate 124,033,509 of CM031244.1, read as the reverse complement.
GCACACAGTAGTGCATAGGAACACACCTTCTTGTAGGTGTTCAAAACATGATTTTTGACAAGGAATTATTCAAAAATATCAAATCTTTAGCCTTTTGAGGGAATTTTAACAACACTTTGCCTCCTTGAATCCTGCAAGGAACATGAAAACAAAGCAACTATGAATGATTAATCTAGAAATCTTGAGAAACTAATCTAAAAATCTTGAAAGTAATCTAGAAAGCTTGAAATTAAACTAGAAAACTTGAAACTAATCTAGAGAGCTTTGAAATTAAACTAGAAAATTTGAAACTAATCTAAAAAACTTGAAACTAATCTAGAAAACTTGAAATGAAAAAATTGAAACTAAGTTAAAAAACTTTAAAAATGAATGCAAATGGGGTATGGTCTCACCGATTCATGCCAAATGAAAGCACCCTAAACTCTACAAAGAAAATAACATGACTAATTAAGGGAGGCTAACACCATTTCCATCTATATCCAAGGCTTTAAGTCTAGGAATGTAACACTAAAGATAAAATCTTAATGGAATGTTAACTAACATGAATATAATTCAAAATCTAGCTAATCATGCCTACTAATATATTGAATTGCTAAACTAACAAAGACCTAAATAGATCTAAGAGGGCAATCAAATTGGTATGGTTGCTACTCCAAACAAGGTGAAATGGCCTCTCCAAATGACTACATGGTCATTTTGGATATCCATCTACTAACCCCATTGAAGACTTTAGGAAAGGATTGAGCTTGGCTATAAATCATATTTCTTATATGAGATGCAAATCAAAGCATGGTGTAAAATTGGAAGGTAGTACTTAGTCTTATTTATAGTTTTTCCTTTGAGGAAAACTTGCATCTTGGTGCATGTGGGACTAAAATTATAAATAAGATTAAGACTTTCTAATCATGATTAAGGTTTTTTAATCATAATTAGTGAATTAACAAGTGATTAAGATGTGAGGAGCCTTAATCAACCACTTAGGGTCAATTAGGAGGCTAGGATAAGCTTTTGAAGCTTGTTGAGATGTTGTGGAGGGAAATGGGGTGATTTTGAGTGGTTAGAAGAGGGGTTTGAGCCAATAATAGGGTATATTGACCAAAACATGAGCAAAATAGGATTAATTAGCTAATAATCGCTAATTTTCTGTTTGGAAGAGGATTTTGACTTACGATTCGTTATAAAGTGGCATCCTAAATGTGAAAGGGGTTAGGTAATCAACAAAGCACTATTAATTAACCAAAATGGTAAGAAACATTAGTTAATTAGCAGAAATCACTAATTATAACGGAATTGGTAAGAAAGATTTATTTGTGTGCGTTTGGCAATAAGATTACAAAAGCGGAATTTAGGTGTCTACAATAAGAAAACAATACACATGATATAAATAGGGTTTCACTTGGTTAAAAATCCTCTTAGGTAAAATAACCAAGTACATTAACCTTTTATTGTATTAACGCTCCAAGGTTTTGTAGTTATTATACCCATTGTACATACACTACAATGTTTAACAATATCTACAACATTCTATCTTGCTAAATGAAATTATTATTAGACGTAGTCATAACCACACCAAAAAATATATAAGATAGTTACATTAACCATTTCCGATAGCACTCTTGACAAAATGCATTCCTTTATATTATCATAAGACTTTGTAATCCTCGCACACTATAAAATACTTGAATATTGTCTAACTAACTGAGAAAATTCATCATTTCATAATATTCTCCAACAACCATGTTATAGTATTATCAACATGCCCTTTTATACCTCCATTTGATATATCTAGTCAAATAAGTGTTTGGTAACACATTAGAAACATCATGTTGTATTTCCATGTTGTATAGCTCTACTACGCATTGTTTCCAAAATAGGCACCCAGATTATTTTTGGGAAACTATATGCAAAAGATGAAGACTTGTGGGTCTTGATAAGTGTTACTAACCCACTATTTATCCTTACTTCCTCAAATCTTGTTCAAATTACTTACGTGGATAAGACTTAGGGTTATATAATTCAAAATAATTAAATACTTAATTATTTTATACCTTTCTTTTGCATCCCCTAAATTTTAGTGGAACCCTAAAAATTTGTGGGTTCCTATTTTTCTACGGAGTTCTAAGTATTTCACGGAGTTCCTAATAATATGTGGGTTTGTAGTTTTCTATGAGTTCCTAGTTTTTCACGGGTTCCTATTGTTCTTTAAAATGCTAGAATTTCCATGCAATGCTTTAAAAATTGTAGAAAGATCCAGAAGCTTTATGAAATTGAAATTCCACACAATATTCCATGGATAAAAGGACGATTGTAATTTCAAAAAAATGTGATTCTACATAATGAAGCATTTGAGAATCTGTATTGAAGGATTTCAAGTCCACTCACAAATCTACACATCTAAGGAATTCCAAATTCGCTCAAAAATTCAAACATTGAAGTAATTCCAAATCTACTCAAATATATGCACATTAAAGGACTTCCAAATACACTCAAAAATTGCACTATGAATGACTTAAAAATCAGTACTAAAAAGGATTTTTGTGACTTTGAAGGAATCTTCAAAATGCCATAACTTTTGATGGGGGCATGAAATTGAGAAAAATTGGTATCATTGGAAATATATTAAAATGAAATACACGTTGAAGGTAGTTTTGGATCATGATAAATCTTTTCTTTATAAATAACTAGATGTGGGGCCCACTAATGTTTTCAAATTTGAGTTGTGACTCAACCATGGGACTATTTTTACTCGTATCTTTTGATCCAAAGCTCGTTTGACATGAGACCAGTCTCATTGGATGAATTTTTCAAATGGAATCACTCAAAAATAACTATTGAGAATAATTATGGACATAACTGGGAGATTTTAATGATAGATTTTTGAGTCTTTTTCTTAATCAATTACATATGCTTTTGTTTGATTCTTCTTATTTCATGATGCTTCTTGGATGGTATATTCTCCTCATACCCCCACAAAAAACACAGAGAATGGGTTGAATGGTTTTTAAAATATAAATTAGTTGTTATCAATGGTCCAAATCACAATTATGACCAAAAGTAGACATTTATCATCTCACTCTTCATTTATATCCCCTAATTTCATGGAAATTCATTGATTGAGTTGGAGTTCATTCACATAGAAAATATATGAAATTTTTATTTCATGTAAAGGCACCCCATGGGTGTGGATCATCATGAGACTAGGGATTACCTTCTAATCCATTTTTGGTGTATTTTGCAAGGGTCAAGTAAGTTATACATCTCCGTGGCATTTTCAAATCCCTTATCCTCTCTTATCCTATAAATTTAATGAGTTTAATAAGTGAAAATATCCTCTTTTGAAGGAAAAGAAACTCTACCCAATTGGTTTTGAGTCTCTATAGACCCTTTTGTTGAACTATGTAATGCATTCACTACCTTCTCAATGACTATGAGAGATTGTGTATTTCTTAAGAAATAAAATCTATTTGATTTTGATTCATATCTATCCTTCGGCGTGTGTTATTACATATTACCTTTCTATGTTATTATTTTATGATCTGTATGAATTATATTTTCATAATTTCAATTCATTATGTCATTTCTACATATGCTTAAAGGTTTTTAGATTTTAGTGTGGATTTTGGTCTTTTTACCATTTATCAATGTGTTTTTCCCTTTTCCCTTGATCTTGGAGATATTGATCCTTTCATTCTATGGTGTATCACCATTCTTATAAAATTTTAGTAATATTCCTCCCTTAACTTTGCACGATTTTTAGTTAGATTAAAATAGTGGTTAATCTAGATCTGTTAAAGAAAGGATTCATCCTTATTTTGTAGGTTTATCTCAAGGGTTAAGGTCCCACACCTTATTTATACTCCCATTGTTTTTGCAGAGACCTTAAGACACTTGAATAGTTTCTTAAATTAGAAGGGTGCACACAAATCTCTCAAAAAAATTTTGTCACACTCGGTGGTACTTTCATTTCCATTTTTTTACATCTAATGAGGTTTCTTATTCTTTTTCTAGATGTTCTTGTAAAATACAGACAAAATTTTGATGTTTTCTTATCTTCTATTTTGTTTCTAAACTAACTTTTTAAAATTCTTAGTGACTTTGTAAGCTCTAGCTTCGCTTGGCTTATAAGAGGAATAATCATAATAAGTAGTGTTTTTAAGAAACTTGTTGATATCTTACAATTATCTCCCAAAAATTTTAGAAGTAGGTCTCTGTAAAGATGCGAGAGAACACCTAAGTCTAAGAGATCCTCTCCACTCCCACACGTGGTTTCCGGTCATAAGTCCTACAAAGCAACCTTCAGCCCTTAAATACCATGGCTCATCCATGTTTTTCGTCCTTCAATTATGGTACCCCATTGGCTATAAATGTGTGGAATGACCTCCTAGGTGTTTCTCTCAAAATCATTCCCTATTTCAAAGTTGAGAAACATGTTAATCATATTGATCATCTTAGGAACATCATCCACTTTTTCTCAATTCACCACATAACTCAAGTAGATGTTATAATGAGACTTTTGGCAGCTTCCTTGAAATAAAAATCCCTAACATGATATGGGAGTCTTTATCCCAATTCTATTTGCATATGCTATGAATTTGGAAAATTCTTAGTGAGACAATTTTCGAGACAAGAGTGGTCATTTTTCACTTATGAAAGTAACCGGCATTGATCAAGAGGGAATCTATTGAAGATCTTATATGATTATAACTACATATTCTAGAAGTTATGGGATAGAATCCCACTTTTAGTAACTCCTTTACATTCATCTTTCGTATACCATATTAGGGATCGAATTTTGATATTTATGTTATAATCTAATCTATGGTAGCTTTAAACCTTCATGTTGCATTTAATATGGCAATCTCAACCGAGAATAATTTTATCCAAGTTGGTAAACTATCTCTAAGGCCCCCATACCATTATTCCAAGACTTAACCCCCAATCATATAATCTATCCCCAACTTGTTTGTCAACCATTGGAAACCATTTCCATTACCTCAGCTAATGAGTTGGATGAGTTTAAGTTCATGCTAAGTAATATGAAAAATGAAGTGGCCAATTTTAAAAGGAAATAATCCCCATCCACTCAAATACCTTGAATCCATATAACCTAACCTACCAACCCACTAGAGCACATCCTCAAAACCATATCAACCCTATAGGACCTATAAATTGCATATAACTATCTCCTACTAATCTAAATTAAGCAATTTTCCCTATGTAAAACAAAGTGTGGCTGAATATTTAAGGTGATTTTATCCTTTCTCCCAACCATTTGATTCTAAAATTTTCCCTCGTGGAGTAGTGACACAAGCCTTGGCAGTTCAAAATTATTTTGTTTATCCCAATCAAATGAATGATCCATCGCGACCATCTACTTAAACCGGTGAGAGTATGGTCTACGAGGGAGAATATTTTTGTGCCACCAATCAAGTTGAGGGAACTCAAAAACCATAAGTGATATATGATTATAATACAAGCTCAAATAAAATACTCTTTGAGATAGAAGTTCAAGAATCTAGAGATCATGTGGCAATTATTTCAAGAGGAGAAATCTCAAAACCAATAGAGGTTTCATCTTACTTGCGTATGAAAAACAAGGTGTCTCGTAATTTTATATTATCTTATCATTGAGAAACCAAATAAGGTTATGGATTCTCAAAATTCACAAATACTTACATAATTTCCCTTTATATTTTTGAGTAAATGAAGAGAACTAATATTCATGTCTCCCTATGGGATGTTTTGGAAATTCCAAGGTAGATGAATCAGCTTCGGGAAGGACTAAAGAAATTCAAGATTCTTCCCAAAACTCAAAAAGAGGTAGTTCCAACCCCACTCAATTTATATCATTATAATATTAGTGAAGCAAGTTATTATATTAAACCCCCTTCATTTCACATATCATTAATCATTGAGAAATATTTGGTCCATAATTATATGATTGATTTTGGGCTAGTAACATAGTCATGCCCAAGCAAGTTGTTGATATGCTTGGCTTTAATTATACCCATCTTAACAATGGTTTTTTCCAGCTAGATGGTATTTCTATCAAAAATTTGAGTGTTATAAAAAATATTAATCTAACCCTACATACTTTCCCCAGTATCACTATCCCTCAAGAAATTTCAATTATAGACCTTCCTTTGTCTTTCCTTTGTGTTTTTCTAGAGATTTTACTACTAAAGTAGAGGGTTATCTATCATTTGGTTGGTCTCACATGTGTTTTAAGACTAGGTGTAACACTATAATCGCAATAAATGTTTATCCAATTGCTCAATTCCATGTGGAAACATCGACCCAAAACTCAAAGTGAGTTTGATTATGTCATAACCTTTGAAATTGAAAGATTTGAATATGACCCTAAACCTTTGGAAGTGAAAGATAAATTTTCTAGTGAACAAATGGATGAATGGGCCGAATAAATATGGATTTCTATTCCTTATTATGTATTTGAAGGGACTCGACTTGGCACATATTGCCTAATGGATGAGGATAGTTTCATCCCTAACTGTTGAAATCAGATAATGACTCAAATGGAATATGGAATAATTTTTTATCACGATTCAAAGTGTAAAGTTGGATTTCGTGCAATTTTTATCTTATCTTCCCCAAATGAAGAGAAGTTATTCTTTTCTGATAGGTTTCATTTTGGTTGTACCAAAAATGTTGTTGAATATGAAGCCCGATTCAAGGGATAATAATCACTAAAAGTAAAGGGCTCAAGAAGTTGATCTTTGGGGATGTTGAGCTAGTTGTTCAACAAGTCAGTCACAATTCCTAGCTAAGAACCCTCTCCTCAAATCCTACAAACATAGAGTTTGGGATCTTTTTGAAGATTTTGATGCCATCAATTTTCAATTTATCCCAAGAGAACAAAATGTAGATGCAGATAGGATGGATTTTATTGGAGCTCAATTTGATCCTTCTAAATATATCATGAATATTGCAGATTAGCATGTTAAGTTAGTAATTAGACCAGCAAGGCCTACCAATGAATGTCCTTGGCATTGTTTGATAGTGATGAACATATTGCCTCTTCATTCAGAAGGAAGCTAGTTTTTCTCAAGTTTTACAACCAAGGTTAGAATCAAGTTATAGTGACCAAATCATTTAACTGAAGAATAACAAGCTACCCAAAGTTTTAATCACTTTGAAAATCATGTTTTCCCTAGATGATCAATATAAAGGGGAGAAGAGGAATTAAAAATCAAAGAAGATGATTATCATGATGTGGTTATCTCTAATAGAAAGTAGCTAAATCTTGGAAAGGTATGTACATCTAAGCAACAGTCTGATTTCATCCAATTATGCCAAGAATATGATGACATTTTTGCATGGTCTTCTAATTCTAATATCATTTAGCATGCCATTGAATTTTCCCTAAAACCAAACTAATGAGAAAAAAGAAAATTCCAGTAATTCCTAATATCTAACCCTTAATGACAAAGGAGTTAACCAAATTGATTGAAGCTAAAATTATCTTCCCCATCAAACACTCCTCTTGGGTTGAAAACCTCATCCCTATTAGGAAGAATAATGGAAAGATAAGGTTGTGTATAGATTTCATATACCTCAAGAAATACTCTCTCAATAATCATTACCCTTTACTTTCCTTGAAAAAAATCTTACAATCAATGGCAAGGGCTAATATTTTTTCACTTTTAGATGGGTTCTTAGGTTATAATTAGATTCTTGTCAAATATTCTAACTAATATAAAATAGCTTTCACCACCAAGTGTGGGATGTTTTCTTAACAAAAGATGCATCTTGAGTTGTCTAATGTGGGTGCTACCTTTTAAAGGGAAATGGATTTATCTTTTAAGGGGATGATCAATGATATTGTTTTTATCTATTTGGATGACATTACTGTTTTTTCTAAAAGAGAAGTTCATCTAATGTACCTTAGGCATATTTTTAGTAGATGTAGGGAGTTTGACATATCTTTAAATCCAAAAAAATGTATCTTTGTTTTCCCTGAAGGTAAACTTTTAGGACATATCATGTCAAGGGATGGTTTAGCTATTGACCCAGATAGAATTACAACTATCTTTAGCTCTATCTCTTCCCCAACACAAAAAGCATTGCAGTCATTCTTGGGGAAGATCAATTTTGTAAGGAAGTTCATCACTAACTTTGCTAAGTTGGTAAGGCCCATAACATTGATGCTAAAAAGGAGTTGTAATTTCCAATGAACACAAGATGAAAAGAATAGTTTTGAAAATATCATGTAGGCTATTACCCATGCTTCCACTCTCATCAACCCTAATTTTGACAAAGACTTTATCTTATATTCCTTTAGAGGGGAGAGTAGTATTGCTGCCATCTTAACCCAAGAAAATCAACAAGGATTAGAGAATCCAATAGCTTTTACAAGTCAAACACTTAAGGATTATGAAGTCAAATATAACTTTTTTGAAAAGTAAAATTTAATTATTTTAAGATCTCTTAAAAATTAAACACATGTTATCTAGCAATAATATCAAATTATTTTTTACTCATCCAATCATTAAGTAGTACATTATGAGCACTGAAATAAGTCAGAAAAGAGTCGTTTGGATTACTAAAATTATGGAGTTTGACATTGAAATAAATTCCACCAAGATAATCATAGTTAGATCACTGTTTCAAAACTTGGCTCGGGATGAAGGGCTCACACAAAAATAATTTATGACCAAAAATAGAAGTTGTAGTGGAGGGAACTATTGAAACTAACTAGTTTTAAAATATGGTTGAATACCTTCACACTGGAAAGTTTCCCAACACTTTTAACAAAATGCAAAGAAGGCATTTTAGATTTTAGGCCCTTAACTATGATGTGTTTGAAGGTTTCCTCTTTAATAGAAACATTGATGGTGTGATGTTAAGATGTATGGAACCTGACAAGGTTGAGAATATAATCATAGAGTTTCATGTTGTAGACAAAAATATGCACTTATTATTATTTTCATTACACCTATAGTATGTTTTTATATGCATGATTTCCAAGTGCAAAGATTAGACACTAGTGACAAAAAAATTTAGTCCTTTTACTGATTTTAACTAATTTTGATTGTGAATTTGCTTTTACTACTTGCATTTACATATTTGTATCGTCTCACATAGATCCATGCCCCTGTTCTTGGTCCTTTTTCTATTTCTTGGCTTTGGGACAGATGCGCCCAAGTATGGACACTACCACATGGGCACTAGTGTCCTTTCTAGGTGCTAGTGTCCCTTCCGGGCGCTTTCGTCAATCTACTTTATTTTCTAACTTGTCGGTTGCTACTTAACTTTGGCTCTTTTCTTATTTCTATATAGTTATTTGGGTCATCTTTTGGTGTCACTAAGTGTAGAAATTAAAATAATGAAGTCATATATGTACACAACATACTAATTATTTTAAAGGGGGAAATTGGGCTATCACTTTTTATCTACCATCTACAAGAGAAACACTCAAGGGTTAAATTTTGGCTGCATTATTCACTAAAAATGAGGGGACTATTCTAAATTCCATCTCACACATTCATCTTGGGGGTAAAGTAGTTGTGTCCCGCTATCTTTGTACGATTAGCACAAGGAAACCTAGCTTCAAGGGACACAATTCAATAACACACACACTAGAACTACATAGAATCTGAAATGTAGTGCGGTGCTTGGTGACAATCACATTGGGGTGATCGCCAAGGTTAATCTGACTCAATAATATGCATTATTTATTCCATTTAATGTTTTCTTGATCCTTGTGCAAGTATCTAGGTTATTTTACGAGGAATAGATGTGACTCAAGAACTCTACGAAAGATCTAAAATGACAAACAATGAAAGGAGGAAGCTAAGTTCACACGCTGAAAAAATAAAAAAGTAGAGAAATTTCCATGACACTAGTTCCGATCGGACACTAGAGATTGCAGTGTTCTTGTCCCAATTTTGGTGGTCCTATCCAAATAAGTTCCAATTTCCCATAAAGAGATTGCATATCCTAGTTATAGTTTTTCCATCCTATTTTCTAGCCCAAAATTAGTCTAGATCTTTTGATACAAGCTAATTCACTCTTATCTCTTATCTTACATACTTGCTTAAACTTGGCATGTTAGATATTTTTTATTCCTGTTAAATATTCATTTGATCTCGGTCCTCTTCGATAAAGATTTAAATTTCTTTAAATCACATTAGGCTTTTCTTGTGGTCACTTTTCTCCTCAAACTACTACAAAAAAGATATTGAGGGCTAGCTATTTTTATACCACTTTGTTTTCATATTGTTATAAATGGATAAGGAGTTACAAATAATGTTTATTCTTCACTAGTAGAAAATGAAACGTAGTGGTTCCACTTTGACCCATTGATGTTGATCAACCTTCATATCAATGGGGTTTAGACTTCATTGATATGGGGAATCCGCATTCAAGTGTTTGTCATCATTGATTTTTGGCTACACTTTCTGATTACTTTATGAGGTGGTTGGAATTTTTTCCACTAAAAGAAGTAACAAATAATGTCATTATAGACTTCTTAGAGGACATTATGACTAGATATGGGGTTCCCCACATGATTATATCTATAATGCCAAGGCTTTCATTGGAGCCAAAGTGACTGATTTTTCCTTAAGGTATGGTATTTACTTGAATACATCTTCAAACTACTACCCTCAATGAAATGGCCTTATTGAATCTTCTAATAACATCTGATCATAATCATGAAACTAACAATGGAAGATAATCGAAGGCATTGGCATACTAAGGTCCAAACGACATTTTAGGTTGATAGAAACACACCCAAAAAGTATGTTATGAACTCCTTTTCATGCTTGTGTATGGAAGGGAATCCAGTTACCCATTTCACTTGAACTTCCACCTTTGGATTTGGCTCATCAATTGGAATTAGAACATCATGATGCAAGAACCATAAGGATTGTTGAGTTGGTTAAGTTAGAAGAAATCATAGAAGAAACTAGGAGAAAGCGTAAGATCACCAACGAGCTATGCAAAAACAGTTCAAGAATAAATCCCACCCTTAGTAATTCGAGAGAAGGATAATTGGTTCTTAAATGGGATGAAGACCTCTCCAAGCCAAGAAAACATAAGGAGTTTGATGTTATTTGGAGTGGTCCTTATCAGATTGTGGGGATCAAGGAGAGTAATGCTTTTGAATTAAAAAAGCTTGATGGTGAAATATTTCCTATCCTAGTCAATGGGATCTTCCTCAAACCTTATTTCTAAATTTTTATTCCCCCTTGTACATAGTTGTAAATATATTCCATTTCTTTAATTTTTTTGTTTCCTTATTTTCATTGTTGGTTTCTTCTTCGCCTCTATTTTTAGACTATGGGTGATTGTCGCTCCCGATTTGTTTTTAAGACATTTTTCATGTTTTTTATCAATTCTAAATTATTAGGAAAATATTTTGGGCCCCCATGGTCACATCTCTTAAGTTTTAATGATTGCAATGTTTATCTTCCATTCGATTGTGTTTGAGTAGGAACATACGAGTCTTGTAATCTATGTATCCATCTACTAAGTATACCAATTTCCCCATATGTCTTCTACTTCTCTTTTGAATAACTTGTGGATTTTTTTCAAAATGGTTTAGAGGCACATATTGAAAAATCATTTGAACACTTCTGGGGATAATATCTTGGGATCAAAGCAAGTGAGAATCATCTTGGTGCACAAAGAAAATTTTGTGTCATTGCAATATTTCTTGCAGAGAAGGATATATTTTTGGAATTTTTGGGAGGATTTTTCATATTTTTATATTGATTCCATTCTGAAGGGATGCACAAGGAAACTAGTACTCACATATAGCAGGTAGATGGCCCCTTTGAGTCACCAAAAATGTTTCCAAAATAAGCGTCAGATTATTTTTGGGAAACTAGTTGTGAAAGATAAATACTTTTTGGGTTTTGATTAATGTTACTAACCCACTCTTGATCTTTGATGCCTCAAATCTTGTTCAAATTACTTGTGTGGATTATACCTAGGGTTATACAATTCAAAATAGTAAAGGACTTAACCATTTCTTGCCTTTATTTTGCATCTAAAATTCCATGAATCCCTAAAATTCCACGGGTTCCTAGTTTTCCATGGATTCCTAGTTTTCTGGGTTCCTAGTATTCCATGGGTTCCTAGTTTTCCATGAGTTACTAGTATTATGTGGGTTCCTAGTTTTCTCCGGAGTCCCTAGTATTTCATAGAACATTATAATTTCCACGTAATTCTTGAAATTTTATAGAAAGATCCAAAATCCATGTGAAAGTGAAAACCCACACTATAGTTTGTAGATCAAAGGAGCAATATATGTTAAAAGAAAAGTGAGTCCACACAATCAAGCATTTGATCATCCGCATTGAAGGATTTATAAGTCCGCATTAAAAATTTGTGTCTTGAAAAATTCCAAATTTGCTCAAAAATTCATGCATTTAAGGAATTATAAATTCAATCAAAAATATACACATTGAATGAATTCCAAATCTACTCAAAAATTCGCACTATGAAGGAATTGAAAATCCACACTACAAAGGATTTTTGTGACTTTGACAAAAATCTTCAAAATGCCATAACTTTTGATGGGGGCCACAAAATTTAAAAAAATAGTATCATTGGAAATTTATTGAAATGAACTACACATTGGAGGTGGTTTTGGATCATGATAAATCCTTTTTGTGATCAAATAACCATATTTTGATCCCACAACCATTTTTGGATTTGAGTTGTGACTCAAACACATGACTAGATTTTTGCTCATATCTTTTGATCCAGAGCTCCATTTGACATGATACCAATCTCATTGGAAGATTTTTTCAAAGGGAATCACTCAAGGATTAATATTTAGAATAATTATGGAGATACTTGGGAGATTTTAATGATAGAGTTTTGGGTCGTTTTGAGTGATTTTCTTAATCGATTGATGCCTAAATCAATTACATATGATTTCGTTTGATTCTTTTTGTATCATTATGCTTCTTAGATGGTATATTCTCCTCATACCCAAAATATATATATCTAATGGGTTGAATGGTTTTTTAAAAAATAAATGAGTTATTATCAATGGTCTAAAGCATGATTATGACCAAAAGTAGACATTTGACACTCATTCTTTATCTATCTCCCTTGATTTCATGGGAATTCATTGATCTAAGTTAGAGCTCATCCACATAGAAAATATCTAAAGGTTTTATTACAGTCAAAGGCCCCCATGGGTTTGGATCATTATGAGATGAGGGGATTACCTTCTAAGACATTTTTTGAGTAGTTTGGAAGGGCCAAGCAGGTTAAGCATCTCCCATGGTATCTTTAGATCCCTTATTCTATCTTATCATTATATAAATTTAATGAGTTTAATAAGTGAAAATATGCTCTCTTGAATGTAAATAAACTCTACCGAATTGGTTTATGAGTGTTCTAAGTTTGTACATACCCTTGTGTTGAATTGTGTAATGTATTCACTGCCTTCTCAATGACTATGAGAGATTGTGTATTTATTAAGCAATAATATCTAGTTGATTGTGATTCATATCTATCATTTGGCTTGTTTTATTGCATCTTACCTTTCTCTATTGTTATTTTATGATGTGTATTAATTATATTTACATAATTTCAGTCCATTGTGTCATTTATACAAAGGATTAAAGGTTGTTAGAATGTAGTGTGGATTGTGGCTCTTATTTCCCCTTTATCACGTGTGTTATTAAATTTTTCCTTTGATCTCAATGAGAGTGATCCCTTCATAATATGGTGTGTCAACATTATTATCAAATTTGAGTATTTTTTCTCCTTTACTTTCTATAGTTTTTAGTTAGATCAAAATAGTAGTTAATCTATAGATTTTAAGGAAAGGATAAAACCTTATTATGGAGGTTTATCTCAAGGGTTAAGGTCACATACCTTAGAAATACTCCCATTTTTATCACATATACCCTCAAACACTTGAATAGCTACCTAAATCAAAAAGGTTCACATAAATCTCTACCAACATATACCATTCTCAAACTCTCGTACACACACCTTCCAATTTTATCCCACCATATAGCTAATGTTGTATAGCTATAAATCCCAAAGATTGCATAACCCCTAGGCAATAGCATTATGTTGAACTCCCTATATAGAGCTCCTTGTGTAGTATCATTGCATAATCATGTGCAACACATGTGTGCATATTCATCTTGCATGTACTTATGAAAATTTAAGACATTTCTAGCATTCTCCTACTTTTTAAACACTTTGCATAAAGGGAACAATGCTCTAGTAGATGTGGAAAACCATTCCTCTTTCATTTCTTCACTAATAAAATTCTTAATACTCATTTTCTTCATCAATTAATATTTAATTTTCTCGTCGGTTTCCACATTTTCAATAGTATATTATTTTCTCCCATCATCTCCCTTACAAAATTGTATTGCACATCAATGTTCATTGTGTAAGGATGTTACTCACGTTTATTTCCAAACATGTTATACTTTTATTATTACACTTTGTCCTTATAACTTTTTTAAAAAACCCTAATATGTAACACAAACTTTGAATTAAAATCACTTGATTGATTATGTGAATAGCTACTGATGTATTTTTATGTGTTGGATATCATAATATTTCTTATTGCTTTCTCATCCAACTGATAGCTCCATCGAAGAATTTGAATGCATACACAACGATATACCTTCAAAACCAATATCTCCACCCTAATAACCATGTAGACTCAAAGTATTTCTTACACCAATATTTTCTTGATAGAGTCAAATGTTCCACAAATATACTTGAATATCCTCTTCACCATAGTCCAATGATCATTTCTCATGTTGCACAATTTTCATGCTCACTACCCCCACTACTTGTGTAATATCATGTCATGTTCAAACCATATCATACAATAGGATTCATCCTGCACTTTCATATAAAACCCTAGCCATGTCCACCAAATTCTCTAATGTCTTTGGACATCACGCGAGCAAATAGTTTTAACCAACTAGAAAAAATGTGTGTGTAGGCATATTATCAAGCATTAATTACCTCTCCAACAATGTATCAATGAAATTTCTCTAATCTAGCTATAGTTTTCTCTCTACATAATCTTTTTTAATTTTCATTCCCAAAATGTAGTTTTCATCATCAAGATATTTCATGAAAAAGTATGCAAACAAATAAGAATTAACTTGTTTGATCATTGCCTTGAAATTTCAAATCAGCACTATGTCATCTACATAGAGAATTATGATGAAACATGCTCCATTCTTCAAATAACATACAAAGATCATCCTTCTGTGCAAAACCCCAAAATGCAGCGCATAGTTATCAAAATTTTAATTCCATATCATTGGTGATGATTTTAATCCATATAAGGACTTCTTCAGTCTTAAGATTGAGTACTCATTCTTTTTCTCTTACAAATTTTTATTGTGTTTTGTATATTTATTCTTCGAGATCTCCATGTAAGAACATTATTTCAACATTCATTTGATCTATCTCCAAATCATTCATAACATATTAATTAAAATAAACCTAACATAATTGAATTTTTCAATAAAATAAAATATCTCACCAAATTCAATCCCCACCATGTAAAAAATTTCCTTCACAACCCTCCAAACCTTATACTTCTCCAACATCTCTTATGTGTTTCACTTATTTTTGAAAACCCTATTACAACCCATTGGTATTCTTCCAAAACATGGCTTTATTGAATGCCGAGTCTCATTTTTTATCCATACACTAGATTTCCTCTTTCATGGATTTCTTCCAATACTTTCTCTCTTTTCATCCAAGAACATATTTGAGCATATTAGAGTCTTCTATGCCCATTACTCATAGTAATAATGTAGAATGAAAGTTTGGTGCACTATACCTTTTAGAAAAAATTTACACTTGTTTTTTCTTCTCTATATATGGTGTTATAGGTTCTTTCTCCTCCTCTTTTACATATTCATCAAAAACCTCATTCTTAAATACATTCTCTTCATTATCTAAGCTAACCCACACTATTTTTTCTTCTTATTTTAAATGTTTTTTTGGTTATTATTCCTACACAACTTCATCTCTATGCATAGTCTTTTACACAAGAATCCTC
Organism: Taxus wallichiana var. yunnanensis; assembly: GCA_018340775.1. Lineage (NCBI taxonomy): Eukaryota > Viridiplantae > Streptophyta > Pinopsida > Cupressales > Taxaceae > Taxus > Taxus wallichiana. Next base: position 124,017,473 of record CM031244.1, on the reverse strand, counting down.
TTGATCTCCCTAAGGACAACGCGTTCCAGAATAAACCACTTTCTTTGTCTTCATATTCCACATCATGTAACCCTTAACCCAATTCCCATATCTATTTTAAATATGAACTTTATAGGCTCACTATCAAAATTTGTTATTTTTTCCCTTAGAATATGGGCATATGCTTCATGTCCAAAAATTATCGAGTGCTTAAGGGATGGTTTCTTACTAATTCAATCTTTATGCAGATGTTTTTCATAAAGCAATGATGATGGTGATATTTTCACCATGTAACAAGCATTAGTGAATCATTATTCCCAAAACAATTTCTCAAAGTGTGTACACTTAGCATACTCATGGACTTATCTATGAGCATGATCATATTCTTTGTAGCTCCATTTTGCTACAAAGTGTGTAAGGATTTGTATTTTTTCTTTTAACTCCACATTTCTTACAAAATTTCTTAAAATATTTTGAGAAATATTCTCCTTCATTGTCCATGAACATGACATGTATCTTATTATCCTTCTAATTCTCAACAAGGGATTTAAACTACATTCAATTTTTTAGCACCTCAAATTTCTTCAGGAAAAATTTTATTTGGTATTCCTCAAAATTATATCTTTTAAAGACACCTATAATATAATAGTAGCCAAAATTTGGACCTAAGAAATTTTTTTATAATCAATTGGCACTTATCCCATCAAATTCCCTTTTACACATTAATTGATTTAATCCTAAGCGCATCTGCTTAGTTTCTACTCTCTAAATCCATTTTTCTAGCACTTTTCATCCATTTTAGCACTTCAAGAATTAATCCACACCTTATTAAACACATCTACATACTCCTATATATTTATTTCATGTCCGAGGTCATATCCCAAGCTAAACATGTATATAATCACTCGATAGGGGTAGAATATTTCAATGGTTCTTCCACTTACCAACATTTTTTTCAATGTACTTATAAAGATGGAGTTTTCAAAATCACAAGTTGCGTTGGTAAAAATAGGATCAATTGAAAAATAAATAATTCACGCATTTCAAGAATATAAACACATACACCCTACTCATTAATGTATCTATTGATATCCACGAGATCTCATACTCAAGAACTCTAAAAAGGATTATTGTCCATAATAATTGAAGTATCACATCCTTATAGCACACCATCAAGTTGTAAGTGTGAACATGTTCTATGTTTATGCTCTAGAACATTCTCATGCACTACAACAACAAATCGATGATCACTACCAAGTGTTGGAGGCCTTATTTGGGTCTTACATAAACCATTATTTGTACACATATCCACCTAGAGGGAAAATTAGAGGGTCTTGAGGCCCTTTTGAGGTAGTGTTATATAGGAAAAAAACACCAATGGTAATTCCACCCATATTATACTCGCACCCTTTTTCAAGTCACAAAGAAATAAGTTAGGGTTTCTATAAAGGATAAAACATTTACAAGTATTGAAGTGTGTTCGTGAGATTTTGGTCAAATATTATAGATCCATTGATAGAGGTGCACCGGGTACTAAAACTCGGTCATAGATCAAAATACTAAAGGGAAAAATCAGCCACACTAAGTCATAATTGTTCTATGTTTCTATCTACTTTGGACGATCCTTCCCTACACTCATTTTCAGCACTCAATATTCTATAATCATTCTAACAACAACATGCACAACCCATTTTCACGGTTCCATATCTCTATCACACTTCCAAACTTTGTAAAATAATGTTAAGTACCTAACCTTAACTCTAATTTTAATTATCTAGCATTTAATAGTTATGCTTATCTTTATCTTATTAGCATGGTTTATAACCTTTGTATTTACTATCTTAACACATTTACACACGGTAATTACTCTTAATTAGATTAATACTAATGTTGATATTAAATATATAAACTTTCCTAGTGATGGAACCGTGATGGTTCAAACACATCACTATGCATCACCTACAAGATTGTGTTTACATGTTTAACATTTGTGGGGAACTTTACTCTACTTTTTTACCATATACACATTGTTTGTATAAGTCAAAATATAAGGGACTATTTTATAACCCTTTAGTCATTATTTTAGTGCACAATGTGCAAATACCTTTCTCACCGATGTGTCCTAGCCTTTGGTACCAAAGAATTATCTTTTCCACTAGAATCATGTTGGGTTTTTCATATTTCTAATGGCTTTAGGAGCAATAATTTTGTTGCGAAACACCAATTTTCGTACTTCCATTTAGTCTAAACAAAATTTTAGCTCACACACATCTTTCCAAAACCATGGCTCCACCCACCATTTTTATCCATCTTTGTTAAATAACACCTACAAACCAACATCACACATCTTACTAAGTAATATGTAAAACACTTGGAAGAGTTTTCATACTCCCATCTCGAACATGAATTTCATTGTTCCTTACGCTAGTGTAGTGAGTAGCATTATCTCTCAAAATACATCACCACCACCACACTCCCTACGTGAATTCATGTGATATGATACACCTAAGTCTATCGACTATGCATTAGTGCATGCATGTGCACTTAAGGATAATTGAATATGCATCTCCATTCTCCTCACTAGAGACTTTTTCACCCAAGGATGAAACATATAGTGGTTTAATATCCTCTACTTTTACTCTACAATCCCTCTTAAATGGCCTATTTTGTGACAATTGCACAATTTCTTCAAGGAAGTTATCTCTAGAGTAGATCTACCTCTAAAATCCAAATTATTTTCCCTAAATGTTTGCTTTCTTTTCTTCTATGATCTAACTCACACAACCAATACATAATTGGTTTGATATTCTTCAATATAATTCCACCTCATTTATTTTGACAATAAGGCATTGAATATCCCATTTATTTTTAACTTAGATGGTGTGATTGTAATAATATCCATAGTGATATTACCCCAAGAGTCTAATAAAAACACCTAAGCGTAATGCGTTTTTTTCATCATTCATTTTTATATCCAAAAATGTAACTAAGTAATCATAGTGTTGAAATAAGTCATTCAAATAAGTCACCATAATTCATTCGTAATGAATATAGCTTCATGTGTATGGAAAGTTTTTTGACTAGAGGTTTATCCTAATAAATTGTTCTCAACTTATCCCAAAGTTATTTCACCATTTTTTCATCAAATACATTCAAGTAAGAATGACTATGTTAAATAAAACTTGAAAGATTTTTTTGTTTCCTATCAACCTTATCCCTCTCTTCTTGTTTTAGTCTCATGAGTGTTGCAACTAACACAACCCAATTGTCTCTATCTATCAAGAGATCTCCTATTTGAGTTTTCATGACTCAAAATGTTGTGCATTGAACAAATAATCTTTGTTCTTGTGTTTCCCACCATTTTCTAACACATAATATTACTCGATGTAGATATCCCATTTAAACAAATGTTTATCACGGGAAAACCCAACTCTCACTAAACTCTAGTTGGCTATGATACAAGTTGTTGGGATTTTTTCCTTTGCATAATAAGCAAAAATAGAGATAGCTATGTAAAATTGATATCTAAAAGGTGCATAAGAAAATAGTACACAATATAGGCACATGATTTAACTTGGAAAAATAATTTCAATTAAAAACCCCAACACATTAACCTTATCCTATTGTATTAACATAAACTTATTTATAATACAACCAATACTCTTCAAGGTTATGTTTGTGTCATACATATCGTCCATACACTACACCATGCAATAATATCTACAACATTTATTCTTGTTTAATTAACTCATGCTTAGACTTAGTCATTTAATCACACCAACCATCTCTCATATTATTGCAACTATTTTTTATAAACACTCCTAACATAGTGCATGCTTTTAAATCGGCATAATAATTTGTAATCAACACACATCATAGAATCCACATATTATCCAACCATTGACAAAAACTACATCATTTCATAGTGTTTTTCTCACAACCACGTCATAGAAACATGTACACCTCCACTTAATAGATTCGAGTCATAAAAAAATTGGTAACACATTAGAAACATCGTATGTTATATTTCCATGCTGTGTAACTCAATTCTGCACCATTTTGTAACTTCCCGGTACACAAATTTTAACTTGAAACCTTGCACACGGTGGTAAATCACATGTTGCACAATCCATGTGCAATATCATTGCGCTCAAATCCATGTGCAGCAGTCTTTTACAAGCTTGTGTAACACAACATTTACACATTCATCCCATGAATACCTATGCAAAGTTGAAACATACCCAACAACCTTTTCACATAGATGACACGTTAGAAATCATTACATAAAAGTTTTGTACACATCCTAAATCTTCAAGGTCAAAAGTAGAATTTCCATTCGAAGCATCCCTAATCCAAAGTGGCATTATTTTCAAGTATCTTGTACCAAATGAAGGATCTAAGTGAGTTCATGTAATTACATCGATTATTTTAGACTCAAGAATGAGCATCTCACACTTGAATTGGAAATATTATGCCATCCCTACTTCCTCGTATATTTTTAATAAGTAGTATAGTGCTCGACGCAACATGTGCATGTTGAGGATGTTATGGTCGTAGTTTAGGGTTATCTACTATCATGTTCAAGTGAGATGGTTGGGTTTTGAAAAAGGAGAATTCAATTCGTATGATTGCATATTTCTAAATTCATATTCTAACAAAGCATACGCAAGTGAATATCTCAAAGAAGTTTCAAGAAGAACATTTTTGTACATGACAAGACTAGTAGCCCCCCGGACAGAACAATATTGGTCTTGTCCTCCCCTGTCAATCCTATCCCATAGAGCACTTCAGAAACAAAATTTGTTGGATATATTTAAAAACGATCTCTCTGTGTCTTTTGTAGAGTCATCCTTCGGGAAGAATCGGGTTAGTCTATTCCTTTTCTCAAAATAGTTTATTTCTCAACATTTATCTCTCTAAATTGTCCAAATTAAATGAGACTCAAATTATTATTATTACACTTTATTATCATATTTGTATAATATGAATTAGAATAATTTTTCAATTATTTTATGCCCTTTGTGTAAGAAAATTAAAATAGCATACAGAAACTGTTATATGTGTATATATTTGTAAGTTCCTTGTGACCTATTTTTAGATTTGTCTTGTAATTTTCAATTATTATTGATAATGGTTCATCTTTCAAGGATAATATGGTTTAAAAATTTTGTGATAAGATCAAGAAAACATTATTTACTCCTTACCACCCACAATGAAATGGTCAAGTCTTCTAACAAAACTAATGTCACTATTTTATCAAATATAGTGAACAAGCATGACTTCGATTAGCACAATCTTTACATTATCGGCATATATACCGGATATCATAACATCCGTGAGGGAAACTTCCTGCGTATTAGAATATGGTGTCAACGCTATAATTCCCCTTGATATTAATATTTCATACTTGAGAATATCATTAGATGATGTTATTGTTTATGGCAGTTATAGAGAAAAGATATTGCCTTAATTAGAAATGCTAGTTGAAAATAGGATTGATGTTATTGTACACTTGAGATAATCAAATTGCTTTAACAAGGTTTGCAACTAAAGAATATGATTACAAGAATTCAATGTTGGTAATAAAATGTTAAAAGAAAATCAACATAACATCAACGTACATAAGGAACATCAAGGAAAATCAAAGCTATTATGGCAATTACAAGAAAAGAGATTGTGTTAATTAAAAATGTTAGATGAAAATAGGATCGATGTTATTGTACACTTAATAGTATCAAATCACCTTAATAAGGCTTGCAACAAAATAATCTGATCAAGAGAATTCAATATTGGTAATAAAATGTTAAAATAAAATCAACAGAACACCAATGTAGATAAGGAACACAAAGGAAAATCAAACCTAATTGGTTTGGTTCATTCGTCGTCACAAATAATCAGGAGTATGTCCCCTCATTACACTAGAAGAAAAACCTTCTTAAGAATCCAATTAGTATCATACACATGTGGAAGTCTACATATGAACTTCCTAGTTTAGTGTCATTGTTACATTTTCTTGATTATCTTTTTGTTTGCACTTGTGTATCTTAACCAGTCAATTCTTTCATTGTGATTTTTCTCTTCATTGATTATATATTGTTTTCTTTTCCATTTGGCTTTAATTGTTACTTTTTGTTTCTCAATCATCAATTGTTGTTTTATATCTTTTGTTCCCGAGAGTGTTTTGCTATTTTGTCTATCAATCACAAATAATTGTGTGCACTTTGAGCTCTTTTGATTCTCAGTTCGTCATGTGTTAGTATTGATTTCATATCAGCATGAGTCATAAAGTTTGTATTTTTCATTATCCATATCATGCAACTTTTATCGTCTTTCATGTGTTGCCATGATTCATGTCATGCATATATTGAGGCAAAGACATGTACTTGTTCTATCATGTACTTTGTGGCACAACCCGAAACATATTTTAAATCCCTCACAGCTTTTGATTCAACACCACATTTAGGGTTTACGTAGATGAACATTAATTTGTCAACAGATGCAAAGTCTCATAAAACTAAGCAAGGTGAAGGTCTCCAAAAGGCCAAAACAAACAAATTCAGCCATAATAGAAAAACTGAATTTCAAACACTTTGTTTAGAACATCACTTGAAAATGAAAAATGTCCTCCATTTGCGCAAGTTTTCCAGATTTTATTTGTCGGCTAAAAAACCCCACGTCTGCATTGTCAAAATCTCATCTTCATCTGCCAAAAGCCAAATAAGCCACTTTCTTTTCCCTCTTTATCGTACCCTGGTTTTTAATAATTTCTGGACCTGATTTATTGATAAATATATATTTTTGACTTGATTAACTCATATAGATTTGTTATGTATGATTATTTGCATGTTTAAAGTAAATCCATTTATTCATAAATTGGGAAAATATTGCAATATTCAATTAGATTGAAACCATAGCTTATACCAATCGAAAGAATACAGCAAAAACTTCTTAACCAAAATTAACTAATGAAAAAGAAGACCTCCCGTTCTAAAATTAATTGCTCTATAAAATGCTGCTATTGCTTTTAGTTCTGCACGCTTGTGTGAGTTTTCGCTTTGCACATTTTCTTTTGTATCCCTGAAAGTCATTTTTCTAACAATTTTGAATATATCCAGGCATTCCCAAGGATGATGTCTATGTTACAGGTAGTAAAAAAACCACCAAGTGCAAAGCATCCCACGTTCAAGAGAAAAACCGAGATTTGCAATAATGTTCAGTTGTTAAATTGGTCTCGCTTTGCTTTACACATTCATTAGCTGTCTTATTCCTTCACCAATGTTCCTGCTACAATCCATGCATTGCTAGAGTACCAAAAAATGGACCCATCTTGACTACAGAGATCCAGACGATATATTTTGGAGGGTGAGAGGGCACAATAATGCCTGCATAGATGATACTCAAATTGCCTTATGTGAACTATGGATGCCCAGGATGAGTTCACCCACATGAACAAGAATGATAGAATGTATATTGTGATGGCATAATATTTTCAAAATTGCATTATGTGATTTATAGATGCCCTTGGTGAGTTCACCTACATGACCAAGAATGATAGAATGTATAACGTGATGGCGGAATATTTCCCAAGTTTAGCCTCTTGGCATTTTCAATTCAGTCTCTCTGTTCTCCACAGGTAAAGGTCGCAATGATTGAAGACATACAAACCATATTTCAGACTAGAAGCTGGAATTCATGCAATCATGTATTGATACATCAGAAGAATGGAGCCTGCTTTTGTACAAGTCCTCTATATTTTGAGGCTAAAAGCCCAGGGTAATTGTTTTAAGTGTTTTTAGTTACATATTACATACATCACATGGAACGTCTTGAATTTAAAACTAGATGTAGACAAATCTTGCAGCCTAGGAAAAAATCCCCACCATTAGTCCCTCGAAATCCATCTTCTACCATGAATTTCATAACGACCACCACCATGATCACTGCTCTCTCCCCCACTTTCACCACTTGCATTCCCAGATGAACTTCTATGTTTCTTGCTTCTGGCTATCCCACTATCACTCATGCTTCCTGTCAATAATGGATCATCTATTCCACGTATTACTCTGTTCGCTGAATTTGAGGAGGGAACATAACTATCATCCTTTGTATGCCTTCTCTCTCTCTCGTGACGTTTGATATTTTGTGAGATCTGATGAAATGTTTCATTAATCCGTGTAAATCCCTTTTCAACAGGTTCTACTGCATGGTGGACAGTAAATTTAACATCCTTCACAATCTGCAAACACAATCCGGTTTCTGTGAGTGAGTACAGCTTCCTTTAATAATTTAGCCCAGAAAGGATCGGCAAATCAGAAAGCATTATAAATAATAAGAATTTTGAACATTGAGAAAGGTAACAATCTGAAAATTTATGATGACTCACATATTCACCACCTCCAAAAACAACATCACGGACACTCTCTCTAAATGTCATTCCTCCCTCAATGTCTGGCTGAGGAAGCCGCATTTTGTTGGGCGTTCACTGTCTTTAACCTCTTCTGGATCTAAAGGAGAATCCATAGAAGCATAATCTGCCATAACAGCAACACTTCCAATACACCTATCTCCCATTAGTTCATACGGTTTTGAAGGGAATACATAGAGATGAATAATCGAAGCAACACCCATCTGTGCTGAAAAAAAAATTCACAAATCTGTCAAATTGAAGAGTAATAAACTATTAAGCTCAAAGGTATTTATTTCTGTTTCTGCTATTAGACATATATACAACATACATCAAAAACATGAAACAACCAGGGGCACCCAACATCTTATCAATTACCCAGAAAAACAAAAAAGTTCGAAATTTAAAACTTAATAGGTGAAGTACAATAATAATAACTTAATGAAAAGTAAAATTTAAAAATTGAAAAAACGTTGCATCTAAAATGAACCCTATTGAATGTTTATGAAATTGGCATCTCATGTATTTTGATTTTTAATTTCCCAAATTTAAAATATATGTACGTATTATTATTTTATTTCTTTTGCCATCTCCAAGTATCCCCATACCCAATGTCTGAAAATTGGCATCCTCGCCTTCAAGACCTGTCCCTGTCAGTCCCTCTCCTGGTGATATCCATAGTTGATAGTAGCCAGCCTGGGGCTCAGCTCAGACTTGGCAAGATGGAAACTAGAATTCAGATCTGGACTTGGTAAAAATGTGGTGTAAGACTGCAAAATCTTAAAAATACATAAAAGTAGGCCAAAGAGTTGACTCGAAAGAAACGAGAAGGGAGTAAAAAGTAAGGAAAGTTAGTTAATTGTGGTATCAACATTCTAAGGGAGCATGGAATCTGAGCAGCTTATAAACACTAATCAAACCAACTAGTACCATTGCAGATATATCATAAACTTCTGACCTAATGTCGTAAGTGCTATGAACTTGCTAAACACTACCATTTTTCATTTACATGGTTTTAATAACTGATCAGATGTAACAAACAACAACTAAAAATTACATGCACTAAACATCAGCAGCCTGTGTTTATATGCATAATTGGATTTCTTTAAAACCTTGCGATGATTTTGATGAGTTACCAACTTGAACTATAAAGCCAAAGCTAACCACACCTCTATGCATATAATGAAATCTTGAACACTCGACTTGGATTGCAGGCCTTGTGCTAAAGCGCCTTTGAAAATGCCAAAAGAATAGAGAACTGCAATTGCAACACCCTGCCACCATGTCAAAAATACGATGGACTTAAACATAAGAAACTTTGCCAAAGGCTTGATTGGCTCCAGCTCATCCTTTGTAACTGTGTAAAATTGGACCAGACAATACAATGCCCATGATTGACTGAAGTTCAGAACAACTGCCAGGTAAGGATACCTGCAAATAAACACAGGAAAGGTAATTAAAACCAAACAATAGGAACAAGTGAATGACGCCCAAGATATTTCAGTTCTAAAAATAAAGACTGCATAAGAAAAAGAAAATGCAAGAGTTCACGAAGGATGCCACAAAAATTAAAACTGCAATAATAATAACCGTCTGTTCTTAATATTTTAGCTTTTCTAAATAAGCTCATAAGGATGCCCCGCTGTTGCAAATCTGTTCTGTCCTAATTAGGTTTGCACCCCATCTTATCTCCAAGCGCATAATTGGCCAGTGCAAGGCCATCCACCCAAAATTCCTCAAGTCTAAGGCAAAGAAGATCATAACAAAAGAGGATCCCAACAGGTTGCTCGTGGTCAGGTTCAGGCTATTTGTCACTTTGTGATGATACAAAGATACAGTTAGATGGAAAATGTACAGTTGTGTCTAATGTAGCAGAACAGTGAAGAGTCTTAACAAACGGGAATTTAAGTAATGAAAAGGGACACAAAACCTGATTTACACTAATAATATCCTGCCAGATTTCAGTCATTGTCAATAGTAAATCCCTTAATATGAAATTCAGTAAATTATTTTCAAGTTTTAATGTGTTCTTGAACTGGTTACCAGAGCACAGTTTAAAGGATATCACAGAAAATCTAAGTTCCGAATATGGCACAGGTGGGTACCCATATTGTGTATCCACCTCTTCCTGATAAGCCTCTGATCAATTGTTGTATCACATGGTAGAATTGTGGTTTTTCCAAGACAATCCAGGTGCATGCATGAGACTGACCAATATGTTATGATTATACTTCCAACAAGGTTTGGAAGAATCATAACCTAGCTTGCACTTAACCCACACACCAACCCTGCCCTCAACTCCTCACCAAAACAACAAACCAAACTTTTGCTTTGAGTTTTACATTCACAGTTTTTTAGGTCTCTTGTTGCAGGTTTGAGAACAATTAAAATTGTTGAAGGGTGTTTCCCAACCAATTACTATTATTTCAGATCCAATTTAGGGCCTAACAGATGAAATTTAGAGTTTTACAAGGAAAAAAATGAAATTAGGAGCTTCTTCAATGGGAGGTGTTGCCTGTAGGCGGAGGATAGGGAGTTCAAACATGACCTGAAGTCAAAGGATGTCACATGAAATAGAACTTACTGGATACATATTCCTGTTTTGTGAAATATATCAGGTGGGGCACACTAACAAACTTGCTAGGAGTTCAATGATTACATACATAGGATCCTCCAGTAAGAATAAAAACCATTTATGAGGGATACAAGGTAAGAAACAACAAAATGGGCTCCTAAAGTCAATCTTGAACAAAGTTGGATCGCAAAAAAAATGGGCTTGCCTAAAGTCAAAGCTTTAGCTTTTATTATGAATCAAGAGAGAAAATAGCTCATACGAAGAAAGGCCATCAGTCCATCCATTTTTTTCTCATGCAGAGGAGACACCACCATGTTGGTAGCAGTAAGGGTCATGCAACTATAAGATAATGGTGTTGTGTATGTATTCTATCCTCTTGCACTTTGGAATCAAAAAACACATGAAAATAATCAAGACCCTTCCCTTTTCTCATGCATAGGAGACACCATCATGTTGGTGGCAGTAAGGGTCATGCAACCATAAGATAAAGGTGTTGTGTTTATGTTGTATCCTCTTGCACTTTGGAATCAAAAATTACATGAAATGATTTAAAACCCTTTCCAAACTTATGGTATTTGATCAGCTTTTACTGAGCTATATTGTTTCTAATTTATTTATTTATTTTTACTATTTTTCATAGTTACCTAAGACTCGGGATGGGGGACATAAAGACATCCCTAAAAGGGGATGTTTTGGGAATGTCCCAGAAACATCACATGATTTTCAGTGGCGTCCTGGAGAAGTCCCCCTTGAAATGTTCTAAAAGGGAAACATGGTGGACCTCCTGTCCTGATGTCCCAGATCCCTGTTTTTGGGGGCACATGTCCCCATGTAACACTGCTGTTTTTGTGTTGGTATTTGCAAGGCTCAATTTTGTAATTTATTACTCCTTTTTCCAACGTTCATACCACATGTTTCATGGAACATAGTATAAATCCCAAAGACATTGAACAACTTGATTTCAAGCATGAGAAAATGCACTTATCGTATTATTTTATGTTAATTTTTAGCTTATAAATTAGTATAAATCTCCATGTCCTTGTTTTCTACAGTAATGTTTTTCCAAGGAAGTTTGAATGGGCTCTTATGTCTAAACAAGGGAATCCATTTTTCCCCTTATAAGAAGTATTGTTGTTGGCAAAAACAAAAAAAAACTTCTTTCTTAACTTGTTATTCCGCTTCATTCTTTTCATGTTTTAGTGCATTTTCTATGTTTGCAATTCAACTTTTCTTTTTTAATTTTTCAAGATAGTATTTTCTTTGAAAAATCGGTGGTATTTGCTAGAGTTTTAACACAAAAATGGTAATTGAGTTTTATTCAACATAAGACAGAAATACATAGGCAATATCACTCCTATTATCATGGAGTCTTCCTCATCACCTATATTTTATCTCTCAACAACCATATTTTATCTTTTTTAGAATCTTTCGCACATCGTGATTCACGTAAAAACACAATAACATTTTACTTCACAAATAATATATTATCACTCGCAACATTAAATTCGAACATCTTTGTATAAATGATTTTCTCATTTGTCAACAAGTGTGTTTCACCAAAGGTATTGTACAATGTCAATAGTGCATCGCTCAATTTAGTCCTTTCACTTTTTTTCCAACATTCATACCACATGTTTCATAGGACATTGTATAAATCCCAATGACATTAAACAAATTGCTCTCACAACTAAGAAAATGTGTTTATCCAGTTTTAGTTTCTTTTAATTGTTGTGCTTACCAAAAGTATAAAACTCCACATCCTTGTTTTCTATAGCAATGTTATTCCATACAAGTTTATATGGGCTCTTATGTCTAAACAAGGGAATCCAATTTTTGTTCTTTATAAGGGATATTGTTGCTGGTATAAAACTATTTTTCTTCTTCCTTAACTTGTTAATTCACTTCGTTCTTTTCATGTTTTAGTGCATTTCTATATTTGTAATTCAACTTCTTTTTTAATGTTTAAAGATATTCTTTTCTTTGAATAATCTTTGTATAAATTGACAAACGTGTTTCACCAAAGGTGTTGCAGCATGTCAATCTTGCTTGCCAAGAAATCGAATAATATATATTTCTTCTTCCTTAACTTGTTAATCCCCTTCATTCTTTTCATGTTTTAGTGCATTTCTATATTTGTAATTCAACTTCTTTTTAAGTTTTAAAGATATTCTTTACTTTGAAACATCTTTGTATGATCGAATTGCTTGTTTGTCAACAAGTGTGTATTTTACCAAAGGTGTTACAAATTGTCAATCTTGCTTGCCAAGAAATCAAATAATATATAGTTTTTATCCTCCATTAGCTTAAGTTCCTCTAAATTTATGAAAAATGCTATCATGTACCATTAGTAGTGTCCTCACATCATGATTGTTTGCATCTATTTTTAGTTTCTAACGATATTTTCCTTGAAACATCTGTGTAAGTATACAAGTGGTATTTCCGCAGTGGATCAAATTGTGTGAAGATTTTATCAGGATTCAATTGTGTAGTTTTGAGTCAATCTACAATGACCCATATTTCATGAGTACTGCGGTTTACAAGAACACATCTATCATGAGCATGAATGATCCACTTGGCACTCATTGCATCAAGGCAATGCTAACAAGTGTGTAATTGATTTTCTTATATGTGAACAAGTGTGTGTTTCATAATAGGTGTTGCACCATGTCAATCATGTTTGCCAGAAAGTGAATAATATATAGTTACTACTCTCCATAATCTTAAATTCCTCGAAAGTCATGTAACATGCTATTATGTACCATAAATAGAGTGTCCTCTCATCATAATTGTTAACATGTTCTGTATAAGCTCCATATCGCAACAACTCTCTTTTATTGCTTCTAATTGTTAGGAATTGATCCAAAGAAAATATAATAAAATAGTATTGAAAATACATTACAAAAACCACAAAAGGAAAGTGAAAGGTCACTTGACCTTTGGTTTCTCCCTTGGATTGAAAGGAAATTTAAAAATTTACACAGTATTATTATATTATATACATTTGTACATGAATGAAAAAAGAAGGCAAAAGGAGAGCTTGTTTGCCACATAATTATTTCTCTTGTATTTTTGTATTTTCTCTTTCTTCTTGAAATCAACGTCAATATGTGGTATCAAAGCTAATACATGAAAAAACTGAATTTGCAGCCCATAAAAGGGGGAGAAAAAGATGGTATTTTGTTGAGTGAAATGCAAAAATAAAGAGGTATGAGAACGCTTCTGATATTTTTTTGAGTAAAATGCAAAAATAAACAGGTGCAGCAACACTTCTGATATTGTAATTTTTCCTTTTCAAAATTTATGACTTGCTTTTAAAGAGAATAGCTATGCATTAGTGCTGTACATCTGGGTGTGTTTTAATAAAACCATTTCTTTTACTTTTAGAAGTATGGGTCATTTTGTAAATGGGTTATATATAAGTTCAGCATAATGTATCTCAAGACAATAGCATGGGAGGACTAGTCAATTGTTTTCTGCTTAAAGTATTCTCACCTCGAAGTCATGTGTTCAAAACTTGGCATGTCTGCAAATCGGTGATTAATCCATATAAGCCCATTTCAGACTCAAGCTTGCCACCTTGGTGAAATGGTAGAAGACACTAATTAGTTGTCCAAATGTTCCAAGTTCAACCCCTTTCCACTCCAAAAAAGGAAAACTCTATTTGTTAACTTGAAAACTAATTTTTGCCAAAAATAAGGACAAGTGAAACCTCATGTCTCCATTTTTAGCATAACTTTTGCATATTGGAAAGTTTTTCAAAATTTTCAAGTGTTTCGGAAACTAGACTCGGCTAGCTTGTTGGAATGGCAAAATGGCTAAGTATGAAGAGCATGCGGGGGAATGAGGCGCGCAAGTGGGATGCGTATACACGCACAAGGGCTAGTAAAGTGGTGTGCGAAGTCTCGCACCTCGGAAGATAGAACCCAAAACTTAATCGATTTTGCGGTTACGGGCTAAAAATAGAAAAAGCAAGTTGGAGTGCGGCTCAAGCAAAGGATAAAAGCAAGATGACTTGGAGACCAAGGAAAGTCTATTTTGGGTAAAAGCACATGTAGTATGAAGATGAAGGGTCATGCATGGAGCAGCTATTAATAGGATGAAAGTGAGTCTTATTTATAGGAATGTCTATTATTAGTTGTCTTGTAAAGCATGCATGTAATGTACACATGGTTATTTTGAGCATGCTAGTCTATTTTGAGAGTGCATAGGTGGTGAAGGGAAAGTCCCCACCCCTATATATATTTGTTGTATGTCTTTGTATTAGTTACCACAACCGATATCACATCATATTGTTCATGTCTGAGTGCTGAGAGTATTTGTATGCGAGGTTATGGATTAGGGTTTGATGCTTGCGCATGTTCTAGCGCCTAGTTATGGTGATGTATTCAGCTTTTGTTATGTAAGACTTTGTTATTAATGGATCATGGAGGATGGATTATTGACGTGTCTGAATATGGTGATTACATGGTGCATTTGATATTAATTGTTATCTGATCTGTATGTTTCCTTATTACATGTGTTTCCAATTGAATGTATGCAATGGTTTAGTGTGATTGAATGAACACTTGGTTAATCTATCATCATGCATTTGTATGCTAACATCTTGACAAGCATCACAAAGGAGGGACTTGGTAGTTGCACGCGCTTCGGGTGAGCGTTCAGATCTGTCTGAATGAGGTGCTAGAATATTTAGGTGAAATCGGAGACTACATAGCTTTTCAAGAGTTCCAAAACATTTGTTTGGTAGATTTAGAAATTTAGACAAAATCAGAATTTGCATTGGTGAGGGAAAAAGATGCTATAATCCAAGTCAAAAAATCGAGTAGAAAGCTTCAAATTGTCATATATTTGGCATCTGGTGTCCAAATGAGCATTATGACCACTTGTTCTTTATGGAAAGGGAATTGCAAATGCTTCTAAGGAGTTAGTGTATGTGTTTGAAGCTAGTGACACCATATTTTCCTATTACCACTTTGCAACATATTGTAAGTATGCTGAAAATTCTATCATGTGTCACATTGTGTTTGATAACGAGAGAAATAAGGGTACATGTTTTGAAATAAGGGCACATGTTTTTATGTAAGGGCATATTTTTGATGTAAGGGTGTAATCTTGATAATTTCACATACTCAAAATTGAATAGGGAGGATACACTCTCATTTTGTTCAAACATTATCAATTGAACCCAACTCAGACCTGTTTTGCATTGCTTCAATAGTTCTGTTGAGTTTGTCTTCAATAATGGGTTCTACCCTCTATGGCAATGGCATCCTATCATTATGCATTAAAACTCAAAACCAAAAAAAAAAAAAAAATGAAACAAATAGTCGTGTGTCAGAGATATTTCAAGCCTTTTTTATGTGATTTTGTTGTAAATTAACTTTAATGCAGTAAGAACTTGATATAGGTTACAAGATCATTTGATTAATGTCCAAACTGTTGTGCAAAAATCAAAATACAAGCATGCATATTCCTAAGCCTTCTGTCAACCAGAAACATGTCTAAGCCCGTTGCCACTCCTAGTGAGAAAACTAATGACAATTTTGTTTCCAAGCCATTACAAGAGACTAAGCCCATTACAAATCATACATATGTTCAAACTTATCTTGTGAAAAATTTACATGGTGTGCGGGTATGGAAGACATCACCCAGCAATAAGTATCATGTCAATCTCGGGCATATTGACTCTATTGATTTTCATGTACCAGACCTATTCACTTTGTTTCCAGCAGTAGTCTATGTGATAGTCAAGATGTTGATCCTCTCGTTTTTGGTCACCATATCCTCCCAGAGGTAATCAAACGTGTTCTCATTATGTACGTTCAGGTCATACATCTAATGATTTTTTTTTATTTGCATCCTTGTATATAATGTGGCAAAGCCACTCATTTTGTCTAGCATTGTTACATTGTTGGATTAATTGTCATTGATGTCAAAGGAAATCATTATCGGCCACTAATCACTGTCCAAATAAAATCAGTTTTGAATCTCCATTATTCAAGGGCAGATCGCACCATTCCAAGGCATTAAAGACAAGTTTATGATCATTGAAGAATATTGGTCGGCCCCCTCTATTTTGGTGTTAATATTTAAATTATGGGTCGACCCATGTCTAGCGCCCAAGAAAATAAAGAGTGTCCCTTGGGAGAAATCACACCCCTTCAAAGTGACATGAGAAGGTATAAAAGGAGATGTAGTTGAAAAGAAAGTGAGGAATAATAAAGATATATCATTCAAACTCAAGCAAATTTCTGAAGGAGAGAAAAATAAGAGATCATTCAAGGCATATTTTTGTGAAGGAGATCTATTTAATTGTCATCCATTGAAGTTCTTTTTGGAGGTTGGTGCTTCCTAAGAGAAGAGATTGGTGTCTCTTGCTAAGTTGGTGCTTAGAAGTGGGGATTGGTGTCTCCAATAGGTTGGTGCCTACAAATTGCTTAACGATGGGGATTGGTGTCTCCAGTGGGTTGGTGCCTACAAATTTTTGTAAGAGACTTTTATTATTTTATGACTGGATTTGGACAAGTAGATCCAAGCAGTCTTTTCTCCGTGGTTTTCTCCCAAAAGGGTTTCCACGTAAATCTTGTGTTTCATAATTGTTAGATCTTGTGTGATTGTTGTTATTGTGGTTATTAAGTTTTTAAATAAGTAAAAGATTATCTTATATTGATTCACCCCCAGTATAAGTGTGTTCATCAATTGGTATCAAAGCGGGTTCCTTTAAAAACAATCTAACCGTTGGAAGGTAGATCTCGGAGCACACATGGCTAGTCAAGAAGGTTTCTCCTCAAATAGAGCTCCATTGTTTGATGGAACAAACTATGCATTTTGGAGCATAAGAATGCAAACTTATCTAATGGCTCTTGGCTTTGATATTTGGCAATCAGTTGTGAGCGGTTATGTAGCTCCATCATCTCCACCAACGGATATGGCTGGAAAGAAGGCTAGTGAAAACAATGCAAAAGCTATGAATGCAATCTTGTGTGGTCTATCAAAATCGGAGTTTGTCAAGGTGATGCATTGTGAATCAATGAAAGAAATCTAGGACAAACTTAAGAACATCTATGAAGGAGATGACAAAGTGAAGAAATCCAAGCTTCAAACTCATAGAAGACAATTCGAGAGTTTGAAAATGAAAGATGAAGAAAACATTGCAGCCTATCTTCTTCATGTGGATGAAATCGTCAACACCATCAAAGGTCTTGGAGAAAAAGTTGAAGATGCAATGATTGTGCAAAAGGTGTTAAGGTCCCTTCCCTTGAGGTTTGATGCCAAAGTTTCCGCCATTGAAGAAATGAAGGATCTAGATACTCTAACAATGGATGGATTGCATGGGATCCTAACGGCATATGAAATGAGAACCGAAAAGGAGAAATCATCAAAGCAAGAGGCAGCCTTCAAAGCCTCAAAGAAGATGAAGAATAAAAAGCTCGAGCCATGTGATAGCTCCAACAATGAATCAAATGAAGAGGAAGCTCATTTTGTAAGGAAGCTTAAGAAAGGATCTGGAAAGTACAAAGGTAAGTTGCCCTTTAAATGCTTTAATTGTGGAAAAGTAGGACATTTTTCCGCTAAATGTCCATATGTAGAAAGTGAAAATAGTGATGATGAAGAAGATCATAACATGAAGAAAGGTAGCAAACATCATCAATATAAAAAGAGCTACAAACAAGGAAAACTTGAAAAAAAAAAACTTTCATAAGCACAAGAAAAACCTCTATTCCAAAGAGGAAAGTAGCTCATCTGAAGAGAGTAATGAAAGTATCTCCGCTAGTGATGGAGAAGAAATTCTATTCATGGCAATAGAATCAAAAGGGGATATCTTGGAAAGTGAAGACAAAAGAAAAGAAGAGAAGGATTCAAAAGAGGAAGAAAATGCCGAAATAGATGGGGAAGTGGATCTAGAAGAACTCATTTGTGCCCTAAATGAGATCAAGAAGCTTAAGAAAAAGAATCTAAAACAAAAGTTACAGACTTCAGAAATATGAAGAAGAGGATCGTGATTCAAAAGCAAAAATGTCACAAAACCCTGAGGAATCGAAAAAATGATCATTAACCTAAAGATTCAACTTGAAGAGTCAAAAGAATAGAGGAAGAGGTGAGAATCCAATTGAAGACAAAAGAAGAAAATTGTGAGAGGCTAGAGTCTGAAATTGTTTCCTTGAGGAAGGAACTAGAGAAAACAACTACTAAGTTGAACAAAAGCCTCAAGTTTGAAAAAAGTACTGAAATCTTAGATGATATCATCAATGGCCAGAGGTCACCATTTATCAAGACTGGTCTTGGGTACAAAGAAAATCAGATGACTACCAAAGAAGATCCCAAAGAGCCACCAAAGAAGGTAAATGAAGAAAAGCCAAAAAGCTATGCAGATGCTCTCAAAAGTCCCATCAAAAATGAAAGCAACAAGAAGAAAGAAAATCATGTTCCACAGAATACCAACATTCCTCCCAAAGACAACAAGGACAAAATTAGAAGATCTTTTCCTCCAAGGCAATATCACATGACCAGGTTTCAAAACTCTTTCTTTGGTTATTGTTTTTCATGTAATCACTTTGGTCATAAAGCAATAGATTGTAGGACTCATGCAAGAAATTTTGGTTGGAACAAGAACAAAAGTCCTTATGGGTCCTCAAATAGGAACTATAATTCATTTGCTCCTTTAGTGGATTACAATGTTATATGTTATAAGTGCAACAACTATGGACATACAGCACGCTTTTGTAGAAGTGGTTTTGTGGAACCTCCTAGGCAGAACAAGAAAGTGGAAGCCATGGATAAACAAAAGGAAGAAACTGCAAAAGTTTGGAAAAAAACAGGAGCAAGAAAAGAAGGAGAAATCCATGCTTGTACAAACTGTCTTTCATGCTCAAAATGAAGGAAATCAATGGTACATTGATAGTGGTTGCTCAAGCCACATGACAGGGGACAAGAGCAAATTCCTCACTTTGAAAGAAGTAAATGGAGGTACAAGTAAAATTTGGAGACAATGTTACGAGGATAACTGGTAAAGGTACTCTTAGCCTTGACAATGGAAAAACAAAATTGAAAATGTCTTGTATGTTGAAGGGTTGAAGCATAATCTTCTAAGTGTTAGTCAAATGTGTGATCAAGGACACACCCTCACATTTCATGATGAAGGTTGTGAAATCAAGAAGGTGAGTAGAGGAAAACTAGTTGCAGATGCAAGCAGAACAACTAATAACCTTTACATCCTTAGTGAGATCAAAGGAGAAAAATGCTACATGGGACAAGTGATGAGAGTTGGTTATGGCATAGAAGAATGGGTCATATAAACTTTGATAATCTAGTAAAAATTAGTACTAAGCAAGTTGTAAGGGATATGCCAAGGATTGTTAAGCCTTCAAACACTATCTGCAAGCAATGTCACACAGGAAACAAACAAGGGCAAGCTTCAAATCAAAGGAGTACTCAACATCAAAACCATTAGAACTTGTCCATACAAACCTTTGTGGGCCTACAAGGACACAAAGTTTGCAAGGTGAGAGTTATTTTATGTTGCTAATTGATGATTATTCTAGAATGACATGGGTTACTTTTCTAAAGGAGAAATCAAGCATTTGAGAAGTTTAAGGCATTCAAAGCCTTAGTTGAAAATGAAACTAGTCTGAAAATCAAGTGCCTGAGATTGGAAGGAGGAGAATTTACTTCAAATGAATTTGAAGAATTTTGTGAGCATCATGGAATAAGGAGACATCTCTCAACTGTTAGGACTCCACGGCAGAATGGATTTGTTGAAAGAAAGAATCGAACTATTCAAGAAATGGCAAGAACAATGTTGAATGAATCTAAGTTGTCAGACACATTTTGGAGAGAAGCAATTAATACAGAGTCTACATTTTGAACAGAGGGCAAATAAGAATCAACAATAGTAAAACACCTTATGAACTATGGAAGGGTAGACCAGCTACTGATTAAGTACTTCAAAGTTTTTGGAAGCAAATGCTACATAAGAAGAGATGATGAGGATTTGGGAAAATTTGACTCCAGATTTGATGAAGGTATCTTCCTTGGTTACTCTTCAAGAAGCAAGGCTATAGATGTTATAATAAAAGATTGCACAAGATTGTTGAGAGTGCAAATGTAAAAGTGGATGAAGTAAGGTATCAAAAGGAAAGAGCACAAGAAATTGATTACCCAAAGAAAGCAAGTTGCAAAGAAGAAAAAGGAGAAGAAGAAGATGGAAAAGAAAGTGATTAAACAAAAATATACAAAGGCACCATCTAGATTTGTCCAGAAGAACCATTTAGAAAGTCAAATTCTTGGTGATAAAGATATTGGAGTACAAACTAGAAGAAGATTAGCAAATGCATCAGAACATGCAAACCTGTCCTTACTATCTAAAATAGAACCTAAGAATTTTGCAGAAGCAAGCGAAGACAAACATTGGATTGGGGCTATGGAAGAAGAGTTGAATCAAATTGAAAAGAATGAGACTTGGGAACTTGTCCCAAGACCAAAAGACAAAAATGTGATTGGCACCAAGTGGGTTTTTAAGAACAAGCTAAATGAAGATGGACAAGTGGTGAGAAATAAAGCAAGATTAGTTTGTAAGGGGTATGCTCAAGTTGAAGGTATTGATTTTGAAGAAACTTTTTTTGCTCTGTTGCACGACTAAAAGCTATTAGAATGTTTTTGGCATTTGCTTGTTTTAAGAACTTTAAAGTCTATCAGATGGATGTCAAGTCAACCTTTCTCAATGGAAATTTAGAGGAAGAAGTATATATTGAACAGCCAGAAGGGTTCCTCTTATCAAAAGATAAGGATTATGTGTGCAAGCTGAAGAAAGCACTTTATGGGCTGAAACAAGCCCCCAGAGCCTAGTACTCAAGACTTGACAAGTATCTACAACAAGGTTTCAAAAGGGGAATTTCGATAGCAATCTTTACATCAAGACTGAAGGTGATGATCGGTTAATTGTTGTGGTTTATGTCGATGATATTATTTTTCGAGGTAATAGTGACAAAATGTGTCAAGAGTTTGCTATGGAAATGCAAAAGGAGTGCGAGGTGTTCATGCTTGGTGAATTATCACTCTTCCTTTACGAACGACAAAGGCATTTTCATCTCACAAACCAAGTATATCAAGGAGATGTTGAAAAAGTTTAGGATGGAAGATTGCAAACCAGTGAGCACACCCATGGTCACATGCTGCAAATTAAGTAAAGATGATGAATCCCTGAAGCAAATCAAACTCTATACAGGTCAATGATTGGGAGTCTACTATATGTGACAACTTCAAGACCAGATATTATGCAAGTTGTAGGCATGGTGGCACGGTTTCAGGTTGCACCAAAAGAAACCCATGTGCAAGCAATTAAAAGAATATTTAAATATCTAAAGGGCACTTTGGATTTTGGTTTGTGGTATCCAAGAGGTGAAGATTTCACCCTAGCAGCATATACTGATGCAGATTGAGTTGGCAATATTGATGATAGAAAGAGTACAAGTGGAGGAGCATTTTTCCTTGGTAGCAGTCTTGTATCTTGGTTAAGCAAGAAACAGGATTTTGTTTCTCTATCCACAGCAGAGGCCAAATACATAACAGCAACATCTTGTTGCACACAAGTTCTTTGGATGAGGCAAACTCTGAGAGATATTAAGGTAGAATATGTTCATCCAATTTCAATATTTTGTGATAACACAAGTGCAATAAACATTTCAAAGAATCCTGTTATGCACTCCAGAACGAAGCATATTCCAATCAAATATCACTTCTTAAGAGAGCAGGTAGCAGAACAACAAGTCAAGTTGGAATACATTGCCACACAAGAATAGATTGCAGATATTTTCACAAAGCCCCTTACAAAAGAAACTTTTGAATATCTCAGACAGAAGTTGGGGGTGATATCTTTTTCATCTAGTCACTAAGTTCTTAAGGAGAAGCATTATGTCAGGGGGAGCTAATCACTACATTATTTTATAGCTCAATCAGTGTTTTAAAAACCGGTCAAACCGGAACCGGAACCGGCCGGTTTGACCGGTTTAACATTTTAAAGCACGAACCGTTTAGTAAACCGGACGCGGTTGACCGGTTTTAGCCCAAACCGGCCGGTTCCGTACGGAACCGGCCGGTTTGGGCTAAAACCGGTCAAACCGGTCCGGTTTCATCCTGAACCGGCCGAGTTATGTAAAGACAGCATTTCTTTCCTTTTTTGGATTTTTGGTGAAAAAAACACAAGTATAGAATAAAATTTGCCATTTTTGGAAAGGGTCCGGGAAGATGTAGCAGCAAAAACTTGCATGTGCCATAACTTTCATTTTGTGGCTCCGTTTCAGGTGTCGTTTTCTCTAAAAGTGCATATTTTCTCGAGCTCTACACATTGATGGCAATATTTTTCTTATTTTCATAAAATCCATTTTTGCACCTTTTTGGACCAAGTAGCTTCTTGCAATCTTCTGAAAGAATCATGAGCTTTGATTGCCTGTACACAATTTAGTATTTAAAAATACTGGATAGCTTTCCAAAACTCGGCGAGTATTCTGGCCAAATATTGCCGAGTTTTTTTTTTTGGGGTCTGCCGAGTATTTGCCGAGTGCGAGCATTCCAACTATCACTATATACATGAGCAAACTTTGCATATTTTGTGTGTAATTGTTGGAATCATGGTTTCTAGTTTTTCAAATATATTGTTTTCTTTAAAAATGTAATTTTTATGTGTTTTTTAGTAAACCGGTTCATAGAGTTTGAACCGGTCCGGTTCCGGTTCCGGTCCGGTCCAACCCTCGACCGGTTCCGAGTCCGGTTCCGATTTTTAAAACATTGAGCTCAATGGTTGCTTTGCCATTGATGTCAAAGGGGAAGAATTACAAAAGGGGTGGGGCATTGTGTTCTTGTTATATTCACAAGTTATTTCTATCCAAGGTTGCCATCAATGACAAAGAGGGAGATTGTTAGATTAATTGTCATTGATGTCAAAGGAATTTGCTATTAATGGAAATCATTATCGACCACTAATCACTTACCAAACAAAATCAGTTCCAAATCTCCATTATTTGAGCAGATCGCACCATTCCAAGGAATTAAAGACAAGTTTATAAGCATTGAAGAATATTGGCCAACCCCCTCTATGTTGGTGTTAATATTTAAATTATGGGCTGATCCATGTCTAGCACCCAAGAAAATAAAGAGTGTCCCTTGGGAGAAATCACACCCCTTCGAAGTGACATGAGAAGGTATAAAAGGAGATGTAGTTGAAAAGAAAGTATGTGAGGAATAATAAAGATATATCATTCAAACTCAAGCAGATTTCTGAAGGAGAGAAAAATAAGAGATCATTCAAGGCAGATTTTTGTGAAGGAGATCTATTTAATTGTCATCCATTGAAGAAGTTCTTTTTGGAGGTTGGTGCTTCCTAAGAGAAGAGATTGGTGTCTCTTGCTAAGTTGGTGCTTAGAAGTGGGGATTGGTGTCTCCAATAGGTTGGTGCCTACAAATTGCTTAATGGTGGGGATTGGTGTCTCTAGTGGGTTGGTGCCTACAATTTTTGTAAGAGACTTATTATTTTATGACTAGATTTGGACAGTAGATCCAAGCAGTCTTTTCTCTATGGTTTTCTCCCGAAAGGGTTTCCACGTAAATATTGTGTTTCATAATTGTTAGATCTTGTGTGATTGTTGTTATTGTGGTTATTAAGTTTTTAAATTAGTAAAAGATTATCTTATATTGATTTAACCCCCCTCCTAGTATAAGTGCGTATTCATCATACATGTGAGACTCACCTACCAAGTCTGGTGTGAGGCATGTGTATTTTGGTTGGATTGATCATTCCACATCGCAATTTGAGATTCGCATGTTGGATATTTACTTTTACTTCTTAATATTTACTACATTATAGTAGTTAATTAGTTAGTTCTTGAACAATTGTTATAACCCGTATGTTGTTGGCTTGTTAGTAGGGACTAGTTTGTTGTAACAAATTATTGTTATATGTGAATATTTATTACATATAAAATGATCTTTGTAAAACTATTCAGCATTCTTTGTTTGAATACAAAACCCATTTTTATTTCAAAGAAGGAGAGGGAGCAAGGAGATTTTGAAAGCGAGGTAAAAATTGGGAAGCGAAAAGAGACGAGCCTCAAGCACTCAAATACTTCTTTTTGTGCACACTTCAAAATGGAGCACAATTTGTTTTCTTTGAGGATCACTATGAGAGTAGTCATTTCTCTCGGATATTTCTTGCTTAAGATTTATTGCTGTTTTTTTTTAATTTGGAACCACAATACAAGATTTGACATAGAATATAAGATGATAGAAAATATAGCAAATTTGAAGATTGCATATATTTCACGTGGCATATACAACGATGAGTTACAGCAAATAGCTTGAGACGCATGGAGGTGATCTACACAACACAAAGTGAGAAGGAGAACACCACATAGAAAGGTGTTTCAGCCAAAAGGCATAATCAGAAGCTATCAATAACAATTTGAGTCAAAAAGCAAACAAAAAAACCAGCCCACAAATATCAAAGCATAGCCCACTATGTCATAGGTAAGGAGCGCATCCATGTAGCCATATGAAGAAAAATGTTTAATATAATGTTTTCATTGGTGTTATGCAGGGACGCATACACCCAAAAACATATGTCCCAGACGTTCGGAGATAGTGGGACGAGGGGAAAACGTCGCCCCACATTTCCTGAGCAGCAATTTTTAAAGGGCATGTCTCGGGACATCCCCTCGAATATCGAGGATGTCTCAAAAACGTCCCCTGTTGTTTGTGGGAGATAGAGTAGACAATTTAGTGCGTGGAGACCTGTCCCCACAATACAAAAGTGTCTACCAAGAGGAAGAAATGGAAGAGGACCCACAGATGATGAGCTTGGGTGATTATTGGGGCAACGAAGAATTTACTAGACCTGCAGAGCTTGTTAAGGAGTACTGCAAATTGTTTCCTAAGAGTTACTAGGAGATGGAGTTACATCCATGTCATGGGAAAATTCACATTAAGTTATGTGATGGTGCAAAACAAGTGCTGAAGAAGCCTTATTGGATGAACCTGAATTTGTGGGCGAAGATTAAGAATGAGATTGATAAGATGTTGAACATAGGAGGTGTTGGTTCCCAATTTTACACCCCAATTGACTTGGTTGCAACTTAGAAGCAAGCGGCAAAAAGAATAATAGATGTAGGAGTGTATTGTTTTGTATCGGGGAGGGATCTACCATTCTTCCATGACCAAATCTCAACAATGATTGGGAGGCACGTACAGCGCAATGGCTAACTCTTGTTGCTTTTGGCTTTGCCTAAACCAAGGTGAGAGGACCCAAATGGTAGCTTGAGGGGAGAGGGGTATTATAGTTTAATCCCCTTGAGTTATTGGTAAGTCAATTTGAATGAATTATAGCCATAAATGCAATGCTTACTCAAGGGAGTTGTCACACAAACACTGCACATACTTAACATATCAGATACAAGCTACTAGAGACAGATGAGATATGATTATGAACATCATTTAAAGGATGTTGTTAACAACTTGGAACAAAATGACATTCAGAATGCTAAGCTTTAAGATCAAAGGCAAACTCACTTAAAATATGCAAAGGTAATGTGGTTTGCAGGCAAACACATGTTGGATATGTGAGGATGATGTAGTTTGCATAGGTAAAACAAGATAGTATGATAGAAATTTAGATGAAAGGGGATGGGGATCTAATGGGGAGAAACAACAGTATTCACCATCTCAGCCTAATGCTCTTATGATGCATTAGAGCTTGAAATCAAAATAAGATAAACTTTCGGGGTTATTTGCATTCATGGATACCCAATTTGTGCAAACACTACCATGTAATCTTTGAAAACTTTAACACAAACACTTGTGATTAAAACTTCATGTATCTACTATACCAAATCCATAAAACCTAGGATACCCTTGAAGGTAGCAAATATTCACTCTCAAATTGCAATTGCAAAAATGAATTTTATAACTGAAATAAGTATTGTAAAGTAACACTACAAAGCAATATTCATTCAATGACTAGTCCAAACAATTATCTGAAACGTGCTTCTTTGTATTTCATTGATATGATAGATACAAAATTACAAAAAAGGAGTATATTTCTTGATTCCATCTCTATTTAAGTTAGGAAATGTCAGACTTATCCATGGCAAAATGGTCATGTGTGTTCAATTGACCAGGGAGACATGCCAAAAATGCTCTCAATGTCTGCTAGTGATTGTACAAGATGCAATCACCCTAGCTAAAAACCCAAAAAAATTCCAAAGGAGAATTCCTAGATACCCCATGGACGCTGAAAACAAGATACACATGGAGTAGCAGTCCCTACTTTGCAACTCAGATGAAAAGGCATCCAAACTGAAAAAGATACCATCTTGATCTCGCTTAGCTAGAGCGGTTATGTTTCATGATGAAACTCATCAAGGAGTGGAGAATACTCTTCCCTCTCTGTCACTCTTTTGTCTTCTTCTGCAACCATCATCATTCTTTGTACACCTCAAGAAAGAGTTGGTTATGATAAAAGCTTCACAATAAGAAATAAACACCGAATATTATAATATGCAAATTGAATTCATCCAGGGATATTGTATTCATCTAGAGATAGCTTCTTATACAAATGTTTGATCCTATAATCTAGGAGTCAAGTCTTATCACTTAGTCTTCCTCATATCTCTCTCCATGAATCTCTCAAGCTTATCCCTAGGATCACTCACACTCCAAAATAGCTATGTGAGTTGTTTATTCAACAACTTCACTCACACACAACTATTAACTATATTATTAATATGAGTTGTATTAACTCATTATTAATAATATTACAATTTATTAATAATGTCACAATATATTTGTAACATTCACTCCCCTATTGTTAACATTATTAATTCCCAATATACACTCCCCTAATGTTGACAAGGTAGAAAAAATAATCACACTTCCTTCTACAACTTGCCGCCCATGCATGCTCATGATCTGGATGGTTTTGTAGGACAGCCAACAACCTCAAAAAGGATGGTTTTACAGGACAACCAACAACCTGAAACAAAGGATGGTTTTACAGGACAACCAACAACCTAAAACAAAGGATGGTTTTATAGGACAACCAACAACCCAAATATCATGTTGTTGCTTTTCCTTTGTGCTTTTGTCTGTCCACTATGTCTTTCCTTCAGGGAATATGTAGGAACCATTGCTCATTGAATACAAACTGAATAGGGAGAAATTTGAACATTGAGACCATGTTCCATTCCCCCTCAATGTGAACATTTCACTTATTCAAACAGAACTCTGAAATCATACTGCAAATCTGAAATAAAAGAAAACACACATACACACACTACCACCATAGCTTTGTGTGGCCCCGTCGTTGGTGACTGACGAGAGGTCGTTGATTGACCTCCAACCTCCATTGCCTCCATCCTCCATTGAGTCGCTACTCAGCAGATTGGACCATGGAGCTCAAATTTGCACCACCTTTTGTCGATGCATCTTCCCCACAAATCTTCGCTTTGGTTATGAAATTCCAAAGCGGGTCTGGGGCGGCAGCCTCAAGAAGGTCAAGGGGTAGCCCCGAAGCCAAGCATATTTTCCTTCTTTGAAGCCATCAAAAATATCATTAGAACTGCAATATTATTAATCTTATTCTCCCAAAAATTGGACGTTGGGTAACACCGAAAATGCGTTCGTGAGGCAAAAAAAAATTATTTTTCGGACTTTTACGATGACCCTTTTTTCTATATATTTTTTTCAACTCTTCTGATAACACTTTTAATGACTCACTATAAAACTAGACATTTGAATAGTCATAACACATTTGACTACGACCACTAAAACTAAAACTAATCGACCCAAACAAGATATGAAGGAATATACACAAAACTATAAACTACTACTTCGACCAAGTGTCGTCTATTCTGAGTTAGATACAGATGGGACTGCATGTCAATGGTTTGGGCTTATCTTTTGTGGAAATACCCGAGGAAGCTCTAAAGACAAAGCATACACGTGGGTCTTCGGAGAAGAATCTCTGATATAAAATAACAGACTGGTCTGATCCACGAGCAGGATGTGTGTAGAGGAACGAGTCAAGGGGGAACTCACCGTGTTGTGGTGTCCAGGCGTTGTAGGAGAACCTTGAAGAAATCACGTTCGAGATAGTAGATGGGAGATCGCCAAGATCAAAGAATAAACCATCGGTGACCAGCTCAAAACTAGGAAATAGTATATTCCTTGAACGTAGGAACTTTCCCACTCTCAAATTGATCGTTGTCTTATAGATCTGGTTTTTATTTCCAACCGATTCTGTGTAAGGGCTTGGTATGTGACTTGTATTCAATTGCAGGCATGTGCAGCTAGAAGTGGACGCATGAGGGAATAGAAACTCCACCGATCATGCAACGGATATACAAATACATGTCCAACTTGATTTTCATGCAGTCAAAATGAAGAATACGCAGATACCCCTCCACTTTGCACCAGTGTTAACTCTAAACATCCACCTTCTTCACAAATCTAGTGCCTCTTCCTTGTTCCGATGTTTCAGCATACAAATCTACATAGAATAAAATCTTGGCCGCTTCAAGATAGACGAAATTCAATGTAGTATCCAATTAGATCTGTGCACAAACAATACCAAGCAAAACCACTCTGATCTCGCACAAATCCTCCAACTGAAATGTTAAACTGTAGATCTTACAAGGCACTTTACACATTCTCAATGCAATGGAGAATTCATTTACACTGAATGCTTTGTAAACATTAGAAAATCCATAGATATTAAGCCAAAAATACGTTATGACTACAAATCAGATAAGAAATCAAAGATAAAATTCTCCAATTTAAATTTAACAAAGATATCTCTGTTTTCCACAGTTGAAGGTATGCAGGTCTGCAGATGCACAAAACTCAACTATGATAATACTTCCTACACAATGCTCTCTAAACAGATTTATGCCTCACAAAGAAAATATCATATACCAGGGCAACAAATATCAGCCGCCCTTTCACCATTTTTAAAAATTCATAGCCTTCACGCAACCAGCTCGATACCACTGATAAAAACTACACAATAAGAAATAAACACCGAATCTTATAATATGCAAATTGAATTCATCCGGAATATTGTATTCATCTAGAGATAGCTTCTTATACAAATGCTTGATCCTATAATCTAGGAGTCAAGTCTTATCACTTAGTCTTCCTCATATCTCTCTCCATGAATCTCTCAAGCTTATCCCTAGGATCACTCACACTCCAAAATAGCTACGTGAGTTGTTTATTCAACAACTTCACTCAAACACAACTATTAACTATATTATTAATATGAGTTGTATTAACTCATTATTAATAATGTCACAATATATTTGTAATAGGTTATGCATTACAATGAAATCATTTGATCCTCCTTTGAATAGAAAAAGGAATGCTTAGTGGGATGGATCGAGATTTACCCATTTTCCCTTCAACTCTTCCTCGAGTTTATTCATGTATACATCAAACCTTTCAAACATATCCAAAATTGGATATTCATCTAGCCCCTGCATGGTAGATAAATACTATTTCTTGCTTGGAGCAAATGCTTTCAAGCTCACCGGAAATAGTTTTATTCCTTTTAACTCTCTTGACCAATTTATTTATGCATCCTTCAATATGAATAAACCTTTGAATATACGAATAATCAAAAAAATTATGAGGCTCCAACTCTTCTCCAATATATTGTTGAAAGATCTCTACCAACCTATTTGCATCAACAAATCCCGTGGTGTATATCTCTTTCGGGGGAGCATTTTTTAAGTTTTCAATTTATACCATGCACACACTCCCCTACCTTTTCTCTTTGTCTTGGAGTTTGTTTACACATCCATTCAATGTTTTAATTCTCGATTTAATAGCCCCTTTGTATTCATATTGTCTCCCTTTGCAATCTGAAAAGACTATACCTTCTTTTTCCAGATCTTCATACCCTAGATCCACTATAGCCTCCAGTTTGGGTAGCAAGCCATTCTAGTAATCAATCTTTGTTTGGCATTTGTCAATTAGGGCCTTGGTTGTTTATACCTTTGCCCTGAGACGTGATTATAACATTCAACAATGTCCTCAATGGCTTTATTACCTCTTATGAAGAGTTCATTTTCCGACTTTTCCACAACTTCCTCCCCTAGATCAATTATAACCTCCATTTTGGGTAGCAAGCCATCCAATAATCAATCTCTATTTGGCATTTGTCAATTAGGGCCTTGGTTGTTTCTACCTCTGCTCAGAGACATGATTATAACATTCAATAATGTCCTCAATGGTTTTTTTACCTCTTGTGAAGAGTTCATCATCCGATTTTTTTGTTTCCTCCCCCCCTGTAGTTTAAGTCTTCAACATTCTTTATCACTTCTAAGGTGAAGGCTAGGGTTTTCGCTTTAGTGGTTAGAGGAGTCTGTATCTAATTCTGCACATAGGTTGAGAAGCAATCAACCTTTTCTCTTAACTACTCCTTGGTCTCCTTGTCCTTATCTATCTTTTGGAAGGGACCACTGACTGCCATAATAAGATCATGTTTTAAACCCTCAGTGGTCTGCTTTCCTAGTGGGATCTTAGTGATCTGATAGTCTGAAGGGGAAGCTTCATCCCTTAATACATCATCTTGTGGAGTGGCCACCTCCACAAACCTTTCTCCTTGGGCCCCAACTACTATTCTTGATAAAATTTTTGCTTTCTTTGGGGGTCTTGATGGATTCAAGGAGATAATGCTTTGAAGGTCAGCTTCCTCAACCTACACTTTTACTTTTCTCTTCCTTGCGAGGGCTTCTCCCAACTAACTTCCAAGTTAAACACTACCTTCCCTATGTTCCTGCTATTGGGGGGCCACTTGACACTATCATTTGTTCTTGGGGTGCAAGAAGTGCGAGACTAGAGTCATCAATCTGTATCTCTAGCTTATCTAAATATTCAACAGAGTGTCCTTGTGTTTCTTCTCCCCTACCCCTTGGTCCTTCACTTCTTCCTCTCGTCATGGTTGAAGATGGTTGATTACTTGTATTTGTAGACTTTGTGACCTCAACTTCCTTTTCTCTAGATGGAGAAGGCACCTTGACTTGCTCACTTTGTGGCTCTTTTTTATTTGGAGCCTCTACTTCTGCAACTTCATGAGCTGTAATCACTTTCTCCACTTGTTGTGATGTCCCTGTTTAGGGCTGAACCACACCAACAAGGAATTTACACAAACCCCAGCTGAAAATAATCCAATTTTATAACAGCAGATCCAACAATATTAGAAACCCTAGCAATGAACAGGAAATTACACTTTTAGGGCATCATACATCATTAAAAGCAGTTGAAAGTAAATAAACAAGTCTTCCTAATGCAAACTGTAGCAGCACTTAATGGCATCCATTCTCATGCAATATGGGTTGGAAATTAACATAGAAATATCCCAAATACTTAATAAATCCAGCAAGATGAAATCTGGAGCAAATTTGTATTTTATAAATTTATTTCAAGTGCAAATACAACTGAAACTTCTAAAATTCATAACTCCATCAATACTTGGAGTTTCAACACAAACCAATGCTCAAAATGATCTTGAAGAGACCAGCTATCCAATGAAAGTGAAATCACAATTTTCCAACCATGAAAACCCACTGAAAAGTGATCCTGAAATCTCCAAATGGGTAGATCAAGATGGAAATGAATGTGGCAGCCCCCAAAAGCATGCCTTAGCTGGAATGTGTGCTCTAATGCTGATAGAAACCCTTTGCCGTCTGAAATTCTGAATTTTGAAGCTCCAATGTGACTCCCGGATGAAATCACCAATGCAACAAATGAGGGTTTCCATCCCCAAGTGTTGTGACTATTGAGGGTTTTTGTCCCCAATAGGATCCAATGAGGGTTTTTGTCCTCAAAGGGGTGAAAATGAGAGCTCAATGCTCCAATTTCCAAAAGAGAAGTATATAATTCATAAGATGATGTCCACAAATGAGCCCCCATCATTTACTTTTATAGCCTTTACTTTTCTTTGTTTGTGGAGCGCTCCGTGAAAGCCTCTTTATTTCTTTTTTAATATTTGCATTTCCCTCCTATCCTTTTTCTTTTATTTTAGTATTTAAAAATACTTTTTATTTTAATAATAATGATAATATGAAGTTGTCCCAAAATAAGAATTGGTTGGGCCTAACTTAAAATAATATTAATTATTTTTAATTCGAGAAAAGGGGACATTACACTTGCTTAGAGTTTATCGACTACGATCCATGGTGTTTGGTTGC
Organism: Taxus wallichiana var. yunnanensis; assembly: GCA_018340775.1. NCBI lineage: Eukaryota > Viridiplantae > Streptophyta > Pinopsida > Cupressales > Taxaceae > Taxus > Taxus wallichiana. The sequence continues at coordinate 123,984,280 of CM031244.1, read as the reverse complement.
TCAACTTCACCCGATGGAACCTCTTCAACATGTGGTTGCTCTATTTCACTCATTACAACTTCTTCTTCAGTGGACTTCTCCACCTCACCACTTGTAATTTCTCCTACAGTGGATTTCTCTTGGGATATTGGGCCTCCTTTCTCCTCTCCAATTGGTGAATTTTGTACATTATCTTGGACAAGGTCAGCTCCAACATCTTGACCCAGGTCATGTAGTAAATCAATGAACACTTGCTCATGTGCGGAGTTTGGAGTCTCCTGGTGTCTATTGCTCTTTATCTCCTTAGACATCCTTACATATGAACTTCTTAAGTGGGAACATGGGCGGGAATCTCTCGTTGCACAGGAGGTGGGGTAGTAAGAACGCATGCAGGACTTGAGGGGTTACAATGGGTATTTGAATTTGTGAAGTTATCCCTTCAACTATTGTTTTTGTGGCTTTCTCCATCGGAGTGTTGCCACCTTTACCCTCTTGGTTTTCACAAAATGCGAGTTATAGGCTCATCTTCACCCTCCTCGGGGATGGTTTCCAACACTGGGCTCATCATTGGATGGCTTGGTTGAACACTTCTTTTCTTATGTTTTATTTTGCTAGATGACTCCTTTGAGGAAGAAGTGGGCACATCAACTTGGATTGATTCTTTGGCAACAAGGATTTCAAACATTGATTCTAGATGTGGGGCTGCTTGAATGGGTGTGGTGGCAATGACAAGAGCATCTTGCATATTTTTCTTCAATATCTCCTTTGTCATGTGTGTCAACTTTGACACATAAGTCCATGTTTTTCTTGCGGTAACATTGAGCTCTTTAATGGTCCCTTAGATGAGATATGTGGGGACTTTCCTCTTAGGGGATCTAAGTTTGCAACTCCTTTCTTCAAAGCGGGTAGTACATCCTAAATGACACCACTTGCTCGGTACTCCCTTAGAAGCGTCGTATTTTTCCCAAGTACTCTTTTAATGATGTGAGATGTTCTTTCATGTAACGAAGAACTTTTGGCTTTGTCCAATCAGCACTTGGAAGAGGTCGTGAAGCTATCTTCTTATCAACATAGTATTTACTCACCAAATCCCCTTCATCTGTAAGTCCCTGAGGCACAACTACAATTTTGTAGTCAACAACCTGAGTGAGGGTCATCCTTGAATAGTCTTTGAATATTACTTCCTCCTCATCTCTGCAATCCATCCAGTAATCCTCATAACAAGGTTCATGTTCATGCCACGTCTTCAAATCTCCTGAACTATCCACCGATATCATAATTGGACACGGGAGTAAACTTCTACAATGTTATCCTACCCATTTCTACTTCTAAGAGCTTGGCTTTAACCAAGGAAGGGCATGAATACCTCCCAATACTGATAGGGAACTTGATATTGGCCTTATGTTTCCCTACAATCAGCTTGTGAACTGCTACCAACTGCCTTGACACTTCCAACAATGCCCATTTGTCATCTAAATACCTTGGCAACATATAGGGGGTATCATGAAAACCACTTACTCTGATGTAAGTGAAAGTTCTGAATTGGATGAAGTAACATTTGTATTCAGTGATACTTTCTTTGCTTGTGCAAATATTTTGTTGTATTCCCATTCAGGTTTGAACAAACATGAGGGGGCAAAGAAAGTGTCATGTACCATTCTGAAATTATAAATGTAATTGTTAAGGTTCAACTGGGGGTACACATTATAAACCCTGAAATTTCCAAAGTCCTTTACTCTATCCAATCCAAGAAATCATCTATGGCGAGCAATGTTGTAGACCAAGTAGGAGGTCATGTAAAACTCTAATTTATTAGTGGATCCCTCTTCTTTCTGCACTTCCATTTTAAGCAATTATTGATGGATGCAATCACTAATAATCTCACCCCATTGAATTTGTATTTTTCCTACAAGGATAATGTGGATAAACTAGAACATTCAGTCATGATAGGGATATGCAGACTCTTTCCCCATAACCCTATTCAGCAATGTGATAATATCTCCAATTTCTTTAACAAAATCAGCCATGTTTAACATTTTGACGATCCTTGTCACAGAGATTCTTGGCTTTTCAAGCCAATTGTTCAATATCTTGGAACACTTTACACTCTTTGCGTTCTAATATTCTTATCCATTCTCAATGGTTATATCTGCCACTTCTGAAGCATCAAGGAGACCTAGCAATTCCTCAAAGGTTTCAGTAGTTAATGACAGAACCAAAACATTGTTTCCATCCCTAACTTCCTTGGTCATCAGGTTATAGTTTTGTGCACACACCCATACCAACTCAAGATACTATACACGGGGAAAAGCAGCAGCTAGAGCAAGCATGTTCAAATCAATCCTTCTCATTGTCTCATTTTTGTCCACTGCATGCAACCTTGCTGGAAATCAGCTAAATTTGCATTGCCTAAGTTGGTATTCGTGACTTTGTCTAAGTCAGAGGTAAGGTGGGAGGTGGTTTGAACACCAAACAACTGAATCTTCATTTTTGCAGGGTGGGAGGCTAAGACGTCTACCAGAAAGAGGGATTTAGAACAATTCAAATGCGCCCAACACCTCCAACAATGCTAACCAACACACCTTAACACCACAAATTGTTCACAAGCACTGTTAAAAACACTTACTTGGCAAACACCACCACAATTCCTCTTTGAACTGAGAACAACCAGAATGCCTCCAAAGCTTCAAAAGAACTTTTGCAAAGTTCAAATGTACGAATTTGAATTTCTACTTGCCTTAGGGCTTCAAAAGTGCTTCACAAACTTGGAAATTGGAGGCAAAGTGAGAGATTTTCACGGATTCCAGCCATATATTGTCTTTCGCATGCTTTCATTAATGGTGGCACCTGCTTCCATGGCTTCTACATTCGTGGCCATCGATGTTTTAATCTTAACTTTGAATTTTAGCCCTACAAGTGGATTCATTGAGCACGTTTGATTTTCACTTAGATGATTTGTTTTATCTCACTAGCTCGGGCTTTACAATCAACCTACGTGGTGTCTTCGCAGGATTTACTTTTGCTTAGTCACCTTTCTCGAGCTTTGAGGTACGCAAACAATTTGCAAACTTGCAAGAATGCAAAGTTGCAAACCTGCAAAATTGCGAAGCTGTTTTCCCTTTCAAGCCTACTAGATTGGCTGGTTCATTTTTGTTTATGCACCTTACAACCATTCTCTAGGTTTTTGGACCTAATCTAGTCTTTATAGCATGTTTGGACCTGACCTAGTCCTTATATCTTGTTACTCTAAAAACTTAAAGGTCCGCTAGATCAGTCAATCTTTTCATGTCTATACACAACCATATTCTATGTTTCCCATACCTAAGTTAGTGTTTCTTATAAGCTATTTGAATATGATCTAGTCATATTTTACAACCATTCTATAGGCTATCCAAACCTAATCTAGTCCTATTATATAAATTCGTCTTACCACCCTCCTTTGAGCTTTCTTTGCATTTGATTATAACACCACCTTAGAGGCTCACACACTTGCATTGTTATCGCGCTCCTTGTAGTCTTGTATCTTTAGGGTTCCTAAACAAATTTGCACCCTTCACGATGAAGACGAGAGGTTATATGTGCCATTTTGTGCAGAAAGGTATATTCAAATAAGTACCTCATTTGGTTGAAGTTCTTATTTATTGCTTCATTTACAATCACTTTGATTTCGAGTGTAGTATTATTCTTTCCCGAAGACCATCTTGTGTTAGCGGTACCTCATGAGAGATAGGTGTGTCACTTGCCCTAACATGCCTTCTTACCACCGCTTTGCCACCATTTGATATCTTCAATATTACCACCTTACATCACCTTCATAGCATTATTCTTTCCCGAAGACCATCTTGTGTTAGCAAGTACCTCATGAGAGATAGGTGTGTCACTTGCCCTAACATGCCTTCTTACCATCGCTTTACCACCACTTGATATCTTCAATATTACCACCTTACATCACCTTCATATTGTCTTTCTATAGCACTATCAAATCATCTTTTGATCCTCTTCATACCCTTTCCAAGTGTTTGCTCTACCTCCATTCTCTCTCTCCTACCTTTTTACTTTTTATGGACTATTTGTAGCAAACTGTATATCGACCATGATCGATGCAGTTTGGTAGACACTGTTTCCAGTCAACTACATCCACAATGGTCAATGTTGTCGGTGAAGTGAGATCATAACCTCCTTTGTCTCCTGGAGTGCGCTCAAAGGTTCAAGATGTTTAGGGTCCTAATGGAGCTTATACTTGGGGGTCATCATTGGAGCATTGGTGATACAAGAGTATCCGTGTTCACTTCAATCTTGAATTTCCCAAAACATCTTAGGAAGTAAAATAGATCTAACAAGTGTGCAAGTTTTGATTGCATGCAAGTGATTGTTTGTCAAGTTCATGCGAGTTCTATTATGAACATATGTTTGTAATAAGTGTGCAGCGTGCGAGCGCACAATAGTCTTGTAGTGTTTGGTGCAATTAGTAAGCATGCAATCGCAAGTAATTTATTGTTGTTTTGCACCTAAGTTGGAGTGCGCCTATCTCGTTTATAAGGTTATGCACGGTGTATACATGCGTCATACAACTATCATGTAATAGTTCATAGTTATTGTATGATTGTAACGTGTCCAAAGGAGATGAGCAAGCTTCACGGTATATTGTAGAGTTTAGAACATCCTTCAGAGATAGTGCAAACATGTATTTTAGTAAGCACAATGCACTAGTATGTTTCAATAGAGTTAGTTCGTGCACAAAGAATTGCCATTTGTGTACATGGCATCACAAGCAAGCAATTTCAAAGTCCGATGTTCCCACCATGAGTTCATTTCAATGAGCACCCTTAAATGTTTAAGAGGTTTAAGGTCTTAGGGAGCTTATACTTGCAACATAGTTGTGTGGTTGGGTAGTTGGACTCGTAAGTTGGTTGGGGGCGTGTAGACAAATTTCCCGTTAAAGCTTATATAAGAATAAGAGCATTGTATAAGAATATAATGGAGATAATATTATGTTGTGTAAGCTTTGAAGTTAATTAATATGTAGATATTCCATATTATGGCCTATGTTTGTCTCAACAATGGTATTGGAGCCTTTCTAGCCGTTTAGGCATCTTATCTTTTGGTAGTCGGCCTTTTCTAGGTTAATTACGAAATTCAAGCATGGGAATCATATAAATATAAAGTTATGTGGCAATAATAAAGGACAAAGCACTAAACATTAGCTATCACCACCTAATGTTGCATGCAAAGGTTATTCAAGAGCATTCAAGCATCCATCTAACATACACACAAGGGCAAGGGACTGCATTATTCTCGCACACACTTCATAAGAGGGGAAGTTCATTCTATTCCATTTACACATCTACTTACATCTTCTACATCTAGTTATTGTTCACTATCAAGTGCGACACGCATAAGAGCCACTTAGGGCACAATTCCACACACACAGAGAACTTACATTGGGTCTGAAATGTAGTTGTAGCGTTCAGTCGTAAGATCACTTCTTTGACGGTGAGGACAACCCGACAACTCATTTGCATTCTTTTCTTTTTTGGGATTTGATGCACTTTTAAGGGTTTTGCAGGAGAAATCTTTATTGCAGGTTATCAATGACATCAACGAACCTGGTACCACAAAGAGTGAAGGACAAAAAACATCCCGCGACCCTCCGAAAGAGGTTTTTCGAGGTTACGGGCAGTCACAGGCGCCCAAAATCATTTTGCAACGCGCCGCAGCCGCCCCTTGCCCATCACGGGCGCCCAGTCCAGGCAGATCATGTGGTTACACAATTTTCCAGGACCTTTGTGCGACACTTCGCTCTCTTTGTTTATTAGTCTGTCATCGCTGCGGCATAGTCCAAAGATTAATTGTGAAAATGACTAAGTCCTTTTATCTCCTCTTTGCAACTAGGGTTTCATTATTTCCTAGCTTAATTTGCTTGGGTCAGATTTATTTCATTACATACATATTTATTACAGCATTGCATGCTTAGATTAGGCATAATTTTATTCATAAATAAACATTTTTCTTAATCATTTTGGTGAACCCGTCGCTCGAATCCACCTTCTTTCTAGGGCTTTTATCATCTTATTATTATGGCTCAATCTTATGGTGAATTTACTGAAGCCCACCTTAAATAGCTTAATGATCATATCGTTGAGCATCCTCAGGATCTAGACTTTCTTTTATTCGTTGCTCATGAGGAGGCCACCAATCTTGTGGAGCTTAATGCTTCTACCGCCATCCCCACCTCCATTGCTCTCGAACCACTTGTCTCCATGCTTCCACCTACATATATTGTTCTTGTTTCAGTTCTTACTCCCACCAATCACTTCACTCCACCTCTTGTTTCTCACACGTGACAAGTCTCTTCCGTTGGCACACAAGATTTAGCCTCTCTTTATCAAGACCTTCAAGCACAAATTCATCAATTGCAACAAGCTACTTCTCATGCATCTCCATCTTTGGATTCCACACTACTTCATTCTCCTTTTGCACCCGCCATTTCCACTTATGCACTTCCACCTAATTTCGTCACCCCTAAGTTGCCCATTTTCAATGGTCATGGTGACCCCAAGAGCATCTTCGAGCATTTCATGTGGCATGTCTAAATTTTGTGGATGATCATTTTCTCCTAGCTAAGCTCTTTCCTCAAAGCCTTCACAATTATGCCATGAGTTAATTCTATGACCTACCCGTCCACTCGTAAGCATCTTTCACACATCTTGACGATGCTTTTCTTGCCCATTTCTCTATCAATATTGGCTCTAATATCTCATATGCTCAACTTTCTCAACTTAAACAAGGATCTAACGGATTTGTCTTACGATACAAAAACAACTTAGCTAAGATGTCTAATGTGCTTGGACTCTAAACTTAAAGACCTATTTGTACAAAGTCTATTACCACCTCTTCAAGAGAGTGTTATCTTTGAGACTTCTCCATCATTCAACCATTTGTGTCACACTCTTAAGCTACGTGAAACAAAACTCTTATCTATAGGTAAGCTTAAGTATCAAGAACATGCTTCATCCTCAACATGATTTCCAAACAAATCAACTTTCAAGCCATCTACAAAACCTACCGAAGCTAAATCATTCATCAATGATGTCTTTGTTACTTAAGGACTTTCAATGGCAACTGCCTAAGCTTACACAAATTGATTATCGCTCCACATATTATATTACCGCAACTTATTAAGAGCAATCTTATTATGCTTCCTTCTCCACTTAACTTGGATTCATCTCGTCCAAAAAGTCGTAATTACAATGAAAACTTTCGATGCGACTATCATCAATGAGTCAAACACTCCACAGATCGGTATTTCAAAATTCGCACTATTATCCAAGATCTTATTGATAATAACAAACTCGAGCTTCCAGAGCCTATGGCCTCTGCACCCATCAATAAAAATCATAAACTCAAAATCTTCAACAATCCTCTCCCAAAGCATGACAAACAAGCACCAACTCTTCAACAAATCACATATATCACACAGTGCCTCCTCTTGCATCGGGGGCTCTTGATTTTCTAGTTGCTCATACTAAGACATCTCCTCCGATTATTACTTTCTCCGATCATGATTATCATGCTACATTCACTTCTGATCGTTTACACATTAATGCTTCTATTGGATCCACCTCTATCAATAACACTATCATTGATCCATCATTTCGCATAAGCGCATGTTCTATTGCACTTCTTGTTGCTATCGGCTTCCCACTCTCGCAAATCTCATATCCGGTTCCTAAATCATACGGTGTTGTCAAGCTTCCGATTATTGTCGGTCCTCTCTCCATACTCGTGCCTTTCCTTGTGGCACCATCAATCCAAGGTGTGACATGCTCTTAGGTCTCCCCTAGCTCGCGCGACTCAGGCAATCATCTCCATGAACCATTTGTGCCTAAAGTTCATTCACAATAAGCAAGTCATTACTATTAATGGTGTTCGCCATCCACACCATGGCCGCAACCTCCTCTTAAGGTTGTCATTGCACTTCCTAGAGCATCTAGATCCCCAGGCCTCGGACTATAAAGCACAATGATCTGCTCTTAGCTCATCATTCGCATTCGGCCTACACGGTCTCATCGATCTACTAGTCCATCGCCTCGGTGTAGGCCCATTACTCGGACAACTCCTTCACGTCGATATATATCGCCTCCACGTTCTCCTACACATAGGTGTCCATCACCTTCGTGTTACATTACACATAGGCATCCATCACCTCCACTTTTTGCTACACATAGGTGTCCATCGCCTCCACATTATACTCATCGGTCGCATGCATATAGGCTTCATTCACCCGCACGTGTCTATCTCATATACCACCACTCTTAGAGCATGGTCACACACCTTCATCTCCGCAAGCATCGGGTGGAGGACCTTTGTCCTTCACTTGTCATCGGATAGCATATTCATCACTATACACTTGGGGGCATCGCACTTATTCCCCCACCTTCTAACATTATCAGTTGTCTTACATCTTACACACATCACATCTAGTCTTCTACATTCATCATACACATCTTGATACATTTCTATTGTCATTCCCCAATGACGCACTCTCGTGCTTTGGTTCACACTTGATTGTTGAGGGCATACTATATACATGAACCTCACACACTACACATTACACACTACACTACATGTTACATACTACACATTGCACACCGCACATTTTGTACATGCATCTCTACGCAGCATCTACTCTCCTCATACACGACATATCTTTCTTGCACCTACTTCTATGTGTTGTGGTCATTGCCTTATGACACACTCTAGTTCCATAGTCCATACTTGATTGTTGAGGGTCTACATCTCAAATGGACCTCACCCCACTCATGCATGCACTCACTCGTGCACTTTTACGCTTTACACTTTATCGATCACATCTTTCTATCACACACAATTCAGATCATTTCCTAATGACGCACTCTTGTTCTCGCGGTTCATTCTCAATTGTCGAGGGGGCATGTATAAATGAACCTCATCACATGTGTACTCATACAAACTCACTCGGGGGCATGTTGCTCCTATCATGACTCGCATTTCATTCCATATTGCATATCTCGGTCGCATTTACTCTTGCATTCTTATGCTTACATGTACACTTTATTACACATGCTAGATAGATATTTGGTATGTCATTATCTTTATCATACACACATGCGCGTTCACTTGCCTTCTAGTTGTGATCGCAGGTTTTACAAGGATCTTTACACACAAGCATGGATGTTTGGCGCACTACTTATTACCAGTCCCGCAACGGCTCTTGGGGCATCCACTTTCATATACTACAGGCGTTATTGTTTCATTTTCATAACACACTACTATATCGGATTATGCACGACTTTGACATACTTCTTATCTTTCTAACATGCTAATGGGTGCTTCACGTGCAACATTTACTTTGCAGTCTATTTGCTTCCATGGTTGTCTCGATACATTGCTTATTCTTGTTTCACCGCTTACTCTTTGTATGCCATTGTTTCAAAGCTTTGCCCTTTGTCTTGTGTGCACATTGTCTACTTTTGGCCATCTCGGCCTTGATTGTCTTACGACATCGTGAGTAATGTCCCATGTTTGCAACCCACTTTTCGTGGTCTACATTGTCTTCTTGTGTATTGTCTTTTAGCGTCTTAGCTTACACATTATCTGCTTGCTTAGCTTACATATTGTCTTCTACATGCGTGTTTTTCTTTGCACTAACTCTTGTTTCTAGCCACTTTGTTTGTGTATGCCTTGGTTTCTACCAAGCAAAATCCCTCCCCCGTAGGGCATCAATTTCAACACAACGGTCGGTCCTCCTTTGCGCCGCATACTCCTAAGCGACATCGCATGCACCCCAAACGAGAGGGGGCATCATTTGAGTGAATCAGTCACCCCATATAGCAGTCTACATCACATTCAGCACAAGACAATACCAGTCCAAAGCAAAGTCTTTAGTCTCGAGATAGAGCTCAGAATCGACTTGGGTCCTTAGCACAACACAGACACTAGCGCCTAGACCAGACAATAGTGCCTAGGCCCCTGACCCTTCCTAGACGCCTATGACTAGGGGGCAATTACATAGTATTTGTTAGTTCAGCACAGTTTTCAACACTTCACACAACGGCTTTTACAGGCACACAGTCCTTAGCACTTGGCATGCATGCACCGCACATCATTTTTCTACTTTTGCATTGGATCGGATCTGTTTGAAACGTATCAGATTTTTACACACCATCTGCACTGGTGTTCACATTTTGGGAAGCAGATAAAGGTTGGAGGATGACACCAGAATTTTCTCCGTACACTTCTTCCATGATTGGCGTGAGAATGCCCACAAAACTTTGTAGGGCCAAGAATCGACATGAGATCACCCGAAAAACTGCGTTCTACATCATCTTCAGGATCCTTTCTACACTCTTTTCTCATCACAAATCAAGTGCACATGTTCTTTCTTCACATTTTACATACCTTTTACACATTTTGATCATATACATGCGTATTTGACTACTTGTTCGTTCTTCTCTTTTGCAGGTTCGTCCTTATGGGAAGCGGTAGTCACATCATCACATCAACGTCAATCACAATCAACACATCAGCAACAATTGACATCAACAGGTACAATCACGACATCAACAGGTACGCTCTCACCCTAGGGTCATCACTTTTTGCACTTCCTCTTCTTTAGTTTCCACGCTTCACACTATTATCACTACATGTTTTTTCTTGTCACTCGGCACACTCTTCGCCATTTATCTACATGATTATCAAGTATGCATCTTCTATCTACTTTATATTATCAAGCTTTCGCTCAACATAAAGTAGGGGCAAATGTAGACACAAAATCACGCACTTTGGGTATCTATTTAGTCTTGATCACATACTACTATTCATATGATTCCTAAGTAAGAAAAGTACTAATTGACCCATGTCTTTGGCCATCTTTGCTTGCTTTTTGTTGCCACTTTTGGTCTTACATACTTTTTGCCCAGTCTGACCTTCGACCCTTCAGTTTCTCTTAGTCTAGACACCAATGCCCAACCAAGACGCCTGACCAGAAGCCGGCGTCAAGTGCCCCCATCCCCTCTGGGCACCCCTGGCCTCTTTCTACTTTACTCACATCTTTTGGGTTTCTAGACATTTGGGCATCTTATCTTTTTGGTAGTCAGCCTTTTCGGGGTTAATTACGAAATTCAAGCAAGGGAATCATATAAATATAAAGTTATGTGGCAATAATAAAGGACCAAAGCACTAAACATTAGCTATCACCACCTAAGGTTACATCCAAATGCTATTCAAGAGCATTCAAGCATCCACACAAGGGCAAGGGACTACATTATTGCATACACTTCATAGGAGGGGAAGTTCATTCTATTCCATGCACACATCTACTTACATCTTCTACATCTAGCTATTGCTCGCTATCAAGTGCGACATGCACAAGAGCCACCTAGGGCACGATTCTACACACACATACATAGAACTACATTGGGTCTGAAATGTAATGCAACACTCAATCGTAAGATCACTCATTTGACAATGTGAGGACAGTCCAACCCCTCATTTACATTCTTTTCTTTTTGGGATTTGATGCACTTTTGAGGGTTTTGCAAGTGAAATCTTTATTGCAAGTTATCAACGACATCGGCGAACTTGGTGCGACAAAGAGTGAAGGATAGCGAACATCTCGCAACCCTCTGAAGGAGGTTTTCTAAGGTTTTGGGCAGTCACAGGTGCCTAGAATCAGTCTGCAACGCCATGCAAGCACCCAGTCTAGGTAGATTGTGCGGTTACACAATTTTCTAGACCTTTGTGCGACACTTCTCTCTCTCTCTGTTCATCAGTCTGTCACTGCGGCACTGTCCAAGATTAATTGTGAAACAGCTAAGTCCTTTTATCTCCTCTTTGCAACTAGGGTTTCATTATTTCCTAGCTTAATTTGCTTGGGTCAGATTTATTCTCATTGCATACATATTTATTACAGCTGCTACATGCTTAGATTAGGCATAAATTTATTTCATAAATAAACATTTTGCTTAATCAGTGGGGCAAATGTCAGCCTACTTTTGACCTTTGCACACTCTTTATATTATTTGTGTTGGACAAAACCTACTGCAGCACATAACTTTATCTACATTGGCACTTTCACTCAAAATTCTTTATGAGTGTCTCTGTCGTAGCTAGTAAAGTAGCCAAGGATCACTCCTTCTGGGAGGTTTGGACATTATATAGCTTGTGCCCATATAATCAGTTATGCTGGGGCAGCACACACTCCTTTCTCCACTTTCGTCTACACACTACACACTTACGATTTTAACATAGAATGAAACCCACATGGAGGCATGTTTTCTAATTCCATATACACACCTTTCTCCACTGACAATGTTAACATAGGATGAAACAATCATATAACATTTCTATCAACACATTCAGGTTGGCCAACACTCACATTGGTGGATGCTGTTTCCACTTTCGGCCACACGCCTTTCCCAATACATTGTCTTTTATAGACATGTAATATGAAGGACATGACTCGTGCTCATAACCTTTCAAATTATGATAAATACGATATTTCCACATTCCATATGAATGGAGAAAATGTTTCTAGAGGAAACTGCATCAAAAAATTGATCGATGTTTCGGATCACACTTTGTAATCCATCATCAGGCAAAGAAAAGAATAAATGCTGATTGCAGAAAATTAGTTTTGTACACAGTAAATGGAAGGGAAGCCATTTAAACTTCTTACTGGAACGAAAAGATCATGGATCAAAAATGCATCTCAATTACTTAATCTGTAATGAAACACAAGATTTAATCAAAAAGATGAGTGACACTAGTTCATCTCTTGGAGATCAAGATTTCTCGCACAATTTTGTTTTATATTTGTAAAGGCAGTCCTCTACTAGAGATTTAGTAATTTCAGGTAAACGCCTTTCGTAGCACTAAGCGATTGTTTATTATAGATATGTAATATAAAGGACGTGACTCTTCCTCCTAACCTTTGTGGACCATAACAAATATAGTGTTTCCACATTCCATATGAAAAGAAATAATGCTTCTGGAGGAAACTGTGTCAGATTTTTTATCGGTGTTCTGGATCACACTCTATGGTCCATCATTGGAGAGAGAATAGAGTAAGTGTTGATTGCAGCAAACTAGTTTGTAAGCTAGTGTTAAACTCTCCTACATAAAACAACCAATAGAAGAGGCATCAAAACTGCTTATCGGTACAAAAATATCACAAAGCATAAAAACATCTCGTTTACTTGATTTGTGGCAAAAACAAGAATGAATCAAAAAGACAAATAACACTAGTTTGTCTCTTGGAGATGAACATTTATTGCACAATTTGTTTTTATTTTGTAGAAGAAGCCCTCTACTCAAATTCAGGCACTTCTTCCCTGAAATAGAGACTGTTGAACTGTTAAAAGTCTAATACATTATTGTAACAAGTCCAATTCATTTCAACAGAAAAACTTCTTACAAGAAAGTGTTAAATCTGAAATTCTAAGAGAATAGAATATGAATCAAACGTAAGTTCATTCTATGTAAACAGGGAGTGAACGAACAAAACTCTATTCTTGTGAAAGTAGAATAATGCAAAGTAGGTCATTCAAAGGCTGAAAAATGTTTTAAAATATAAAGAAAATAAAGTCATAAAAACGCTAAAGAACACCTTGGGAGAATAAAGTAAAAATAGCATTTCTTATAGCTATTTAGAGTATCAGTGATATTTGAAAATATTTATTGTTTTTTATAATGAAAAATTCTTAAAAATTCAGGTTGTTGGTTACAGATTTCAATTCAATAAAGCTAGGTAATATCAGAAAAATTAGGCTCATTTTAGATTTTTTGGTAAATAGACATATACTTTACAGTCTCAAAAAGAAACAAGTTCGAGTTTAAATGGAGAATCCCTACTAAATGGTAAAATAAAGACAACAGTAACACTTTCGGCAAGCTACTACACATGTTATCCAAGAACAAAACCACACAGGTATCACAACTTACCCACAATTCACCTTGAACTCTCCTTCACAATAAACCCCAAGTGTTTCAAGCACCACTGCTAAAAGTGCACAAAATGTCTTTATTATCATCTGAGAAAACCAGGTGTCACAGGAGGCCAAAATGGTCAGAAAATAAAAGCCATAACCACAATTAAAAATCCATTTAAGCATTGAAACAACCTACTAGGGTAGACTTAAAAACTTTAAAAATATTATTTGAGGAAGCAAAGAACGTACATATTGAACAATACCAAATTTAACAACTTGGAAAAACCACTGTCCAAGCTTCCACGGCTTGAAGAAATAATTCAGTGGGAAAGGGTGCTTCACACATCCCTTTTCAGAGTAAGGTTCTAACAGGGGTGTTTTGGCATTTGAACGTCCCTGCCTCTTCATGAACTCAATAGTTCTTTCCTCTCCACCTTCAAAAGTTAACATTATCTAAGATAAGAAAAGATACCCAAACATTGAATATGCCCTACTTATATTTGCATTCATGCATTACATAAATTAATTCTTTGTGCTTTACTTTGCATTTGCCCTAATTTTACAAAATTCATATATTATTTTTATTGTTTTTGATACAATGATTTTACTAGAACAAACTACTTAAGTTGAGAAAATTTACCGAACTACAGGCACAGAAAACATTGTTAATAAAGAAATGTCCAATGCATTTTTGTACTTTGAGAATTTATGGCTGAGGCGGTATGCATCAACTTCCATCAGTATATATCCAGCCTCAAATTTCAAAAGTTGAATATATATTCAAATATCAAGCTTGCAACATATGACATGTATCAAAATATGATGCATGCAGAAAATGTCTGAGGTTCAACCAATGTTTTAAAAATCGGAACCGGACTCGGAACCGGTCAAGGGTTGGACCGGACCGGTTCAAACTCTATGAACCGGTTTACTAAAAAACACATAAAAATTACATTTTTAAAGAAAACAATATATTTGAAAGATTAGAAACCATGATTCCAACAATTACACACAAAATATGCATAGTTTGCTCATGTATATAGTACCATAGTTGGAATACTCGCATTCGGCAAATACTCGGCAGACCCCAAAAAAAAAAAAAAAAACTCGGCAATATTCGGCCAATACTCGGGAATACTCGACAACTTAAAAAATACTCAAATTTCTTTAAAAAACATAAATTTGCAGCCAAAACCGTGTATTTGCAGCGTTTTCTTTCATTGTTATTAATGCTTTCTTTTTGTTGGGACCTTTACGATAGCATTCAGTCTTGTGTTTGAGGATGCGCAAATTGGAGTGTAAACACAAAAAAACTCTTAAAATAGCAAAAAAACCTACGCATTTGTTGATATGTGAAGTCAACATTTGAATAAGCAGGTTGCAACCAAGCTGGCAAGTGGGACAATTAGTCTGAGCAGGGGAGAATACTCACGAGTTTTGGAAAGCTATCCAAGTATTTTTAATTACTAATCTATCTACAAACGATCAAAACTCATGAACCTTTGAAGATTGCAAGAAGTTGCTTGGTCCAAAAAGGTGCAAAAATGGATTTTATGAAAATAAGAAAAATATTGCCATCAATGCATAGAGCTCAAGAAAATATACACTTTTGGAAAAAACGGCACCAAACGAAGCCACAGAATGAAAGTTATGGCACATGCAAGTTTTGCCGCTACATCTTCCGGACCCTTTCCAAAATGGCAAATTTTATTCTATGCTTGGTGGCTTTATTTCCCCTATTCTCTTTTATTGGTCAAGCCGGTTCCGGTTCCGGTTCCGATTCGGCCAGTTTTTAAAACACTGGG